>CAJINV010000011.1:3313076-3655075 GCA_905178155.1 Amoebophrya sp. A120 | reverse complement strand
ATGAATTCGGGGAAGCTTCTGGCCGCGACTTTGCTCCGGGTCCCCGTGCTAGTTTGCGCGAGAAACCAGGCACCACCTTCGCCCAATTCTGGGAAGCTTCCTGCCGCGACTTTGCTCCGGGTCCCCATGCCAGTTGGCGCGAGAAACCGGGCACCACCTTCGCCCAACGAATTGACTCGGGGAAGCTTCCGGCCGCGGCTTTGCTCCGGGTCCCCATGCCAGTTCGCGCGGGGGCCCGGGCATCGCCTCCCTTCGCCCAATTCCGGAAAGCTCCTGGCCGCGCCTTTGCTCCGGGTCGCCATGCTAGTTGGCGCGAGAAACCGGGCACCACCTTCGCCCCGTGAGTTATATACTCGGGGAAGCTTCTGGCCGCGACTTTGCTCCGGGCCCCCATGCTGGGCTGCGCGAGAAAATGCGAGAAACCGGGCAACGCCTTCGCCCAATGAATTCCGGGAAGCTTCTGGCCGCGACTTTGCTCCGGGCCGCCATGCTAGTTTGCGCGAGGAACCGGGCACCGCCTTCGCCCAGTGGGCTACTCGCTCCGGGAAGCTTCTGGCCGCGAAAGAATTTGCTCCGTGCTCCCATGTCAGTTTGCGCGAGAAGCCGGGCGCCATCTTCGCCCGCCCGCCCGGTGATTGAATTTATTAACTTCGGCAAGCTTCTGGCCGCGGCAGCGGCTTCGCTTCATGTCCCCGCCCCGATTTTCTCGAGAAACCGGGCAGCGCCTTGCCTCGCCCAATTCTGGAAGGGAAGCCCCAGGCCGCGGCTTTGCTCCGTGGCAAGCCACCACGCCAATTTCCGCGAGAGGCCAGCGCGCGCGCAGGGCATTTTGCAACGCTTCTGCCCCCCTGCCTGTGCCACCACGCCGGCCCGCGCCGGGCGGAACTGGGTTTCGGCCCTCTCGCTCACAGGTGCGAAGAAAGCCGAGAACGAAACTGACGCAAGCCGCGGGCCCCGAGGTAGTAAGGGCCCCCCAGGGGCTGGCTAGGCTTCCCGCTGTTGCATAATTCACCGCGCGCGCTTGCCGCCAATATCCATCTCACGAGGCTGCTGCGCGTGGGAAATTTTCGCCGCTCTGTCTAGCATGGGAATCTGTGCCAGTCCTGTCATGCAGACAAAAGGCGCAATCTTTCCCCTTTGGTTTCAAAAAGAGAAGGCCGCTCGTCTTTGCTGTTCCTGCGTTAAAGATCCAACCCTGCCACAGCTGGGGGCGTAGCGCCCTTGACAACGCCGCGCAGAGCTTTCTGCCACCTTCGGCCACTAACATCGCTTGCTCGAGCCAACGACTACGGGGGGGGTCGGTACACGATCGCCCATTCGCCTTCGCCTTCGCCTTCCCCACCGCAGGCACCCTCTTTGCACCAACTGCGCCACCATGCTTGGCGCCGCCAGGAACTGGGCTCGATTTTCCGAACAGAGCATGAGAGCATGGAGACACGGGCTTGGGCGCCCGTTTGCATATATTACATACACGTCGACCATCATTCGACTTCATGAGCAGAGAGCGCTTTCAACATGCGTTTGCGATATCAATATTCCCAGCTTCAAGCTGCATCTCGTTGCGTCACGTTCCCGATCCCGAGAATGTAGCTCGCGCTGCTTTGCTAGAAACAATAACAGAAACCTAATGAAAGAAACGGCAAAAGCAAATGCCAGCCTTCTAATTTCAACCCCACATCGACAGAGTTTGTTGAAAGTGAAGAACTTCCATGCTGATATCAAAGCTGGGGCTGGCCAGTCAAAAAAAATAAAAATGATGTGAAACATATGCTATATCAATATGTTGAATGTATATGACATTACCTGACAGGCGAAAAAAATCCTTCTAATGCTTTTTCGTATTGGTATGGGTAGTTTCACTGTTGTGCATTTGTCGTCTTCAATGACATAGAGATATCATACACTTCAACTTGAGTAGCCGATCCATCAAACGACTGAAGACCAACACGGACGCGGAAAGGAGCGCAACAGACAGCATCTATCATATGCTCAATTACGACTCTGATTCCCTCTGCGTCTCCTGCTCAGGCGACCCGTTCCGCGGTAAGGTTCGCGAGGGGTATGATCCATGGATCATAGGCATCAGCTTCAGCATCAACCTCATCTAGCACGTCCTGCAATACACGCCCCTGATTGGGCCCCTCCACCAGATTGTCGAAGTGTCCGAGCAGGCGCTCCACCAATCTGATATTTATTGTGTTGCTGTTGCATCAATCTGCAAATAGTGTTGGTACGGGCCCAAGTGATCACTGCCCGGCCATCATGTTCATGCGGATGCATGCGTCTCAAATCATCTGCGGACAGCCACTGGTACTGCAACTGCCCCTTCGACCAACATGATGATAACAAGCAAGGGAGGGTTGGAAAAAATGCCATACAACAGAAACCAGTATAGTACTCCCGCAGGTGGCGAATTCCTATGGCCACGTCGAAGTTTAGCAAGCCCGGATGCTCGTAGAATTTCCGCAAACGGATGAGAACCACTAAACAATCGCTCGCTCTTTGCTGGACTGCATCGGCTTCGAAGTCTTCGTGGTCTGATAGTTGTATAAAAGTGACTTTGTTTAGTGCATCTTTGGTCGTGATCTGATCAGGACGTGAGTGACTTGACAAGTTGGATTCCTGATAGGCAGACAACCAAGACAAACTAGGACAAAAAACTCTGTTGTAACATGACGCTTTTGAATACTCAAGGAGAATAACTTTTAGTACGCCTGTCGAATGCGCACGAAAAAGCCTCGATGGTCCCGTGTATCTCCTGTGCGTCCTCGTCTGGAACAAATAATAAACCCAGCCCGTGCCGTTGCATGATTGTCGTGTAGAAAGTGCGGAGAAAATCCAGGTTCGAGTTGCCATAAATGACGTTTTCTGGATTCGCAGCCATGTCCGCTCCGGCAATGATGGGGCGGTTTGCTGTGTTTCATATGTAATTTGACAACTTGTTTCTTCTTGACGCCTTTCAGCCCCGCCAAGCTTGGTTACTAACTTTCAAACCTTGCTTCCAGCCATAAGTACCCAGGAGACAAAAACCACATGAATGTGCTTTTTTTTGCATTTAGTTCCCGGCAGTTGCTGTGAGAGAGTGTCGGCACATCATGGCATGATATATAAAATCTTGATCTTCATCAATCATTATCAGCTACTCTATAAATATTACCATTTGTATGCACGTTTTCGATTTCCGCGCTTAACGCCATCGCAGGGCCGCCCAGCGCCGTCAAGTCGTCCCTGATCGCTTCATCTTCCTGCTGCCTCCTTCGGGCTGCCTGCTCCGCCAGCTGCCCGCGAATGGCCGTGATTTGCATTTGCAATTCGTTCCATCTAGTCTGCATCTCGTTTTGCGTTTCTGCGACTCGCTGGTCGGTTTCTGCGACTCGCCGGTCGGTGTGCTGCATTGACACCTGTTGAATGCCCCGCATTTCTTGGCGCAGTCGCTCGTCCCGTTCGTCTAGGTGCTGCATGAGCATGAGGGTGGTGCCTTCGCTGATGTGAAACTGCGGCACCACGGCTCCCGGCGCGGCGCCTTATCCAATCCTAACCAAAACTGCGGCCATCTACTTAGCAGTCGACTGATCAATTTGAAACTGAGTTTGTCCTTCTTCAGAGTAGGGTAAATAGCTAAGCTAAATGTACATAGACAGGTAGACGCTGCCACATGTCGCCGGCGCGAAAATGTACATATTACTATACGATTGCTCTCGTCGATCAATACAAGATCTATAGCTATACATATAATTTCTTGATCTTGATGAAGAGCGACTGCATGACTTATGATTATTAGTAAATGTAAATGCATCACAGAAGAAAAAGAATTCCAATTCTCACTAAGTATTGTCTCAGTATTGAGGATATCATGTCTTGGTCTGGGAAAGTAGAGCTTGAACTTGTAAAGGGTGTCTTGCATTCCTAAAAAATCTGTGTTGCGTGAGCAGCAGAAGAGCAGCCGCCTCCGCCGTCATTCACAATGCGTGCTGCTAGAAATCAGAACGAGAAAGCGCTTCAAAAACTTGTCATGCTCGGCTGCCGTGGGGGCAAGCGTTGCAATCGGCAGCAATCAAATCAGCATCACAAGACTGGGTTTCCACACCCAGACAAATTAATTATTTGCAGTGCATAGAGGACTATAGTAAACGTGCTTACGGCGGGTTGTGGTGTCTGTGGTCACAGTTTTGCATGTAGTAATATCTGGTGCCCAAAGGACGCGGGATGCGTCCCTGGAGTCGGCGGAACAGCAGAGCTGGTTTGGGAGGACGAAGACCCCGACGAACCACACGCAACCAGAGTCCTGCTACTCGACGCGAGGTGGTCGTCCTGGTCGCTGCTGATTTGCATAGCATTCGGGTCATGAGAAGTGGCGTTGTTGAAGATGAAAGAACCTCCGGCGCCCACCGTCGCCATCGCGTTCGCCACGTTCGGGTGGAACGCCGTGTTGTTGCTGGGCTGTATCGTCGACCCAGTGTTCGTCCACACCTCCGCCACGCGCGGGTCACTAGAGAACAGAAACCCACGACCCGCAGGAGCAGCTCCGGTAAGTGTTGCCAGCTGTCGCTGTGCGTGTGTGTCTGGAATTGGAATGGTCTGCGGGTGCAAGCGAACACCTTGCATCGCTGCGATTTGCAGTTCGTGGTGGTGCGGGAAAGGATCTTGCTGATGCTGCTGTCCGTGATGGTGTGGAGGTAACTGTCCAGCGCTGTGAAACCCCGTCGGTGGATTTGTCAGCGTTGACGGGGCAGGGAAGGAGCTCATGGAAGCATTATACTGTGGTTGCTGATGCTGGAGCAGCTGCGCATCTTGCACCAGCTGGGAGCCTGCGGGGAGGTCGGAGTAGCGATCAATTGCAGTCGCCGCGGCGACGTTGTTCGATGAAGCGCTGCCTGTACTTCCGCTAGACGATGAACTCGGATCGGGGGCGGATGATCCAGGTCCCGGGAAGGTAGTGTGGTGCTGGTGCATGGTCGTGCCTGCTCTTATTGTTGTGCGAGGAGCAAACCCGTTGCTCTGCGAGAGTCGACTCGAATAAACACCGATGCCGCAACGGGTTGGGATCGATTCCAACTCGCGTGTTATCAGTTGTGGTGAGAGAGCAGAGGGCTTTATAGCTCCACACCGAGCCGTGGGTATAGTGGGTTCTCGTTCTTTGCAATGGCGGGCACCGTTTCCCTGCGCGCGCTCCTTATTTCCTCATCTTGTGGAGACAGTTTCGTGCTTTTGTGGTTCGTGTTGGAGTCGGTGATGGTGTTACTGAAAGCCAATAAATACTTCCTTCAGTTATTCACTATCTCTATCATTATTTCAGTTTACAGTTGTACAATCAACCCTTCCGCATCAGGACCAGCACGCCACGCGTTATTCTTATTGTTTCTCTTTTCCTTCATTATCATTTACTTTTAGTAGCAGCGCGACCTTTTTCGCTGCTAGTCTACACATTTACGACTCGGACTCTGTCTTTCTTCGCAACCACGGAGGAGTCAGTCCTTAATTTGCGATAGGATCAAAATAGAGACCCTAACTCCTGAAGCCTCCTCATGTTTTTGTTTGCAACCATTGCATTTGCGATAAAAAAGGTGATCACTTCTCCGATATATAGGCACCAACTCCGCAGCCAGTAGTTGCACTTTTCCCTGAGGTGCTTGTGAGCTCTTCGGCAGGTGGCAAGCTATTGAGGTGCTTATGGGCTTGTGTGTCTTTTGATGGCACGGCTTGTTTTAGTTTTGAAGGCAGTCACACAGGAAGATAGCTAGGCTCTATTTGGAAACTCGTCGCGTCTGAGTGTGCGAAGACGATACATAGGAAGCGAACACAAATGAAATACTCATTTGCTTGCGTGGAAATTACACGGCCAACATTCATGACGTCTCGTGCAGTGCCTGCGCTTCATTGATTGGCAAACAAGGCAAGAAGAGCTTTCCTTTTACTGCAGTTGCCAAAACTAACATAATATCGTTGATATCTTCCAGTTCAATGGTCATGTCAACTTTTAGAAGGTTTGCGGCTCGTGTTTGTCAGAAAAAGCTGTATGCTAATGCATCCAAAAATATATCGACTTCTCCAGTTCATTTCATTCAGGAATAAATTCGCTTTACCAGCGACAACATTAACTGTATAGATTATTACCCAATCATATTTGTCATTCCGATTCCTGCTTTTAGTAGCATTTCGCAAGTGCGTTTGGGAACAGGTGGCTTGCCATATTTTTATTCGTAACTTGCCCTTCTCCTTACTGGAGACCTCCGAAAATGAATCTCATCTTTGACTGTGACCGTCCGACTCCAACAACACTCGGCCGAAAAGTATAATGATAATGTTGAATTGAGAATGATGACAAAACATAAAAAAATAAATGAAACTCATTGACATTGACGTCTGTAAAAAGTATGAGGATGCTGGTCACTTCTTTGCAATGTGGTACGCAGCTGCTGTGCGTTTCGTCACACGAAACAGGACGCTTCTGGTAGTAAAATATTGAAAAAAAATAAAATTGAAAAAGTTGCGTTGTAAGTTTCGAATAATAAAAATCCAAATAGAGCGTAAAGCAGCTGCTAGCATTTCACTTTTCATTTGCGTTGTCACCGATTTTGATTCGATGACCAACCAGGAATGGAAATGACAATACACGCACGCGAACAAGAAGATGCCTGGCGCAGTCACTCTCACTGATAGAGAAAAACAAAAAACACTGCGGTGGAGCTTTCTTTGTCTCAACGACAACACCTTTATCATCGTCTCGCCACTAAAAAACTCCCCCGCTTTCCCCTTGCCTTTTCTTCGCCGGTGTCGTTGTGCTTCTGACTCGGAGTCGTACGCGCATATTCCAGGTGGCCGTGTGCGACAAAGAGGCTATCGCCGTCGGGGGTAAACATGTTATTGACCAAGTCGACCGTGCCGTGCCTTCCCGTACCTAGAAATAAATACAACAAAACGAAGTCGAATCCGCACAGGCATGGCTTTAGCTCTTATGCAGCCATGCGGCTTCATGCTTCATGTTCATGCTCATCAGGTGCTCTTGTCATGGTCACAAATTTCCTCTTCCTTCATGGAGGCTTCATGGCCCCAGCCATCTCGTCCTCTGTGTAGACGCTACAGCCTTCTATCTAATAAATCGGCCCACTAAGTGCCCAAGCATTTTGCACTTACCTGCTTCGCCAGTGGTCTTCCTTGTTGTAATTACTGTTTGCTCTTGCAGCTTGGAAGCAAATGATCGAGCACCATGACGAGTCCCCGTGGCTGTACTGTCAAGCTGGCTCTTGGGTCCGGGATGAGAAAACCGAACTGGTGGTGCGGTGCAGCTGCTTCCTGACGCATTTTGTGAACACGGCGCAGATGCCGATCTCGCCGGACCTCCACTCGAGGTAGGACTGCTCGGTGGCGCGGTAGAGGCGGGTAAGATGGCCACTCCGCGAGACGACGACGTAGAGGACGCTGAGGTCGACGTGGCGAAGATCGCACTGGTTTTATGCATTGCAAGTGGGTCTGGGTCTGGGAACATGCAAGGTCTGTCATGCATGGCAAGCTTGACTCTCGAGTCTGTCGTGCACATTACAAAAAAGCTCCGCCGCTGTTCTGTCATGCAGAAGCTCGCTTTGTCATGCAGAACACATCACAACACTGCAAAATCCCAAGAGGCTGTGTTGGCGCCTTTCTCAACCAGCATCACAAATTTATACTACTCATTCGTTCCGGGCCCAGGCGAATTTGCATCAGATACGCTGTAGCTCCAGGCGCTGCGTGACCGAGTTCATCAGCAGGGGGCGACGTCGCAAGAAGGGACTTACTCCCGCATCCGGCCGTCGTGGGCGTCGCGGGCGCGGAGGGGGTGGACGGCAAATCGCCGGACGACTGGGCTCCCTCGTCTGCGCACTTGGTGGCTGGTGGTGGCGGGAGGGTGCTTTTGCTGCTGGCGCCGGACGTCGCGGGCGCCGTGGTGTCGCTCTCTGCCGCCTTGCTGCCCGCCCCACTGGCACAGGGGTCGAGGCTTCGATCCCTGTCAGGGAGCGCCAGGACCGCCGTGCTCCTCAGCTTGGAACCGCCGATCCAGCTGCCGCCCAGCGCGTCGGGAATCATCTGCGTCTCGTACCACATCTGGTAAATTGCACCGAACACCGTGCGCTGCTCGGCATTCTGCTCTCTGGCTGCGGCGAAAGCAGCCAAAGAGCTCTCCTCATGCTGTTTTTGCCACTGCTCGAGCGGCATCTGCGTACCGCTGGCGTGGTCCGTAGCTGAGGAGGTCTCTGCTTCGCTTCTCGTCGCGCCGCGTGTCCTCGCACCGCTCGACGCTGCCTCTTGCTTGATCCTTGTGACTTCGTGCATCACAGCATCCAGCTTTTGGTTGACTCGATCGTGTAACCTGCGTGTTTGTGATTATGAGTATAGGCACTCAGACACAACATTCTTCAAATTCACACGCCTTTTGGTCACCTTGTCCTCGTTGTCGTTTTGTCGGAAACATTAACATATACTGTCGCGCCCCTGATGCGGGTCATAACATCACGGCATGCAGCCTAATATTAGCGAAAGCATACAATACGCGGCGAAGCGAGTTAGTAGTTGCGTATCAATCTACATGTGCGTACTGATATTCATATTCCTGAGCCAGGCGGTCACGCTAATGAAGTCAAAAGCTCTATCAACAAAAAAATACATGGCATTCTCTTTATGGAATTCGTCGAGCTTATCGAACAGGATCTCGAGCATGCTGTCTCGGAGCTGCGCGTTGTATGCAACCAAAAAGTGTGAAGAGGCTCGAGCGGTTTTTCTTTTGATGTATCTCTTATACTGCAAGTCTGTACTATAAGTACAGTGCACATGATCAAAAAAGTGACGACTATTGTGGTGCTCCTTCTCGTTGGGAAGATGATGTCAGAAGGATTCGTCAACACACTTATGCAGTGCGCCAGCTGGGCAGTTTCTGGTGCCGCGATCATGCACATCGTAGTCGTCGCTTGGGCAAGCCCGGGACGTGGTCCCTCTGACCTGGTTTTAGGTCTAGCTCAACGAATACAAAAAAGTCGATGCGCATTTTGCCCGAAGTTGCAGCTGCTGCTGTGGCTAGTAGTAGTACATCAGCATGCTCTTTACACAAGCCATGGGATTTTGTCGGGGATACATCCTGCTTCTCTGTTTTTACTTCCTGTTCCAGCAGTACGTTCGTGACACGCAGGCGCTGCACTTCCGACAACGATCGTCGAGATGTGGAAGAAGAGCTGCGTTGTGAGATTGGTCTGCCGGTGGTGGTGGTGCCGCGGCCCAAGCGATCTACAAGGGCGGTGGAGCCGTGCATCGCTACGAGACAGCTCGACGGTGGAGATATCGACAGGTTGTCGAGCTGGGTCTGACCGCGCGGCTCTCCATCTTCCAGCTCTTGGTCTTGCCCGTCCGAAGGACTGGAGCATGCTGTAATTGGATTTGGCACTGATTTATCTATACACATAAGAAACAAGCTGATCGATGTACATAATATCACAACCTGTTTCCGTTTCATCGATCTGAGTGAATTCGTATCTAAGTCAAACTGTAATGAAGTTGGCAAAAAAATCCGTCAAGAGCAGCCAACTCATGCTAGTGTGTTTTTTGCTCAAAAATGATTGTGTACGGATTTTCTTCGTGTTCCTGTCCCGGCCGCGATTCTGTCGCGTATCTTGTTCCGTATTCGCGTCCACAATTCCTGGCTCTTGAGTAGATAAATCGGATGAAACAGGAGTGGCACCATGCAGCACAGGACTATCACCCATCTCAAGTATACACTCTCGTCCGGACCGACCTGTGCAAATAAAGGTAGGATGTATGATGCAGTTTGATGCTGCGCTGTTTGCTTTTCTATCATCTTTTTCATACATAAATCTAAATGTCGACAGCACGACGTGGAGCATGCTCAGCTCGTTCTCATTCGCAAAAAAAATTCAGTGGTCAGACAGGCATATATTTCCCGAACTTCAACTTAGTGCTTGTGTCTTTCTTGTCAACACGCTCACTCAGCGATAGCGCAAGAAACTAAAAGTAAAATAAACCTATCAATCGCAAGTAAATACGTGACTCTCCTTTTTGATCCTCTTTCTTTTGCTCTGCCATCGCACTGCAGCTGGCGTCTTCTAGCTCTAGGTCCGGATCACATGGTCCTGCCTTAGCTATTTCTTTCATCCATGCTTCATCTCGCCAAGCGAGGCAGTGGCAGTGCTGCAGCCTCCATGTCTATAGCGGACGATGAAAGATCATCCAATGGGTTCTGGTTGCTGTTCAATCTCTGCTCTTCCATACAACATCTCGCCGCTTTCCCACCGTGTCGTGTGCATGTACAACTATGCTATTAGTACAGAACTAAAACTATTAATGTTGTGTTGTTGTGCTTGTATATATGAGATCAAGTTGTTTTTTGTCGTGCTGTTGTGCGTCCTTAAATCGTATCGGCGCTGTCAGCTCGATAATTGTTGTAAAGAATTAGTCTGCTGTGAAGACTTCTCTCGTGCGCTCAAGATTGCTGCCTTCAGAATCAGCTTCTTTCCCATCTTTTTGACTTGTTATCGTTATATAATATAAACCAATTACAACAACTTACAACTCATCAGTTTGATGTAGAAGCTCCACCTGACGGAGTGAAACGAAACAGCTTGTTTTCCTTTTTGAGCAATTTGATTAGATGTCGCTCCGCTCCCCCACCAACTGGAACCACATATTTTGACTGACCTTCAATGCAACGAACTGCACTATCAATAAGGTACAGCAAACCCATTATACGGACGGAGAACGCAGACGCTCGATGTACAACAGCAGACACGGCGCTCTGCTCGTCCGTAGGTACCTGTTCCAGAAGCATGAACAAACTTGATTCACTCCACAGTCCTCCCTTCATTTGCGTGTCTTATCATGGCCCTCGGAATGCATGGAAAATCATTTACATTTTCAAAAAATTCATTGGTCGGAATCAATGTGCCGACAGAAGGTCAATGAACTTGCAATAGTACGAGAAAAAAAGGCCTCGCATTTCATGCCTCGAAACAAAAATGGTCGTTAAATTATGAAACCAATGAAACAACACATCTACCGTAATTTTGTATCATCATACATGCACGTAAGGGCGCATCGAGGGTGACGAAATGACACGCCGACTGTCGTGTAGTAAAAAAAAAATGGTAGTACTATCACTAATTAGGTGTGAATCAGGCCGCGGCTAGCTGAGAAAGTATATCAATTTAGCAGACACGCGGCGATCACGGCTTTGGATTCCTATCATGCGGTTTTTGTGACGTCCACGCCGCCTCGTCTGCTGAGTCATGTTGAGTGTAACTTTAAGGGTTGTGGGTATAAAAGCCATCAAATTTTAAAAATACGAATACACATCAGCGGATGCGCAACGCCAGCTTCTTCCGAAATTTCATTTCTCCTCTGCCTTTTTCACTTTCCCTTCGCGAAATAGATTTACCTATGCAAATGGAACAAATAACTCGTCCTCGATACCATGCAAATAACATTCCGATATCCAGTACCGGAAGCAGAAGCCGTGAAGCAAAGATCTACTGTGTTCTGAAGATGACAGTGAAACTGAAACTGATAGGAACGTGGTGATGAAAACGATAAGCAAGAAAGGCGATCATCATGAAAGAGGAGACTGGGAGATGACCTAGAATCCTTCTTTCAGTTTTCGTTGTACTTCTTTCGAGAGAAGCGTCTGCTGTGAGACATCGTCATCTTATCGATGCTTTTTATTTTGCATCGAAGCAAAAACACTGTGTGAAAGAGCAGCACTTGCAACGGGTCCGAGGAAGAGCGTTCAAAATTCATCGGATAACCAAGGAAAATGCATATGTTCATCCAAAGACTTGTATTTGTCAGGCATGCTACCAGGTCTATACTTTGCTTTCCGAACAACCTCGAAAACAGACTTACACTTTTGATACATGACCGCCTTTATTGCGCCTGCGTTTTTTGTGATGTTGCTAACATCGTTGCAAGATTTTGTGGTTTCCGCGTCGTACTCGTATGTTGGTTTCAGCAGCGTTGTTGCGTGCGGATTTCCACAAACTTTGCACCACCTTGCCGTCGTGTCGTCCGCAAACGGAGTCCACCACTGACCGCCGCCAAAAAGCCCGGTCTCTTCGTCGTAGGGGGGGTTGTTGTAGTAGGTTGGCCTCTTCTGGACAACCGCACCAGCAGCTGCGATGACATCTATCTTGCCACCATGATTCGCGCCGTTGTCATTGCCGACTGTGAAACAAGTCGAAAGCAAGATGGTGATCCAATCGAGGACAATGCCACGACCAGTAAGTTGATGTCTAAAAAAGTGAAAGATCTGTACAGATGTAGAGAGACAGTGAGTTGGTCTTTCCTAATTTTCTTCAACAATCCTTCGTCATTAGCTTTAGCACGATCGATAGCAAACACAAAGTTAGTCATCATATTTATTATCGAACAATCCAAACTCCACAAAAATGATTCTCAATCTTCTCCTGACTACATCAACATGAACATCTATTATACAGACACGAAAATCAAGACATTGTCAGTAGTATGTACGTAATTTCGTTTCCGGTTTTGCTCCACTGGCTCGCTTTGCATCCTGCTGCGTTTCTGCTGGGGTAGAGAGGCGGGGCGGCGCCGGAGGTAACCCTATCGGAAGGCCCACGGCACTCTGACGCGAGGCACTCTCCTGCGCCCTTCGCTTTTCCCCTGCGTCCTCGGCGCGTCCACCTGCCTTCACCGTAACTCCAACTGGAGGAGCTGGCGGCCCTGACTCGCCTCCGGGCGCTGCAGGATCTTGTGGCACGTGCGCAAGATCTAGATCTGGACGCACTTGGTGAGCTTCTTTGTCCTTGTTGTCGTGGCCTTCTGCCTTCCCGCTAACGCTCCGCGTCGCGTCGACGTGTCCGGGCTTACTCTTGTCAAAAAGACCAAAAGGGCGCGGTGGTGGGACAAGCCGGCGGGACTTCCCCGGCGACGGCGTCTCTTCCCCGTCGCGGTCTTCGGGCGACGCGGCGGAAAAAACACGACCTAAAAAGTTTGTTTGTAAGTGTATCGGAGTACAAAGGAAACAAAGAGTAAGAGAGGCATACAAATTAGCATGACAAAGAATAAAAAACAAGTAGTGACTACCTATTTCAGAGGCGGCCAATAATTTCGGCACGACGGATTCAAGGGATGCACAGCTGGACTAGTTCTCCTGTAACTGTATCGTAGTATCAAAATAGGAAACGACACACAAAGACAAAGTCGAGAAAATGCGTGACACACCTCGGGGAGAAAGTCTCTGGACCGGAACTTCTGTCGCCTTCTTACGTCGCCTACTGTTGCTTTGTCCGTTGTCACCCACGAACGCCGATTCATTTTCGTCCCCAACCGCGTTGATCATGTGGCTCGGCGGGACGCGGACGACGCTATCTCCCGGAATCTTTACTTTGTCGTTGGAAGTGAAGGTGGCACCTCAGAAGTTTATATTACGCTTGAGCTTGTGATGCATGAGTTCAATGATTTACGCCTAGTTGCAAACAAAACTATGTCTGCGTCGGTAGAGGCGGAACTTCTGATGCTTGGCTTAAACTCCAGCAAAATCTGTTATGCATGACCAGCAAAAGCGGTGATTTTTAGGTCATGCTGAGACACAATCTGTAATGCCGCGAACTACCTACAAGAAATCTCCCTAAAAACTTGTCATGCTTGGCAGCGCTTGGTGGAAAGGGTTCATTTATCCAGGGCTCAACATCACAACTCTCCAGACCCAGACATATTTGAATGTGCTTGTGGTGCTATGAAATGTCCATAACATTCTCTTTTATATACCTATGTGTTTAAATAACAGAGAACATACGGACAACAAACGCAAAAGGACGAGCCGGGGCAGAATGCCCATAGAGTCTTGCTTCGCTTCCGTATAATCTCTATCTTACCAGCAAAGGACGCCTCAGCAGCTGCTGGCTCTCCGGGTGTGCCGCCTGGCGAAACGTGTGCATGATTTCGCATATGCAGTAGATCGCCTTGACCATCGCCGCTGCCCTCTTCTTGGTGATCGTTCTTACCCCTGCCGAACTCGGAATCGGAGTCGCTGGTTGCCGCCAGAACATGGGCTTTGTAGGTCTCTTCCAACCGCGCTCGTCGCGTTTCTGCAATTTGCTGTTGCGCTCTTTCGGTAAGCTGATGCTGATCCAGGTTCCAGTTCAAAAAGCACGAATCGCCTCGACCTGGGGGCAGTGCGACTGCAGGCGTACCTGTAATGCAATAGTAGACTTAGACACTCACGGAGACTAATAAATTTCAATATATAGATAAAATGATATATAAATCCTGGGGTTGGCTAAAATAAAAAAATTTTGTTTAGCATTAGCGCCACTCACAAAAATCTTATATCTTATTTGTTGAATCAACTTGGAACTGGATCTTTTTCTTTTTGGATCCATTTCTAGTGACGCTGACGCGATCGCAGTAGTACAATTCAAGAGTGTATTGCAGTTCCATGACAGCAGCACATCCAACCACAAGCAAAAACCTAACTCCTCTACCAGTAGCTCTACTCCGGTAATATGGTCTTTCCCTTTTGTTTTTACGTGAAAGACAAGACGAGGTGGCGCACGGCCTTCTTACGCGTGGCAAACGACGCAAATCCAAAATTACGTACTGAGTAAACGGCTGGCCTTGAATAAAACTCAAAAAAATGTACGTCGGGTGGCAGATGCAAATAGCCCTCGCCTCGGCTCCCTGCGTGCGCGATTGCCAGTGGTTGTTGTACTGGCGACCGAGGTTGTGCCAGCAGATTCTGCCACGTTCGAAGGTCCGTCGCCAGTCGTGGTCGCAGGGGCAGATGAAGATGATATGACAGTGCACAAATAATCCCCCTCATTTGTAGTGCCTGAACTACAGCACTACGAAGTGTAAGTAAAAGTGCAGCTTTTGCATATACAAAAAATCCACACGACAGGATTGCAGTGCTGCTTGGGCTGCTGGAATCTGTCATGGACACACTGCCAAAAGCAATTGTGAAGTCCAGTCTTGCCAAGGCTGGACATTGCTTGACAAATGTAAATGAACAAGGGAAAGGGGAGTAGTGGTGCACTCTCATAGATGACGCGCTCGATGCCGAAAGCGCCCCAGGCGTGGATGTGACGATCATCGACTGTCCTTGACGTGCGGAGGGTGCGAGGGCAGCAAAAATCGGTACTCCTGCTTGTTCCAGATGTGAAGACCGCGTGGAGGTTTCCAGACCCGCCGGAAAAGGCCTTGGTCTGTTATTTGCATTCGCGCTTGGTCGAGCTGACGGTGGAAGTTGTCCGCTCTGCACAACTCCGACAGCAGGGGCAGGAGCAGATGCACCAGGCAGCATGTTATCTTTCTAACTATGATCCCAGCACGTCGACCAGCAGCAGGGAGAGTCGTGGGC
Source organism: Amoebophrya sp. A120 (assembly GCA_905178155.1). Lineage (NCBI taxonomy): Eukaryota > Dinophyceae > Syndiniales > Amoebophryaceae > Amoebophrya > Amoebophrya sp. A120. Next base: position 3,639,720 of record CAJINV010000011.1, on the reverse strand, counting down.
CCACACGCGCAAGAACTTTTAGGCAGGAGCTGGCGCAGCTCCACAAAAGACCCACGAAGTGGAAGTGCAGCTCCAAGGTGTTTTCCTACGCTACCGTTCTCGTTCGCGCAGAACTTCTACCGTGTGCGAATTATTCTGGCCGGATGCAAAGAGGGGGTAGCGCGTGACGACACTAGCTCCGATACGGGACCACGCCGCAAGAAAAGATTTTTTGCTTTTGAGTTACATCCCGTTCAAAAAAGTAAAGCAACACGACGCTAGTTACATGCTGATGCCTTTATTTGAGAAAGAAAGAAGAATGCCTCGTACGAGATAACTGCATGTAACTGTAAGTCGCATTGATGGTGGTACTAGGACTAGCCACATATGGCAGATAGTTGTCATGTTGCGAAACTCTAATTCGTCTTCCAACAGTAGACAACAAGTGGCATGTGACCACAATACTTCAACCATTCGCATTTTTCGCGTAGTTTGAATTATCTCTCATCTCTCAACAATTTCTTCAAAATGAAAATGCCTCTTTGCAGAGGGAGATGATCCACAGCAAGACACGCTCCCATATTATGACCTAAGACATGATTGTGATGATTGTGATGAAGAGAGAAGTCATGCTCGCTTTGTTAACTTCCCCTTGTGCTTTTTGTTTTTCCTTGTAATCATTCAAGTCATCTTCAACATGAGAATGAGTTTCTCTTTTGCATGAGAGGAGATGACACACATTTGAAATTTTACATTTACTGCTCTTTTGCTCCCTCTCTGGACCTGAAACAATTTTTTCTGCATCGCAAACAATGTCTCAACCACAAAAATTGCCCGCGAGTCCTGTTGTAAAGAAACTGCGTAAGTAGACGAAGGAACACGGCCAATGAGAAATCAATTACAATTAAAACAGCGTGCTTGACATAAACATTGGAAACGAATACTCGATCACCTTCTGTCGGATTGTCTCTGAATCAAGTGCGTATCTCCATCTGCAAGTAAGTTCGAAAAAAATGTTGAGCAGCAGGTCAGCGTTAGCGACCACCAAGCGCAAGCAGATTGCACGCACACAATAATCGCATGAGGCATGTTTTCGCCCTTTTCGTAGCTGTCAACATAGTCATTGTCATCTCAACCAGCTGCACAGAACTAAATCTTCTACATCATCTGTTTACATTTGCTCCGCTTCTTCCCCGGCCATCTCGTCCTCATCCTCGTCGCTTTTATCTTCATCATCGGTGGTCTCCTCGTTGATCACAATCTGCTGTTCGACGCCTTCCAGCGAGATCGTCGCGAAATCATCAACGGTGACGGGCAAAGGCTTCCAAGTAGAGCGATTATTTCCAGACCCGGGCGCTCCGTTAGCGTTATCTATTTCGGACTCTGCAATAATTTCCTGGATCGCAGCGGACACTTCCGCATCGTCCCGCAACAGCGACATAGGAACGGCGGGTATCGCGGCGGCGCGATTCTTCTGACTTCGCAACGCCGCGAGAGTAAGCTGCTTGCCGTGCTCCGTGCTACGTAGCAGCGTTGGGCAAACGTATCGCAGGGCCTTGCCCGTGTTCCCGACAGCGGCTTTTGCGATGTCAAGCTCTCCGCGCAGCTGGATTGGTAAATAGGCAAGCGCCTCCCCGCTTATTTCTCGCACCAAGCGCATCGCTTCATCCCGCTTATACAAAAACGTTCTGCAGAGCGGATCATCTCCGCTCTCGCTCACGTCCTCGCCTGTGAATAATCCTGCCATTCCACTTAGACAGCTAACATCAGCTGCCTTCGCCAGAATGAGTTCGCGCAGGAAATCTACCCGGCGTGACGCTAGCGGATGGCTCCTCGGGACACTCAGACAGAAGCCGGCTAGGTACATGACATACTCCCTGCACTTGCAGGCAGCGCTGAAAGCCTCGGGGTCGGAAACACCGAGAAACCTCTCGCCACGGGCAAAAAAGATTGCGCGCGGGTTTTGTTTTACCGCAGCCAACACGATGGAACGGCTTTGCGAACGCATTTTCATACTACAAAACTCCAACGCCAGCCCGTTTTGCGACACCGCTGCGAGACACACGTCCTCATCAGCAGATAGTTTTGGCGGTAGGTGCTGGAGTGCCAGTCCGCTTTGCTGGACAGCCAACATTGCAATGTCCTTCCGGCTTCGTAAATCCCGCGACGCAGCACGGATGGCACGAATTCCATTACGCCTCGCCGCTTCGGTAACTATGTTCGCGTCCTCGCAGACGGCTCGCGATGTGTTGCACAGTAGGCGCTCGATGTCTCGCTCCACTCGATACGACTTTTGTCTAGACTTGTCCGCGTCTTCTACTTCGCCGACGACCACGTCCAATCGGCGAATCAGGTTCATCATCATGCTTTTGCAGGCCAAGACCTCGCTGCTCGCGAGGGCCACCGCGATGCTGGGACTAATTCTTGCGACTGCGTCGACGAAATTTGGATCACGCCGCAAGCTCCAGGGGGGGCCGCAGAACTGAGCACGTTCGCTGTCCAACCATCTACCGTGTGGGCGTTCGCTGAGAAGAGTACTCGCTCCGCGAACGACAGCTAGCCAAAAACTCAACTCGAAAAGTTGTGATGGAGGAACTACTCCAAGTCCAAATCCCCCTTCTCCCAGATTCCTGCATAAAAGCATCGTGCACCAGTAAGGAGACGACAGGAGGACGTGGAGTTTGGCATCCGGTTTGAGATAATGAAAGAAGGGGAGGAGGTCATCGCCGTGTCCACTAGTATAATTACAATCCGTATGCCTATCCCAAAAGCGTGCCGCAAAAACCGACTGGAGAAACGACGCGTCCGCCCGCTGTGCCGGCGATAAGGTTTTCCAAAACCGCACCAGGCGATCCGGGCTCTCGTCTATAGTCGCCTGCAAAAACTTTTTCGCAACCGAATCCGGACAAGATCGTCGCCATGCGACGGGCAATGCAGCCCAGAGCTGGTAGGGAATTTCGGCAGCAAGTGCGACGAGAACCTCCTTGGACGCAATCGCATCCATTTGGTCTCGAAGGACGACGAGAATCTTGCTGATGTTCTGCGCAAGCCATTTCCGACTTGCGCTCTTGCATTTGTCGTAGATATTTCTCCGGTGCGGGCAATGCTTGTCGCGATCCGAAAACAGCTTGTTTGGTTTAGCAGCCGCCGCCAGCACTTCCGGCCTCCATCGCAGGTCTTGCGAGAAATACGTGAACGCGGAAAAGCCAAAGACACTAGCAGCGTCTACTGCGAATTTCAAGCAGGAGCTTCGCCATTCTGGAATAAGACATTCCGCCAGCTCACTCAATGGACAGCCTCCATAAACCAGGTCGAATAGGAAGTTATTGTCTTGTTGGAGAGTCGACAGCGCTCGCGCTGATATGGTGGCTTGGTCAGCGTGACCAACACCAGCTGCAGTGCTCGAAGTAGAAGACATGGGACAGGACGACGTTGCGAGAGATTCCTCCACGGCCGACGGTGCAATATGCTCCACCGGCCGCAAAAGGCCTGGACCGTTCCCTCTGCACCAAACCCGAAAAAGTTCGTCCATAGTGCTCTTACCGAGCGGGGATGAAGCGGTAGAGTTTTTGTGTGTGTCGGCAATATACTTCTTCAGCGAGAGAAGATGACCTGCCGTTGCACATTGCGACGCAATCTCGTCCTGTGTTACAACTTGATGTTGAACGCCGTCAACCGGAACGGAAATCTCCCCGAGAATGATCTTTCTGGCCAAGTCCCACCCACCATGTGCTAGGGCGTTCGCAAACCGCACACTGGGAGTTAATGTTGCCGACACGACATTCGCATTTGCAACTCCTGTAGTGCCGCACCCCTCCACGGCCGGTGAGCCCCCGCCAACGTCCTTCATCGACTGCGCAGCTGTAGATCCAGCTTGCGTGTCTGGTTCTACTTGCTCTTTCTGATCTACTTCCCCACTTTGAATTTCTATTTCTTCACTCATCCACTCGTTCTCCGGAGGTAGTTGCAAGGCCTTGGGGACCACGCAACAGCAGAGGTGCGTCGCGCTCGCAGAGGTAGCAGTGGAAGAAGTAGAGGAGGGAGAGCTAGCCTCCGAGCAGCTGGTTGTAGTGTACTTCCTGTACAATTCACTGACCGCTTTCATATTCCGGACGCACGCTGCGTCTTGCAGCAGTAGGTCCGTTCGCCTGTGGAAAGGACAATTGGCACAATAATGGGAAGAACTGTTCACGCAACAAAATCCGGTCAAGTAGTCTCCCAGGTCGTTACCGCTAAGCCCCGCAGCAAGCGCTATCCGAGCCACTGCCCCGAACATTCGCACAGCTCTGTCCACACGACTAGAAAGCCAAAGGTCGTGCTCGTGCCCCTTGGCCTTGCTCTTGTCGTGCTTGGACATCTTCATCGCGGGGGTGCATTCATGAAGCAGGGGAAGAAAGGGCCTCTGTGACGAAAACAAAAGCGGGCATAGGGCATAGGTTTCGTCGTACAGCACAGCAGTCCTCTTTTGTTCATCTTCGGTACTAGTACTGCTCCGCGAACAACACAGTCCAGTCTGCAACAGGCTGAGAGTCCGGGCCTCAGTCTGGACCGCTTCGGCATCTGCAGTAAACCTTCTGTTCTCTGGTCGAAGCAGTACCTTCGTGCCCGTCCGCATCTGTGATGGCTGTGCAAACAAGATGCGGCGCGGGTTCCGGCTGATAGCAAGCATCTGCGACCTCCATGCGAGCAGCCAGAGCGTCTCGTCGCGTCGCAGAACTACACTGGCGTACTGTAGGCAGTCGCCACCATGCTCGGAGTTGTTGCTCAGAAGCTCACTCATGAAATCCAGGTCCCTTCGAAATTTGGTTCCTGGGGAGGTGCGCAGAAATTCTTCTACCATCTCCGGCCTGTTGCGGCGGAACACTTCGAGCAAGTGGTCCATCACAAAATTTTTGTCAGCGATGCGCTCTTCCGACACCATTTCAAAAGCCTCTTCGAAGCTGGGGCAGCAGAGCGAGCAGATTGACAGGTAGGCAAAAACGCAATCGACGTCCACACGGCTTTCCGACTGCCAGTCGTCCTCCTCGTAACTATCGGAAGTGAAGAGAGTGTCTTTTATCTCATCCATGAGTTTCGGCGTCAGCTTGGGTTCTGACACCGGCTTCCCGCGCTTGAAGCTTTTGATCGCTTCAAGCATCAAATGCTTTCGTGGCGCTTCAGACCGCTCGTAGCAAAAGAAGTAGGGAATTGCTGTCAGCAGAAAATAAAGAGACTCAGAATCTTTCACAGCCGCCACCAGTTCCAAAATGATGTTCGGATTGCCTTCTTCTACCTCGGACAGCCTGTGAGATATCACACTGACGTATTTCGCATCGAAGTAACGCACCGCAAGAGTCGCAAGCTTCTCACTGTCACGGAATTCCGCGTTGTCTTCAAACCAGTTGCCGAACCACTGATAAAATGTTTATTTATCATTATGATGAAGATAAACCGACATTAAATTCTCCAGCTCAAATAAACATCCTAGGAATTTCTATTGTTTTTTGGCACAACTTTCACTTTGGTCGCCTTTCAGTCGAATCAAAACAAAATGTTAGCGATACAACTCAACTTACCCGTCTTTGGGGAGGGATGTAGAAATCAATACCCCTGCGTCAACACCATAGATCTGGAACTGCGAAATGTGTTCGACGAACTTGATGCTATCGCGCACTTTCGCTCCGGATTTCCAGTAGATCCACCACACAATCGCACTCAACCGCGCTTCGTCGGCTTCAGCCAGATACATCTCCGTAAAAACGCTCTCCGTAAGGGCCATCATCGTCTCTAGGTCATCTAACGGGGCAGCGTCCTCGTGCTCGGCAGCAAACTCAAGGACCGCGGCTTCCCCCCAGTCTTCGACGTCAAAGTTTGCGTCTTCCTTGGTGGTACAAACAAGATTCTTCGCTGCTTCCCATGCGTCTACTTTTGGCTGCTTGACTATCGCGTGCACCGTCCGGCTCTTTTTCTTTTCCGTCGGTGTGCTGGTTCCTGGCTCTGCGACGCTAATTTGTTGGCCCGCTGGTGGCGGGCAAGCATTCTTCTCTTGCTCTTCCTCTACTTGTTCTTCTCCTTCGTGCGGCGGGTCTGCATCTGCTTCTTTATCTTTGTTCACATCATCTGTACTGGTTTCGATTTTTTCTTCGTGTTCGTTTTCGCTCGGCTTCTCGAGGCAACGCCGCTTCGACGTCATACTGCTAGTCACCTGCTCGTCGTGGCACTCCTGGTCATCAATGGAGGAAGAGACTCCATCATTCCTGCCAACAGATTCTGACTCATCAGATCCGGGTCCGCGTCCGGCAAGAAGTTGTCCCCCGCCGTCTATAGAAGTTTTAGTTTTACCAGAGCAGGTTCCAAGCAACGGATCCGGAAGAAGAGGCTCCTTGCTTGCCACAAGAACATTGGTAGTTCTGCCGCTGCCGCCCAGTTGCGAAGGTTCTCCTTTTTCACCCGCAATGTAGACCTCTTCGTCGTCTGAGTAGGACTCGCCCGTTTCAGAGTCGACCAGACCAATGTGCTGCGGCAGCAGGTTTTTGACCGCGGCAACACGCTTGCGAATTTCGCCGACGAGAAGGGCGCATGGTCCATCACCGGGGCGGGAAACCAAACACAGCAGGTTTGCCGCAGCGTCGATCACCGTCACTGTGTTCTTCGGTGCTGGACCGCTGGTTGTGCCCTCCGATTCCTCATCTGCTTTCTCGCCATCTTCCTCTTTTTCATCGTCCATTTTTATTTCTGCGTCGTGATGGTAAAACTCGAAGTCTTCGCCATCGTTGGTTTCGTTCCTTGTCATTATGACGATCGAGATAGTGAAACGTAAACGATATTTACCTAGTTCTTGCTCTATCTTCTTCGTAGCAGTCAACAAGGAAAGTTCGACTTGTGCCAGCCGCTGGGATGCTGGTGATCAGAACTCAATTATGCAGCCGAAGGACATCAACACAAACACTCAAGGTCGAGCTACAGCTACACCTACAGCAATGAATCTCTGCAAATGGAGAGGTGTGGTGCCGTCGGGAAAAAAGTAAAAGAGTAGTCGTAAAGTCAACTGAAACGCATCAAATTATGACACTGACACTTCCGGTTCTGTACGTAGTGGTTTTTGCAACAGGAAAAAAAACGCGAGGTTCTTTATGCCGAAGGAATACTGGCGCCTTCATTCATCTCTCTCCTCGAGCAGGCCGTGAGCAATTTGCACTGCACGACTTCTTGGACTGTATCTGTATCTGATACTATCAAAATCAAACAAAAACAACAACGCATATTAGACGACAATAAAGAAGACCGTCAAAAACCTTTCGGAGGCCCCTCGCCCTACTCGAACTGGGCTGCCAGGCTTCCTGTTAGCAATGGATTGACAGCGGTCGTCCGTCTACAATACACGAATCGAGTTTTTTGTTTTTCTTTTTGATTGTTAATGCGTCCAAGAACTTAGTGGTTCTTGTTTTTCTTTTTGTTTTTACGAGAGTGAATGTCTGTACGAAAGAGAAAAAAGATTGAGATTGTGACTGTCGCCTCTCGAAATTTCAATTTGACGTTTTTTGTGGATAGAATGTCGATTTTCTTGGAAGTTCAACACGTAGTAAAATCGTACCGGATACGTGAGTCATTGACTACTCGGCGTTGTTGCTGGCATTTTTCAAACACCACAAACAGATGAGCAGGCAGCTGTTCGTCCCAAACAGGAACTACAGGAGGTACCAGTGCCTACTCATCACTTTTTCCCAAACAGATAGTACCCGCCGAAGTTGAAGATCTGCCTGACCAGCGACTTCGCAACGAACCCAGAAGCCCCCTTCGCGGACGTGACCGCCGTCCGGCGCATCGCGAGCTCCATCGCCTGTTCTGCACGGCTGCGAGCGTGGCTGCTGGTGTGCGGGAACAGAAGGAGAATGCGGTAGGAGGAGAAGATCGTTTTCCGGTGCAAGAGTTCCTCCATGTGGTAGTACCGCACGACTTGAATCCCCGCAAGCACCCCGACGGCCAACGCGAACAGAACCGCAATCTCGCCCATGTTCTTCTGCAGGCAAAGTTTGCTGAAGCTCCACAGAACCGGGATCAGGCCGGCAAAAACACCGATACGACGGATCTGGTTATATATGGAGGAGGGAAATAAACTTCGAGGCAGATGGCAAATTATCATGATCAGGATGTAGTTGCATAAAAGTAAAATCAAAATGAATATGAAAACCAAGTACTTAAGTACACTAAGTACACTATGTTTGTATGAGATAATGATCTACTGCGAAGCAAAAAAAGTTCATAAACTTTCCACCACTTTACCTCCAAGATCAGAATGCACTGGTGCGGCGTCGGGCTCACGTTAGTCAGGAAGTTCACCGTCGCCCCGAGGTTGAACATGGCGAACACGCCGCTACAAAGTGCCAGCACGCCACCGTAAATCGCAGATCTGGCACCTAAAAGACGTAGCAGCACCGTTCGTTTTGTTAGCGAATCCATCAGGTGCTCCTGCGCGGTCGCAGCGATGAGGCCGACGAAGAAATATATGGTTTGGTAGTTCATCATATCCTGTGCAAAAATATCGCACTCGTATGGAAGTCATGAATTACAAATCCTTTTCTTCAGGTAAATCAGCATTGCAAATCTGATTTCTCACGCTGAGGAAATTATTTGTAATGCATTTATACGAGTACGATACTTTTGCAATTCATACATCAACGTTGCGCCCGGTTCAGAAATTACCTTAAACCTCGCGGCCGAGAAAGAAGGAACGAGGTTGACAGCTATATCTTGTTCCGCGGTGCCAGCTGTTGCTCCATCTTGCGCTTGCAACGCAGTTGGAGTTGCAACTCCGCTGGAGAAGTACGACGTTGCACCAACAGTAGCCTGTTCTTGTGCCGCACCAGTCGCCTCTTCTTCTGGGAAAAGTAAACCCAACAACGGGAGCAGAAAAAACCTTGCCAAAATCTCCTCCCACACAAAGACGATGATCAAAAACCGGTAAAGTAGCGTTCTTATCCGGATCGCTTCGTTCTTGTATCGGCTCCATCTCGGCGGCGGAATCTCATCCAGCATGCTCGCGCGCTCAACGTCGTCGCACCACCGCGCGTACTGTGCCAGGATGCTGCAGGACCCGAGAAAGATCAGCAACTTCCCGCCAGAGGCTGGCCTATGCTCCACCAAGGGTGTCAGAATGTCCCGCGCGCCGAGGAAGCAGCCAATCCCGGGCAAAGCTGCGTGGATGCCAAAAACGACAAACGCCGGCAACGACGCCAAGGCCTGCGTCGCCCAGTCGCGCAATGCCTGTGCGTTTAACAACAGAGGAAGAGATGTCGTCCACCCAATCGCCAAAATCGCACACACTAATCCCACGGTCAGGTCTTGCTGGTACAATAATGGGATTTGGAAGATCGGCAAGATCCTCGTGTACACAAAGCGCGCGCCGGAGATGATAATTGGCAGCAGCCAGAGAAACAAGCACCCGCCCAAGTACGGGATTTGCTCCGTCTTCGGCTGCGGCTGGAACATGCTCGCAGCCAGTGCCTCGGGACTAGCACCGACGGAGTTTGCGCGTCCGGGCTTGTAACTGACCAAATCCGCGACAATGTCAATCAACCGGGAGAATTTTGTGATTCCACTCGCGAGAATGATCGCCTCCTTCACCACCGCCGTCGCTACGGCGGTCGTGATGTCGTGCACGTCGTGAATGTCCACCATCTCGGACAAATTGGTGATCGGCGTACCATCGTAATTGTACTGCGCAGAACCAGAAGATGAACTTGCAGTACTATAATTTCCTCCGCCACCACTGAGCCCGGTCTGGTAGGTCATGCCCTTATTCATCGACGCGTCAAAACCACTTTTCATCGTGTTCGGCGACGCCGCTATTCTGACACTGTCTTCCGGCTGCATCCCGTCTAAACCGCGTGGTGTCGTACTGCCAGAATCGAGCCGCGTGGTCCCAGCGAAAGTAGAAGATGAGCTGGCCCCTTGATTCGGACTCGCGTCGGAGTTGTGGTCCCCCGTGCCACCCGGCGCGTCCGACGAGGTAGTGCTTGTGTACTGCAGATTGGAAGCTGCTCCACCTCCAGTACCTTGATCCGCACTACCCGCAGATGATGAATTTTCCTGGTTTCTTCGGTGAATGTTTTCGATGTTTTGTCCGGGAATCAAGCAAGTCAAAATCATCGCTTGCGCCTCCAAGTCGTTCAGCGTATCCACACCGTACAATTCCGCGATCAATGCGCAATTCCGGACGCGGAAAAACATGTCTTTGAGAAACACTCCGGGAACACCGACCACGGGAATCAGCCCGACAAGGAAGTCGACCAATTGGGTCGTATTCGCGTACCTCGCGAACTGCTCGCCGTAGGAGGCTTCGCTGCCGTCTTCCACGTTGAAGCCCTCATTTCCATATTTCTCTGCTTGGTCGATCAAATATCGCACGGCCTCCTCGGCGCCGCCGTGCATCTGCGCCTGCGCGCGCGCTTCGACGTCCACCGGTCGGTACTCCACGGAAGCGAGGGTCACTCCTTTTAACGCGCGGGTGATGACGAAGGTGAGGATCTGATAGGTTTAAGTAAGTAGGTTTATTTGATGTGCGACTAGATTTGATCTTTTAGTTTTAGGTCCTCAATCCCAGCAGCATATCGTCAAGGTCAACTACAAAGCACAACAAGATGAGAAGCAACACCACAGCACGACCTTGTGCAACTTACAGTGATGAGAAACAAGAAAAACGTGGATCAGAATGACATTTTACCGTCTCCAGCGACGTCTGCAGCTGTCGCCCTGAATCCGCGGATAGTGTGGAGACGTCCTTCGAATGCTTTGTACTTTCCGCCACGGCTAGCAATTTGTTGTGCTGCTCGTGGCTCAACGTTTCCTCTCCACCGTCGAGTCGCACCCTGCTGTGTCCGGCCTGGTCAAACTGCAGCTCTCGTCCTGCCGTACCGGAGACAGCACTTCCCAGGAGCTGTGCGGAAGCTACTGTCCCCGACAGTCTCTCGCCTCTGGAAGATGAAGATGATGCTGACCCAACAGCAGCTACTGAACCAAAATTATCCGCCTTCCCGGAACTCAGCCCTTCTTTCAAACTGTCCCCTATCGTCGTCTCCATTACCGGGCTCTTCTCGCTCCAGCTGCTCTTGGTCAAATTGTCGGCCGTGACCCCCCGCACCTGCAACTGGTAATGGCCTCCGGGGGTCAACCCGTCCAGCTGCAGCAGGATTCGCCGCGGCGCGTGCTGCCGGATTGCGCTGTCGTACATGCGAAATTCGCCACTGGTCCACTTCTTTTCCTCCGGCGACATGTGGTGCAGCCGGCAGTCCCAGAACCGAAACTGGCCCTGCTGCTCTTGCTCCAGAACCACGACCACGGTTAGCTGCGTCGCCTGCGCGAAGATCAACGACGGCGCATTTGGTGGCGGCAGCGCGAGCGTGGTCTTACACGCCTTCTCGGTGGACCACGGCCCCGGACCGGCGGCAGTGACGGCGCGGATCCGCACGAAATGGTCGGTAGCCGACTCAAGATTGATCACCTGCAGCTTCGCGTAGAGAAAGCGCACCAAGAACGGCGGCATCTCCTGCTCGGTCTTTCTGAAATACTGCGCGAGCTGCTGCTTGTAACTAGCTGTGTACAACTTCGGGGAAGCGACTAGCGGAGAACTCGCGTTACCCAGGAAGTAGTCGCGGCCGGTGGAGGTCGACGTGGGGTTTATTTTCACTTTATGTGCTGGCGGGGACTGCAAGGTAGATGTCGCGGTGGCAAGGTTCTGAACATTCTTGTTGGAATCGTTCACTCTGCTGGTGCTGGCTTTGACGGCACTTCCACCAGCAGACGGTGTTGTACCCACGTGCTTCTTGATTTGGTCCTTTTTGGTCGCAACTGCGCCACCTGTACTGTTCGCAGTGCCACCTGTCGTGCTGTTTTTCGAGCTCTGCGCGCTCATGAACGGGCTTGTGGAAGATCTCAAGTCCTCATCTTCCAATTCTGAGCGCAGCCTTCGGACCAAAGCAACGCCGTTGTCCAACACCTTGCTCTGCAGGAAGCATTGGTCGCGCTTCACAAACACGGTGGTAACTTCGCCAGAAATCTTCCCGTTCCGCTTCGAGTAGTGCTGGATTTCGAAGCTTTGCAACTGCAATTTCGGTAGCAGTAACGGCTGGAGCTCCGTCGCGCACCAGAAGAAGGTCGCGGTGGTCGTCGTCGTTTCGGCAACTTGCACCTTGCGAATCACGGGGGCGACATCCAGTGTGCCGATCAAGGAGCTGGATTCGGAAAATTGTTTTTCGAAAACGAACGCGTTGGAAAGGGACTGAAACGAAATGTCGACCAAACTCTGGATCTTCGGGCCGCGGGGGATACTCTCCAACTGGCGCTGGGCCTCGTGGTGGAAGATCTTGCTGTTCTTTTGCCACAACTGGGCTAATTGGAAATGCGTAACAGGTCTGATTTGAAACGCATACGCCGTGTTCGGGTCTAAGTCTGGGACAAGCACGGTGGTAATTTCAGAAAACTTCGAGAGGTTCTCTTCCGACAAATCACAACTGGCGAGAACGGACCGTAAGCTGTCCTGCAGGGTTGCGTGCTGCGAAAGCTGATGGGCAAATTCGAGAACGGAAAAGCCGTCTTTCGTGAAGTTCACCTGCTTGAAGATGTTGTAGTGGTCAGACGTCCCTCGCGCTCGGAGTAGCTGCACGCGTTTTGATTGCAGAGACCCCCGCAAACGGCGTCCCCACTCTTCCTGCTGCGGCGTCCAGGTGTTCAGAATCGCGTCTGCGAGCGCGTTCGCTTGGTCCGCTAAAGGGGACACAGGAGGTGAAGAATTCTCGCTGTAGTGAAGTTGCTCAGCGCTGCAGGACCCGAACACAGCAACCAGCTCTCCTTCGCTGACGTCGGCTAAGGAATTCTCTGAAACTTTCAACTCGTGATTCGCCGTGCACCGAAAGTGCTTCCAGGGTCCGAGCTCTTTCAGCGTCTCGGGATCCACGGGGCGATAGCGAATCTCGTAGTACAGCGGGATGTTATCCACACAGTAAGGAAGCTGCTGCAAGGATGAACTAGGCGTCGTGCTGCTGTCAAGTGCCGCCGCACCGCCTACAGTCGAAGAAGTTGCCGAAGTCGCGATGCCCATCGTGCCCGGGCTACTCGCAATTTGCTCACTCACCGAATTGCCCACACCTCGCGTCCGCAGCAAGTCCGACGTCGTTAGGTTATTTCTGCTGTGATATTGGTTCATCTTCCCTCTGTAGTTGTTGTTCCGGCCCACAAACGGATCCAGTAAATCGACGCTATTTCCCTTCGCCAGCGGGCAACGCCAAGCCAAACCGATGGCGACGTCGGTGAATACCGGCACTGAGCTGCTGGTCGGCGCGAGCTGCGACATCAACAAGGGCTGCCCTTGCAACCGATGCTGCAGGTCCAGCACCGGCGAGGCCATTAGGCTGCTTGCCTCCATCAAATGAGGGCTGAAAGAGCGGCCAGCGTTATTTGCTGCGCGCGCGAAGGAAAGTTCGTGCTGCTGCTTGTTGGTCCGAATCGGCGAAAAGGCGACGGCATGATCAGCTGCCAGAGATGTAGTCGCATTCGTCGTATTAGCATAATTTCCACCCGCCTGGTGTCCCCTGTTGTTGATGTCGGGTGTTGAAATAAAGCTCTCCACAGTCGGCCGGAACTCCATGCCACCGTTGTAAACGACCGCTACTTCATTCCATCGGTGGTTCACGTCTTGGACCCATTGCGGCAACATGGGAAGATCGGCAATGGCACTCCGTGCAGAATCAAGTTCCGCTTTTCTCTCTTTTGGCAAGTTGTCCTTTTGCGCTGCTGTTGCAGTGGCGGAAGAACTACCCGATGTGTTGAAGAGCTCCGCCATCCCCTTCTCCGTGAACAGCAGTTTGCCGCTCTCCAGGCTCAGAAGCGTCGCGGAGGAGGAGGCTGAAACCAATGGAGGCAGAAACATTTCATGTTCTGCAGTCCCTAGGCTGCCTTCAACCTCTTCAGAATCGATGTAGTCGCCAACTTGTTTCATGCGGTCTTCAACACTTTTTGTCGTGGCTATAGCTTGCTCATACAGCTCCTGCAGGGTTGTCTTTGCTCCGATTCCCTGCAAAAGTTGATTGGATGCTTTTGGGTTTATCTGACTCGGATTCACCACTACCATCCCCGCAATCGCGCGGTCAGCTTGCGAGCGGTGCTCGCGGATCAGCTCGTCATGGTACAGCAGGTAGTTCGCGCGCACCCCGGCTATCGAGGTATCCATCACCTGTGGCTTCATCACGACCGGGCAAAGACGGTGCGTCGCCACGACTTCGCTGTCCACGCTCCACTTACCCAGCCCGCACCGGGTTCTTGCGCAGACTTGGAAGATGTACTTCCTGTCGGGCTGCAAATTCGTGATCTCCGCGAACACCCGCAGATTTGCGTCGGGGTCTTGCCGCAGTCGCATCAGTTGCGCGTAAAAACCAGCCTGGTCGCGGATAATTGCGGGGGAAATTGCAGTTTCTTTGCTCTCCTGAAACTCTTCCATTAGCAGATGCTCACGTAAACCCTTGTCGCCCGAAGTGTGCTGTTGCTGCACTGGCGTGGACACAGCGCTTAGTGCGGTCGTTGTAGGCTGCGATTTGGTTCCGTCTGTCAACGATAAACTTTCTGCAGCCTCGTTCTTTTCGCCCAGCATTCGCGCACAGAAATTTAGCAAAAAGGGCGACCGATTTGTTCGTCCTCTGGGTCCGAGTAGCGTCGGGCTGCTGGCGGATTCCTCTTGTTCCAAAATTTCCTGTTCACCGTCGACCAGCAAATGCCACATCAGCACCTGCCTCTCCTCCCACTTAGACAACAATCCGGTCTCGTAAAAGCGCACCTGAAAGGCTGACAAGTCGGAGAGCAAGCGCAAATTATCCGGATCGTTCGCCAGCTGCAGATCGACACTGAGCAGCACTTTATTCGGCCGCACCACCACCGCGCTGGGCTTGCCCAAGTCCGGCGCCGGCCCGAGCGTGGTGAAGCTGTATTCGTTGGAAAACGCGCCCACGCCACGGTCTGTGACCGCCGCAATTTCGAACACGTAGGTGGTCAGCGGCGCCAAGTTCTCCACCTCACTCACGATCCACGGCTGCACGTCGCTGTCGTCGATGGAATAATTGTGCCCAGAGCCATCTACTTCAAGGTGTGTAGTTTCATCTACTCGTCCAGTTCCAGAAGATGAGACATACACATCTACTTCGTTCACCCCGGCCCGGCGGCGAAACAAGACCGCGTTTGAAATGGGCTTCCCGGGAAGCTGCTGGTTCTCAGATTCCTCAGCTGTGGTCCCGGAAGGGAAAGCCGTCAGCTTCATCAACCCAGCGGCCCCTCCTCGTGCATACATCAAATCCACTGCCCCGGCCGGAGAAGACCCCTTCGGATCAAGCAGGGATTCTGTCGTGGAGGTGGACTCGGGAATTTTGTCCAGAGGATCTGAGGACGCAGAGTTAGATGAAGGCGGGAAGGAGCTCTCACTCTCGTTTGATGTTCCAAGATGTTGAAACAGGGCTCGCTTGTTCGCACTGCGCTGTTGCAGCGCAGCGGTGGTGGCAACCGCGTCATCCTGGCCGAGACTGTTTTGCAACAGCAAGTAACTTGGCTGCATGTGCTGCTGGTCATCTAATTCGTCGTTTGTTGTCGGGGTAGTGCCCGCGGCTTCGGCTGGTACAACTTGATGCTGACCTGCAATGATTCTACTCGCGGCCGACTTCGCATTCGACGACGCGAAGCTGGGGGACTTTCCCTGTCGGTACAGCCGCGCCGAGCCCGACGGGGGCGTGACGGTGATCATGGTGTTTGACCCGCCGGATTCCATATCGTGGAACGTCTCCACCTTCAAGGCCGGGTCGACCTTGCTCGCGCCGTCCACGGCTGCCTTTCGCGAGGAGGAGGCCAAATTTGACACCAGATGCAAGTTGCTGTAGCTGAAAGAGGACGCTGACCGGGAGAGCGGCGAACCTGGTCGGTTGTCCGAGCTGCTTACCGCGGACGCAGAGCTGTCGGAAGAAATCAATCTGCCGGTGGAGAGATCGATTTCTGGACGGGAAGAAGGAATGTTACCACTTTGATGATCCACTTCCGCCAGGTGGTCCAGATCCACCCCTGAGGTGAGTAGTTCTGTGGGCACGGCGATCTTGTGCAGCTCCTGCCAACTCGCGTCGCCCTTCTTCTTGTGGCGCAGGTGGTAGCCGATGATTTTGTTGAGTCCGATATTCCCTGAAAATTAAACATCCCCATCAAACTTGTCATGCAAAACATGTAGTAAAGTCTGTGTTTGTCATGCAAAAAGTGGATGGCGATGGTTAATTTTCAGGCAATATCCGAGGTGCGCCTCGACCAAATCTTCCCGGTCAAAGGTTGGGTTCTCCCATTTCAAAAGCAAACTGCTACGGTTTTTCTCGTGCACGCTCAGCCGCACCTGTTCCATGCTGGGCGCGATCTTCTTGGTTCGCACCTCAATCTGCTGGTATTTGCCGACGTGCCCGTCCTCCGTGCGCCCGGCGAGCTGAAACACGTACCTCGTCTCCGGCAGGAGCCCGGTCGCGACCTTTCCCCTGACTTTCACGAACTTGCGCATCCGGATGCGCTGGTCCCACTGCGCGCGCCGCTTCTGTCGCGGGGAAATCGACCCGTCCGGACTCTCCCCCTGCTCGTCGCTGCGAATCGGGGAGGGCGGAGATGAAGAAGAGCTGGTGCTTTGCTGCGCGCTGTTGTTGAATCGCAGCATCAAATCCGCTTCGTCGTACCGCGCAAGCTGGTGCCGTGCGGCTTTGGAGGTTGTCGGCCGTGATAGGAATTCGCCCCCCTCACCACTGTCGTTCTTCCCGAGTACTGCCGCGGGCGAATCTTCGGCGTTCTTTCTCTGGTGCTTATTGTTCTTTCTCGTGCCGCCTGGTGCAACCGCGACTTGTGACATCGCAGTTGATCCATCAGGCGTCGAATAGAACATGTTTCCGGTTTGGTACATTCGAAAATTCGATTCTACCTGCAGAATTTCGGGTTCCGACCACAACCGGTGCTTGCTGCCGAAATAACCCGTGGCCTCTAGCTCGCGCTGGATCAAAATGTCCTGCACTTGCAGCGTTCTGCAACTGTCTAGCAACTCGGTATCCTCCGCCGTCGGGTCCGGCATCCAGATGTCAAAATAAACCGTGTCGTGTGTCGTGCTGGCCACGATGTCCATGGGATCGTCCACGGTCGGGATACCGCGGAGCTGAACCTCCAGCTCAGAAACGTCCACGGCGTTTTCACCCAGCTCCGAGGCACAACTGACCGTCACGCTTGCGCTCAGAATAGCTTGCTGCTGCAGTTCTGCGGCGGTAGTTCCAGCGGGCTTGTTGCTCGCTGGTATGATCATCTCTGCTGCTGTTGCAGCTGCTGGCTTGGTCAAAGCAGACGCAGGACCTCTGGCTGATGGCGAAGAACCTTGTGGCTCTGCTTGTTCTAATGGTGCGCCCTTTGTTGGTGATGATGGTACTACTCCTGGTTTTATTGCAGCTGCGGATGCTGGCACACTGGACACTGCGTCCGAGTCCCCTGCGCTCGCCCCTAGTGCGGCCGGAACCGCGTTTTCGCCTTGCGTCCCTACATTAGTTCGTGGAGCATCAGGCGACGGCTGCGTCTGTGTCCTTCCCCCAGGAGTTGTTTTCAGCGGGATCCGCACGGCGTACTGAAACAAATCAGCGTCCAGCTGAGCGCGAAACCGCTCGTCGCTGCTCGTTGCCGCGGGGTTTGGTCGGGGGGCGTCAAGCTTGGTGGCGACCTTGCCACCCTGCGTCCAAACAAGACGCGGCGCAGACAGAATGTCCTCCCCGCTGCCAACAAAGAGGTGCGGCCGCCGGTTCCAGAACGGAAAGCCCATTAGGTGGGCCGAGATGCTCTCCTCGATTTGCTCCGCCTGGGTGTCGAATATGCTTTCCTTTATGATGTCCTCACCACCTCCAGGTGGCCCGTATCTTGTACCCTGCGTCCGGTCGGAGAATTTCTTATCTTGTCTTGTTGCCAATGATGAGGAAACTGCGTTTTTTCCGCTTTCTTGCATCAACTCTTTTCCAATTTTTCCCCCTTCTTCGTGGTCACTAGCCGTCGCGCCTTTGGTACAACCGCCGGTCTGATCCACTATGGAGGAACCCGACGCCGAAAGCGCGGTCCGTACATCGGCCGAGTGTGAGCGTAAAACTTCTCTGACTTGCTCCCCGAGCTCTCTCGCTTCCGCTTCGGTAACCATCACAATCTGCTCCACCGCCGTGTTCTTCTTTCCGGCCGCACTGATGTGGGGCTGAATCCGCAACCGAAAGGTCGACGGCGCTTCGTCTGTGCTCGTGCTCGCTAGCGAGAAACCAACCAAGGCTTCGGTGTGCGAAGCACAGATCTGCAGCACACTCGTCTGGCTCACTGCGGGCGCCACGCGCCCGGCCTGGACCGCAAGCACTTCCGAAAATTGGTGCACGTTCAGCGCTGACAGATGCGCAGGCGTGTAGTAGTACTTGTTCGTTGTTGCGCTCGTGGTTGCACTTCTTGTACCACCAGGCTCCCTTTCGCTTGCCGTGCGGCCTAGTGCTGTTTCGACATTTTTATCACCCCCGGTAGTCGCGCTTCGCAGTTGATCGTCTTCCTTGTCGGGGCTGGATGACTGTGTCTTCGTACTGAGACTGACACCAGCAGTCAGAATGCCGCCTTTTGACAAGGAGGGATCTAGCGCCGCAACCCGGACTAGGTAGTGCTTCAGAGGGGACAAATCTGTCAGCCAAAAATTCACGCTTCCCCTGACGCTAGTACTATTCTCGGCTGCTGGTATTGATGCTTCAACATTCATCTTCCCTGCATCAAGTTCATGATCATCTGCGGTTTTTGATGCACCCTCAGTTTCCGACAGATCTTCTGCGTCAACTCGCAACACGACCTGTGCCACAGAACCGTCCTCGAAGTCCTCTGCTTTCACCGCATTGCTATCGAAAAACGCCACTTTTTGATCAACACGGGCACCAGCACCGCTCTGGAGATTCACGACCGTCTGCTGCTCGCCGCGCAACCTTCTGCCTGTAATTTTACCTGTCCCTGGCGGCTCCGACGAGGAATCGTTGCAAAAAATTGCGGGCACCCGTAACTCCCTGAGCTGCTTCGAGCCTTCCGCGAAAAGCTTCGCCGGGTTGGCGCGCGAGGGGTCCGGGGTCTCGACGTACTGCACCACATAGGCGCCAATGTCGCCCGAACCGCACTCCACGGCCGGCCACTGGAGCCGGGCCCTGCTGCAGTGCGCATCGTGGACGAGTTGCAACGGACAGGGCCCGCGCAGCCGCGGCACGGTGGCAAAGTTCAGGTACTCGGAATATGTTTTCGTGTTCGCATTCGCTTCTACCACAACCGGGGACCCACTCAACAGCTCGGCCTTCGAAGGAAGAGGATCTTCGCTCGACGTCGCGGCGGAGCTGCTGGCAGAGGTTGTCGTCGTGTCTTCAATGCGTTCTACTACAAAGCGCACGTCGTACCTGTAGTGGTTGTGGTGTCTGTCCTTGATGAAGCACAAGGATCTTCTAGTGAAGGTAGATAGGACGAGGGGGCTACGACAGATGGTGACATCATGAGTCTACAACGCATCGTGCCGTAAGCCTTCCCCGTCAGCCTTCCGGTGCACATAATGCGAACGACCTAAAAAATGCAGCTTGTGTGTCTAATCTAGAGGTGACGGGAAATACATAAGATCATGCATATTTATGCCATAAAAAGCATACTACTTACTCACGCGTTTCTTGCCTTGTTTCCTTTCTATAGTCCCGCGAAGCTGCGGACCGACTTTCTTACTACAATAGAAACTTTGCTTCCTTACCCTGTTCCCGGCTCTAAGTCGGTGAGGCAAAAGCTCCCTGACTCGAATTGATGGTTGTTCGACGATGAGGTCCGGCTTGTTTTAGCACCAGTAACACTCGGAGAAGATGTTCCTCCTCCTCTTCCTGGAGGGGACTGCTGGTCCGTTTCCGCACTAGTAGTCCTTGTGTCTTCATTCTTCGCGGCGTGTACCAAAAACGCCTTGGTGGTGGTAGACCGAAATGCCCTGAGAACCGAGTAGTCATGGCTCTTGAAGTACTGCACGGTCACCTGAAACCGCGCATTTTCGAGCGAACAAGCAGGCTGGAGGTTCTCTCCTGCAAAAGTACTAGATGCTGCAGCAGGTGTTGGTGTACTACCAGAGCTACTAGTGGTGCTCCTCGTAGGTCCCTCTCCAACTAGAAGTCCTTCCAGGCCCGTGATGTACAGTCGTAGACTCCAGGGGGTCGCTTGCTTGAGTCGCAGGCACACAGGAACTACGGCAGGAACCGGTGGCGAATTTAAAACATTGCCCGAATTTATCTGTGCCTGCTCTGCACCGGAAGCTGACATGATTGCGCGCAGTCAATGTTGACTCCGCTCAGGCTCAGCTGATTCTCGTTTTTCTACTTACCCACAGGTCGCTAGCCAATTTAAGCCGTACATCGCCGTTTATTCCGGTGAGCGTAAATAGTTGGAACAACAATCCCAGTGCACCAGCCCGTCCGCGCGTGCCATTTTCTGCCCCCGAGGACCTGCTGTGTGTCTACCTCTGCCCGCCGACGGAGGTTGAGGGTGGTAGTCGCACTTCTGGTGTCCGTCGTGTTGGCCTCTGCGAATGTATAATTTTCCAAGACTCGCCTCCAGGATATTCTTGAGCAGGTGCGATTGTGATTGAGACCTGGAACAACCTCCTTCGAATGTTGTAAACCACGACGAAAACGCCGTGCTCGGCTGGGAGGAGTCATCGACTTGAAAAAGAAAGCTTTTTGATTTTGTTTTAAAAGAAAAGCTAAAGCTTTAAGTTCCTTAAAGAGGAAAAGGAACGCAAGTCTGGAGTCAAGAACATATGGGCGGTACTTAGTGTGTGGGAGCCCCCGATCTTGTATTTTCATAAATGACGTGAACATCATAGTCAGGGCGGGAGGACGATAATTGTGCTCTTTGCGAGGGTAGATGAAGGCTTCAATTTCACACACAATAAACTCACTTTACTAATAAAACACTGCTAACAGGAAGATGATCACATGCCTTGGTTAATACCAGATCACTGAGGGCCTGCAAAAACATCAAAAAAATCCAGATCCAAAATAGCTATCAGGAGTACTTTTACTTATCACGAATAGACCATCACCAGAACAGCAAGCACGAGCTCAAGCTCCGACGTGTACCTGTACTGGCAAAAAATGCAACAAACTTTTTTCCGAATGCTTGCCACAGACCACAAGCACAAACCTCGGCCGCTCTTGCTTCAAAATTAAAAAAATTATGTTTGTATTCATTGCATGCGAGGTGGATCCATGTAAAAATCGAAAGTCATCACTAAACGGCAGTTGTAATTGTATCATCCTCCTGCATACAACGAGCACGAACAATTGATAAAGATTTTTCCGATACAATTACATGATCAGACTAGCTGGTACTAGCGATGTTGAACTTCGGACGCTCGATAGTCGTCATCAAGTGGCCACGCATGCGATCATGTAGGACCTTGTCGTCCTGCTTGCGGTTGCGACTTCGACATCATGATAGTAGATACAATGAGAACCTGCGCAAACAATGAAAAAAACGGAGGACCGAGATTTCATCAATATAAAGAAGGCAATAATTTTTATGGTCTTGCCCTCATCGACGACAGGAGGGCGACTTTTGGCCGTCACCGTCAGATATAGTAGAGTGAGAAGGATATTCTCTCGAGAGTCTTTCCCTTGGTGGCATGTGCAAAGGGTTGGCAGAACACACAAAAGTCATCTTCTTGTCGTCGCCCGCGCGTAGTCGTTCATGATTTTTCAAATAAGTCTTCAACTTTCTAAGTCCGAAAAACGTCAACACGTTTAAGAAATAGT
Source organism: Amoebophrya sp. A120 (assembly GCA_905178155.1). NCBI lineage: Eukaryota > Dinophyceae > Syndiniales > Amoebophryaceae > Amoebophrya > Amoebophrya sp. A120. The sequence continues at coordinate 3,617,905 of CAJINV010000011.1, read as the reverse complement.
GAGTCTGTCATGCGTATTTTCCAACTCCCCCAACTTTGCCGCATCACTTCACTTCTTAATTTGTCATGCTGTTTTTTATGTTTGTCTTGCTGTTCTTCTTCTTGTTGTAGTTGTTGTTTTTGTTCCGTTTGTCTTGCAGTTTAGCTACTCTGTCAACACCCTGCGTATAAATAGATCTTGTAGTACGGTGCTGCATCTAGCTTTAGTAGTAAAATCTTACGCGTAGAGTTGTTGCATAGAGATGAGTAGGACTTTTATTGCTGGTTGTTGGTTTTTCCATGCTCTTTCTTGTAGCCGCCCGCGGGTCAGACGCTACCTATATATAAAGTGGTTTCTTAAGATGTGTCGATCTTCTATCTTTTTCGAAAACGTCTTCGTAGCAGTATTGCTTGTTTCTTTATATCAGTAGCACCCTCTCCCTCGCACTTTCCATCCTTCCGCCATAGTCCGTCTCTTCTTTCTGTTCGTCTTATACAGCTCCTCCATCTTAGGTACTTGGCAACAGGCTGAATACGTCGTCATGCCCGTGGTGCAAATACATAAGACAAAAACATCAGTTATCAAAACTTTTGTATCAAAAATACAGAAGACAGAAACATCCGTTATAGGCACTGCTATCGGTACCTAGGAACCGTAGTTCTCAAAACCTTTCCTTCAGCTTAGACGTGTTGAATGTTGTCCTTACAGCACATGCATCTTACACTCCCGGGTGCCAGCACGTGCACCTTCATCATCACCGGTGATCCAGATAATGTTAATCTTAATAGCTTTGTAGTCTTCATTTCCTAATCCTATCATTCCCCCGCCACCAGGGTTGTTGTTCCTGTATTAATCTACTTGCTCGTCGTCCCTGCGGTTCTCTCCTTCTCCTGCAAGAAACTGATTTGCAGGTCCGTCACTTTCGTCAGCTCTTCCAACTCTTGCACGGCCCGCATACGATCATCCCGCATACGATCATCCCGCCCATCCCGGTAAAATCCACCTGCGTCATCTGCGATTGAATGCAGGAGCCGCAACGGCAACGGCAACGCTCCCCGCCCGCGCCCCTCCTCGTCCATCAGCGCGAGTAGATCCTGAAGATTGCACCAGGCGCTGAAGAGTGCCTCTTTGAATTCACTTGCCAAGTGTTGCAAAACGCGGAGCTCCGCCTTGAGGGTTTGTCCAAATAGGGGCCGGCTCGGCAACTTGGTAGCCTCCTCCACGCGGAGCAGAAACAACTGGCGGATCGCCGCCTCTCTCACCTCAGCCGACACATGATTCCTCTTGTCAACATTGGCGACCGCAAGCTTCTCTAATGCGAGCACCACTTGGACAGGCGGTCGGCTCCCTATATCCCCCAGGTATATGCCAGGCCTAAATATAGCCATGCAAAGCGTCGCGTCCCAAATGCGTTTCAACACGTCGATCGTGTCTCTGCCTGGCGGGAAGTCGTCTGCCAAGGTTGCAATTGCCGAACCAACGCGCGCGATCTTGCGCCTAGCCTCGTCTTCTGTATCAACACCTTGTCCAATCCTGTCCAAAGTTCCGCTCCTCTTATGCAGCACAAATTTCCCGTAGTACATGTACAAAATCAAAACGCAGTACGAATTTCGCCAAATCTAACTGTAACGCTTGTCATGCTCACTTGAAGGCAAGTTTTGTCATGCAAAGACTGCATTTGATGTAATTGTATGTCGTGTGCGGGGATTTTACAGTGGATACCTGTATTCCTCTGCGAGGTTCTCCGCCTGAGCCACGACTTCGCGCAGTCGTTTTCCGCGGGCTTGTCGCTGTTCCCTCGCCAAAGCCTGGATGTGCTCCTTGCGCCATTTATTTTCCCGCTCCCCTTTGTTCCCGTCAGCCTCACCGGAGGTGCACGCGGGCGCTGCGCCGCTAGAATTATTATACAGCACTGGGAGGACCACGAATTCGGTCACACCATCGAGGTGTACTCGCAGGCGCTCCTGTAGCTGCGGGCCGATGCCCTCGCCGCCTGCACCAAAAACAGAGGATAGAGATAGCGATGCCTGCTGCTTGCCGAATTCTCCTAGTTTCGCTCTCTTGCGTGAACGACCCTTGGAATCTCGATCTTCGCTACAAGTGGTAGCATGCACTTCCACACTGTCTTCTCCTTCTGCTCCTCGGGTTCGAACATTATAACGCGCAGAAGCAGAGCTACTGCTGCCAGAAGTTGAACTGCCTTCGCCGTCCGTTGATTTTTCCATTTGTGGTTTCACTGCCATACCTCGGAATACCCCTCCGGCTCCAAACAAAAACCATCGAAACATCAACATGGTACGCGTTCTTGTTGTGTTCTACACTAAGCGAGCTGCGATGTTGAAGAGCCCTGACGATCGTTGTCCTCGAAAAAACAAAAATGTGCGATTCAGGTTTATTTTCTACAGGCCTACAAATACATAAAACAAATAGAAAATCAAAAAATTTATTTAAAGAGAGCCTTTTTTCCGTATGATAGTGAAATTAAACCAAATGTGATATCATGCCACGCCTGACGAAGCTAAGCATTGAAATCCGCCTGAGAAAGAGCAGCAACGAGCAGGGTGAACCAAGATGATGACATACCAGGCTACGACTTCTGAACATCTTGATCTTCAGGTCAGCACTTCCAAACATTTTTGACCGTGTGCCTATTTGTATTTTCATAGGTACATGATTATTGAAGATCTTGATCTATCTTCAGTTCGGCACTTCCAAGCATTTGTGCTTAGTTTCAGAGGTATGCATCGACACCTGCAATCAACATATACGTGAGTTATCATCAGTTCGACAGAGCAGAGAGAGAGAGAGTAGTCCTCAACGACTGGTACTGGTACTGGTGGCGAAGCGCGGACGCAACGCGGGCGGAGGGGCACCGACTTGAAGGGCACGACCACTGTTCATCGTGAAGAACGATCTTGGATGAAACACGCTCACGCTTGCCTATATCTTATGCAGTCCCCACGCAGATCGCGGGATCCCAGATTACCAGATCGCTTGGAAAGTGAGACGACGATCATCTGCATTTTCTGGACGTTACTTCTTTGCAGTGCTCGTTCGCTCCTGAACACCACTTCTTTGGTCGGGTGTTTGGCCGAATTTGTTCTTCGACAACAAGTTTTTAGAAACGCTCCCCGAAGTAGGTTAAGGTTTCCTCATTGTCATTTTTCTCCTTTGTAATAACTTTTGTGACTGTGTTTCAGCCTCGTACACAATATCCATATCCAGCATTTCGTAAAATTACAATTACCACCCGGGTGGGTGGTAGCACAGCAACAGCATCATATAATTTTACCGCAGCGATTAGTGATGATTCCTCTCATCGGATAAGACGCGATCACATCGCACATCAAGCTTCTTATTTGCACACCTCTTGGTCCTGCGATTGATAAAGCTAAAAATCATCCGTACTCGGTGACACGATAAAATCCAAATAAAGAGCTGTAGTCTAGTATTGTTCGTTGCGACTCACGTACAACTACGCGACAGCTCCAAGGATATCAAGAAATACAGTGTAACCTCGTGCTAATACCCATGTGTGGTTCATGTCTACTCTCTAGTTGTATGTACTCATGCCATGCCTAAAAAAAGTTCTGCGCTAGTACGTAGTAATACTTCTCGATAAAAAAAGCTCGTCGTAATAACTCGTGTGTTCCTGTCGCAGTGCACGTGCTTCGGTCCCGGTCGGTGGCACAACTGCACCACATACAACAGCCAGCCAAAACCAGTGCGCTATCCAACAAGATATGCAACCGCTTGTAGTTGATGATCCTCCTGGTCCTGCGTTGGTAAATCATGCTCTTCATCCACCATGGACGACCCCATGATCATGATCTTCTTCTAGATAGGCGAATATTTTTAATTTTCGTACGGGTACGCCTGTTGTTTTTATTTGTCGCTGAAGTATCAATAGAAGAGCAGTTTAGTTTTGTAGATTTTGTTTTTGATTTGTAGTGCTATTTGTTTCATCCATCATACAACAGAGATACTAGTTTCAAACTACGCCTGAAATTTTTCGGTTGAAATAGGTGGAACGAGAAATCGTCAGCTGGAGCGAATCATACGACAAGTACAGTTTGGTACTGTTGTATTTGTCTTTTCACTGCGGTCATACCTTTCTGAGCTAACCGTTGCAAATGGAAGCGAGTCGCAGCTTCCCCCCCCACCTGCCGGTCATTGCTATTGTTTAATTTAGGATAAAAAAAGTGTTCAAAAGTAAAGCTAGCTTAATCAGGTCGTAAAGTTGCGCAATGACCTGTTAGGACGACAGACAGGCAACACAACACAGATGCGAAATCATATTCTCACAACAGGTCTAAATAAATGATTCCATTTCCATCTGGTAATATGAGACCGGTCCCATGACTACAGATCTCGACCTTTTGACATTCTAGTTTCTTCACTTCGAGTGTCAGGTCGATCTTGCACACAACTGACTCCTTGATCAAAACACATCGTCGAAGGTTTAGTGCGACTTGGAGTTTCATTTTTCGGTGCTGATGCTGTAGTCAAGATTGCAAATAATACATGGGCGGCGCCATGTCTTCGGCACCTGCAGGAGAACCTTTCTTTCCGGGCCCCGAAAAATGATTCCTCCAAGCTAGCACTTATTCCTCATCTTTCACAGCACATTTCTACAACAAATTACAGATACAACAGATACAGGAGTTTGAGTACAAGTGTACGCGAGTACGAGTAGTGGAAAATATATATGCGAAACTAGTACTACGTAACCGCGATGAATTGTAACTACTACTAAAGGAATAAAGCTGATGCTTTCTAATCAGTGCTATTCCTGTTAGTTGTCTGTGCTCAAGACAAAGGAAGAATACAATGTTATCTTCCCGGGGAAACGCGTCTTGCAGAATACTTCACCGAAAAGAGCCTCCCGCCCTTGGTGAATGTGAAGTGATTCTCAACTTGTTGCCCAGGAATTAAATCAAATTCTTCCAATGATTTTTGCATATTAGCGCTGGCTCGTCGTTCCGGTTCTTGCCTTTCCTTCTCTTTTTTTCGTGCTTTTGGTCATCGTGCTTTTTTTGTCCAAATAGACAGTTAAGTTATGTCTATGTGCTAGCACAACGTCGCAGATTATTTAAGTGCAGTTTTGCTCAGTTAGAGTTGCGAAGTGGCGGATCAAAAGTCCTGTTCACCACCTGCCGTTCGGCTGTCGCTTGTTCCGCTACCGAAACGGTTGCGCGATCATCTTGTTCAGGATGCCGTATTTTTTAGTTCTATCATCAAGTTCAAGAGCAAGAAGTGCTAGTGCACGTAATCAAATAAGGTTGTTGACCGCTTTTCGTTAACTCGTCGTAGAAAACGGACCAGGAATCGAACCTAATGCAGGAATTTACTTACATCAGATATTACCACAGATCATACATTTATGTGAGTGAATGCGGTACCGAGACCGACGTATAATTTCTAGATACGTGTGCCTGCCTGAACGGCTTGCGTTCTCTTCGTTCATTTCATGTCTAACTGTAAGTCGAGTAACTACGAACTGCAACGCTGCGGACCAGTATGCGCTCTTGGTAGCGTGCGTTAGTACGAGTACGTAGTAGAAAAAGAAATCCCTCTGCTCGAAAAAAGTAAAAAAGGAGCTTGCGGGAGGTACCTACTAGTAGTTCTTCATGTTGTAGTTCGAGTTACTTTCCTATCAGCGACTTTCTTGTGAGTTTTGTGTTATTTTTGGGTCTTTTATTCCGGTCAAAATGGGGAAAAATGAAGGACGTACTTGTCCGGGCTGCACAGAACAGGAGTTGCGCCTGTTCTTATTGTCGTCGGAGACCTATATTTACCACATCTCCAGCTCCGCTTTTCCGATGGTCTGCGGGGCTGCTGCGTCGGCTCCGGGGTTGGCAATGCTGCGCAGGGACAAGGCGGCGGCTTTTACTCCATTTTCCTCCCCGACCTGCTCCGAAGTGGACGACGCCAACGGCGCCCCTCCAGCCATTCTTGACGCACCAGTTGACGCAGACGAAACCTGACTGGGGCGCGGAGGTGGTTGGAAGGTGATGTATGGTGCGCCCCCCGGTTGTAGACCCCTCTGGAACCCCGCGGTCGCAAATGAGGGATGTTGTGAAAATGGTAAAAATGGAGATGAAGAAGATGCGGTCGACGAGGAGGCCGCTGTACTAGAGTCCGCGAGGAGTAAATTTCTACCTTGTAGTACTTCTTCTCTCCTGCCTGCGTCTACTGCTCTTGAGTGGCTAGAAGTTGTACAACCAGCGGCAGCCGGACGCTCTTGCGCTGTTGGACGAGGACCTGCCTGCACAACACGATCACTAGCCTGCAGAGGCTGTCCGATCGCGGCCGTGGGTGCGACCACACGGGCGAGCGCGGCTCTCTGTTGCACGTTCGGTATCTGCATTTTTTCTAGCTCGGTAACACGGTCGGGATGGCGGAAGTTCGGTAACACGGGACAGCAAAGCGGATGCATGGGACGAAACGCGCGTTCTTGGTCCTCCGGAATCGTACCGCCTAACATAATCATGGACTCCCGAATCGTTTTCCGCAAATGCTTGACCCCGCTCTATCCTGGAAAAAAGCTCTTCACGACGGTAGATCCACTTACAAGTTTCTCATCGACGTCCATACGTATGCAAAAGGACGATGCAGCGGTGGCGGTCATCGATCTGTATGACATATTGAGATTGTACTTTTTACACACTTTATTCAGACGAACTGATCGTGCTCATGGATTATGCAAAATTATCCCACGCTGTTCTACTAAAATCATTTGTATATTCATAATTTTGCATGAGCATACAGATATTTCTTGTCAGCCTCAACGAGTACAACGAGAAAAAAGTCGTTCATTTTTAGGTCGTGGCTACGGCGGTGTAAAATTTTTGCACGGGGTACGTCTTTTTGTAGTGTGTGTTTCTCTTTCCCCTTGTCAATGGTATGGGATTCTCAACCGTTACACTCTCAACTGTTACATGATTCTCAAGAACCGTTAGGTTCTCAATCAGCATCAGCCCCCGTTGTCCACACAACGAACTTGTTCCTTGCTAATTTGACGTTACTAACGCAGGAGGCGCAAAAAGCAAAATACCCCCCGGTCAGGGCCACGGCCTGCCACTCAGTACAATTACACTTTTACTATTCTTGCATCACAAATTCATGCAACGATTGCGAATGTAACGTTTGAGAACTTCAACTTCCATAGATGCGGTCGGCGTATTCGATGTCGGTAGATGACCCCTCCTCTTTCGTGACTAATTCTGCCTCCATCCAGCGGCCGCCCTTACACGGATCGCGGTACCATTGGATCTTTTCTCGGAGTTGCTCCCTCAGCCGCTTCACATAGCCCACGTACCTCCTTGCGCCATCCTCCGCCTGCCGCTTAGTGTCTGGTCGTAAGACTGAGAGAAGGTGACTCCTAGAAGTTGCAGGAGCATTTATTTTCGAATTACTGCTCATCTGGTCTTCTGCTGCTTGTAGCGCAAATTTCCGCTCGAGCGCTGCCTGCCACTCGCCCAGTCTCTCGATTGCAGTGGCCAACGGGGACGGTACTGGGTGGACGGCTTTTAAGACGTATACGGGTACGATCTTCCCCGGTGACGTCCTAACCTCGCCTTGCTTTTCCTTCTCTTGGTATACCTTGCCGTTTAGCAGCTCGGAGAACTTCATCCCTCTGATCGTGGTCTTTTCCTTCTTTTCCCTCTTGTTGCATTGGCGGGCAAGTCGGTGAAGCAACCTGAAGTCGATGTTGGCAGCTGCACGGGAAGTTGTAGTAGACCAAGAAGTAGCCTCTTGCTTTTTGCTTCGCTGATACTGGTCCTTGTCCTCAGCAACAACAGCTTCTTCTGCGGAACCGACATCCGCGGAGTTGTTCAACTTCAACCCCAGAATCAGCCCCGGGCTGACAACGCTTTCTCCCGTGCTGTAGTCGCCAGGAGAGGGAGACGAACTTGGCGTAGAAGTTGGCCCCATTTTCAAGAGCCGGCAGGCGAGCTGCAGCGAGGTGCGGAGGCTCTGCCGCGCGGACAGATCCGCTCGAGCGCGTTTTTCCAATCGCCGCCATACGAGGTGCACCGTCTCCACGCCCTCGGGCGAGCCGCGGCTCTTGTGTGCCAGGTTTTGGTTCGTTGATGTTCCCACGGTCGCTAGCTCGTATCCAAGAAAAAAACATTGTAGGTGTAACTTTTTTGGAGGAACAGCATTACAAATTTGTCTGGCATGACAGCAAAAACCTGTCATGGGCAGATAGTACGCGAAAACGCTCTTTAATGGACCCTGCGACGCATGCCAAGCATGACAGACGCAATAATCTTGCATGTTGAGCATCACAAATTTACACTAACAACGTTTTTTTCTTGGATAGCTCGCTCATGTTCGTCAGTACCGTGGCCTCCAGGGCGCGCTCTCCTTCCTGCAACTTCTCCCTATGGAGGCGTCAGGTTTGAAATCGTCAAAGTTGAAATAATCTGTAATGCATAAAATGCATGGCCGGAGGTGCGTGCGTTGCAGAGCAGGCAAGTGAGGCCGATTGTAAGCCTGTTTGGGGTTACAGCTCGAGCTGCTAAAGTAGCATGAGAAAATCACTCTTCTTTGCCTAAACAGCATGACAAACTGGATTTAGGGACCGCCGAGATTTGTCATGCGCCACTTGGAAACTGGGTTCCAACTGGCATCCATTTTATGCATGGCAAATTATTTCAACTTTGTCGATTTCAACTCTGACACATCCATACTCCCTCAGGGCTGCATAACGGCTCTCTTGGCTTGACGCGACGCTGGAGGGCGCAGGCGCGCTGCTTTCCGTCTCAGTGGAGGATATTGTGGACCCTTCCTCTGGCGGAGAGTCAGAATAAGAACGTCGCGGCCCCCCCGGCGCAAATAAACCAAGGCCATTGCTCCGCAGAAGTGCTGGCTGATGACGCGCAGGCGGGTGAAAGCCGCTTGCAGGTGGGAGCTCCGCTTTCTTGCTCTGTTCGTCGTGCTCGGGCTGCAAATGAAATTCAGCATCTTGAAGACCACTGTCCTCGTCGTCGTCCCCTAGCCAGGCTTTCAGTAAAACTAGACTTCCGGGAGTCCCGCCCAGAACGCGTGCGTGTTTTGTCCAAGTTTCGCGGATGATGGTGCAAAATTCGAGCACCTGCTGTTCTTCCCGCGTTTCCACTTCGCTGGATAGCAGCAGGCCCTCGACGCTGGCGGCCCGACAAACTTTTCGCACCACGGCGGCCAAGACGACCAGGTTCGGCGATGGATCCGCATACAGATAATCCAGTTTATTAGTGTCGTAATCGCCCTGCAGGACGTCGACCCCCTGCTCTGCAGTGCGGGCGCTGGTGACCGCTCGACCATCATTTCCACCAGCTCTATTCAATACAGGTGCACTTCTACTGAGGAGCCACGACTTATTTCCAGCTGCTCTTGCTCCTGATTTACTCGCGAAGCCAAACTGCGACATACCCCAAAAGTCGCCCGGCTCCAGATTTTTGTTTCTACTTCTAGTACTTGTTCTATCTCCTATCAGGCCGTTGCTCATTTTATCCCCGCGGCCTAGCAGTTCGATCCAATGTTTCCCAAATTGCTGTACCAACCGCGCGTGCTCCACCAGTTCGTGCGGCGTGTTGCGGACTGTCTCGAGCAGACTGTAGGCGTCCGACCGGTCAAGCCCCTTCGCGGTCTGCAATTTGCGGAAGGTGTCGCCCTGGGGCCGAATCTTGGGCGTAGCGGCCTCCTCCTCGTCAGTACTAGTAGAGCAGCTCTGACGATCACCGTTGGAGTCAGAGAGCAGAGTTGTTGTAGCACCACGATTTGCATCATCGTCATGATCTCCCCGATAGCAACTCCGCTCTTCTTCATTAACCAACATGTCCGGATCCGAAACCGGTGCTGCGTGGCGAAGCCTTTGCGAAGGTTTGAAGCTTGGGGGTAGTGTCAGACGAGGGGGCCGCAACGCATGATTTTCCCGAAAAGAAAGACCACTTGCAGGCTTGACTTCCGCTCGTCCGGAAGAAGGACCTCCTGCACCTGCTCCACCCGACAACGCGGCCGCGCTCGGAAATGAATCAGGCGAGGGCGTCCTCTGGGAGGCTGGAGTAGTAGTAGAACTACTGGGAGATGATGAATCAGACACCAGGGGCTCCAGCTCGTCACCACTCGATGGTAGTGCAGTAAGTGGAGTCGCTGCACCACTTCTAGTCTCAAGGCTTGACTGCAGCTTCGCCATGAGGCCGCGAATCTCTTCGATGGACGCGTCGGTGTCTTCCTTGTTGGTCCTCTTCGCCGGTGAAGGTCCAGCACCTGCACCGAAGAAGGTGTTGTCTCCAGTGGTATTAGAACTGGCAGGCAGTTTCGTCGAAACGGACGCTCCAAATCCTTCAAGGTCATCATCTACTCTATGATCTCTGCTCATCACTCGGCCTTCCTCAACGTGCCAAGGCTCAGCCGCGGGTTCCCCCGTGTACTCTTTGCGCTCGTCTTGTTCTTCCTCTTCGCGGGCCCGCCGCATCTTCCCCTGCTGTTGGTCCCAGAGTCGCCTGGCTGCGGCGATTTGCGGATTTACGCGGGCCAACACATGCTCCGGGGTCGGCGCATCGGGGTCATCTGAATCACTATCATCTTCGAACTGGATCATACGGCGGCGCGGCGCCGGCGCCGCTGCTGCTGCTCTCCGGCTACTTATTTCATGGGTGGAAACGAAGTTTCCGTCTTGCTCGTCGTCCTGTCCGGTTCTCCTTTTCTCATCGAGTTTGGGCTTGCCGATGCTTGTGTTCCTTTTTCCCTGACGAGTTGCTAAACTAGTTGCATTTTTTGGAGGAGGAGCCCGCGGGGCAACTCTAGCCATCCACGCGCCACTGGCACAAGCGACATTAGAGACCGCTATCAGCAAGGAAAAAACCCTTGCGCACAGGTGTTGAAAGTCCATCATTATTTTCACCAGTTGTGTTTTTTGTCTTGTGCAGACGAGAAAAAAAAGTTCTTCTTGGGATGTTGTAGTTAATCACAACAAGAAGAGGAGCGCACCAAACCGTATTTGTGCGAATATAATGTGCACGACCGCCGAATATATGATCACTGCTTCAATCTGTTGCTCAACTCCTGGAGGGAGGCTTCTTGTGGTGTGGATCCGAGAAGTGTGATGTACAATAGCGCTGACGAAAGCGTGCTTCGCTTGTGGTAGTGGTTATCCTCGTTAAATGTCGTCGTTAATTTTCAGCTCAAAACTACAACATAGATTTTGCCCATGATCTTGGTCACTTAGACTAAGACTTTCGCTTTACTTTACAAGAAAGACTCTATGTCTATGTACATTGCAATAGACTATCAACAAATAAATTCAAAAAAAAAATCGGTAAGTACTGCTATTCCTGAATAATGTGAAGCGACAAACTCGACATGCATCGCTTCCCAGTTTTTCGTTTACTCGCATAAGCAACCAATGTCTATAAATATATACTATACACGATGCACTTTGCCCTGTGTCTGGGGTACGTGCCGCTCGATTTTTGATCGTGACACCGGGAAAGCGATCCACCCAAACGATTTGTACGGACGAGCAAGGGTGCGAGGCTACCCTCTGTGTCCGCGATGGATCTGGCTAGGCCCGGCGAACAGCGCAAGAGGTGAACATCGGAGCCGGGAGGAGCCTATGCGACCCCAAGGGGGGCGGGCGTGCTTAAACGCTCCGGCAATCTCTATTCCTTGTTCCTGACGGCCACATCAAGGCGATTCTCGCTGCTAGCGCCGTGTTGCTCGATTTTGCCGCGAAGTGCCGGCACACATCGGCCATAAGCTACTAGCCTGTAGGTGATGCGGCCGGGGGGCATCCTGCGCTTCCGCGGATGCTTTGCGCCCTCCTCGTCTGCCCAGCATCTTAGGCAGAAGGGGAGGGGCGCCGCAATGCTCTCCCGCCTGGGCTTACATTCCTCACAAGGCCCGCGCGATGCGGAAGACATAGCGAATGCAAGCTACTAGAGATAGCGGGTCCCCCGGCTAAGCCGGTGCCACCACACACAGCAGTCCGGCCATGCGGGCGAAGAACTACGGCAGCTCCCGGCTTCCTCTTGTTGGTTCTCGGCAGTCGCGGCCCTTCGTGCCGTCAGCGCCTGCGCTTGGCGTGCGTCCCTATTGCTGCAGTGGCCGCGTGCTCTGACGCGCCACCTGCGCCTCAGGGTTGCGCCGTTGCGCCTGGTGCTTGCGAGCGCTGAGGGGCGCGCGCGGTAGCTAGCTAGCTGCTGGCCAACCTAACTGCGTTGAGACCCGCTCCCAGAAAGCCGGGGCCAGTGTGTCTAGCTTCCCTGCGGGAAGCAGGTTGCGTCTCGCTCAGTGTCTTCCGCTACATGGTCGGCTATGCGAAGAGACTTTTGCACCAGCTGCGAGCTCGTGCTAGGCGCCCCTCCCTACAAGGGCGAGGCTTTTTTGTCTAAATAACTAGCATCCGATAGCTTCCCTTCCCTGCAAGGGCGGGCTGTTCGTTAGCAAGACTGGCAGACTTTCCGTGTCCGAAGTCTGTGCTATGATGTAGTTCGCAGCCGAACAATTGACTACCTGCTGGCAGCCCCCCTTCCCTGCAAGGGCGGGGCAATGTCTATAAATCTTGATCTTCCTTTTTCTATTTCTCACACACATTGATTTGCATTTCAACAGATGAAAATCTGATCCTCGTCGATCTCGATTTTTTTCCCGATCTGCAAAATTTATGTGTTACATGCTTGAAAGAGCAAAAAGAAGCTCGGCTGCTGCAAATTTTCCGGCGAACGATTTTGGCGTGAAAGTCCTGATCTGCAAAATCTTCATCATGATCATGGTCTGCTGAAAAACTTCTGTCACGATCACCATCTTCCACTTCAGAGCGAAAAGGAAAAAAAACACACGATCACTACTTTGAAAGACCGCTTTCATGGGACACGATCATACCGATGCTGGCCTAAGTCGTTTGGATCCACTTGATTCGGATCGTAAAAAAAAAACCGAGATCAATGTGAAATAGAATATCGGTTGTTGAACAAAGCGTCCACTTCCTGAGTTTTTTACGAAAGCGTTTTGATGAATCGTCATGCTCTAAACGCTTCGGGTCCTTACTGGACCAAAGTCGCTATTGTCATGTAAAATAAACAAGAAAGAGAAATTAATAGAGTTAGACTGGGTCGAACTCGAAACATCAAGTAGAAATAGTTGCACATCGGAAAAAAAATCTAAAGGACACGCAGCTTGTCCCGAATCTACAATACTTCTCAGTGTCAGCACCTCCACCTTTGTACAGTGAAACCAAAATCAGATAAGAAGCAGTTCTACCTACGTGCTTACTTTCTACAACCAACAAAACCGTCGAACTTGAACTTTAACGACGGTATATTCTCCACGCAAGAACTTCGACGGATTACTTCTTGCAGACCTTGCAGCAGCCGCCGGACGGCGCAGCCGGCTTTTCTCCCTTCGGGCACTGGAGGCGGAAGCACTTCACGTCCTTGCACGGCTATGAAAGGATGAAAACGCGTGAGTGAATAAGATCGATGCTTATCCAGCTTCTTTAAATCACCGACCCACGGCCGCTTTTGCCCACTCTCGTCATAACAAGCTAGATCACGATACCGCATCAAACACACAGAGGGAGAGGACACATCAATGCCGTTCTTGGGTGGGTTTGTCGCGCCAGATTTTGATTTCAAGTATTAGTATTTTTTGCAAAATTCAAAATGTGCCTTCATCGACCCACACACATACAACTTCACCTTGCTTACCGAGGCCATGTCGGCACCCTCCCACATTTCGACCAGGTACTCATCCGTGACCGGCGGCATGCCCGGCTTGAAGCCCTCGGTCTGGCACACCGGGCAGCAAGCGCCCTTCTCCCACACGATGTCCAACGGGCAGATGTCCGCGATGTTGGCACACTGGATGGCTTCGCTATGCATTGCAAAAGTATCGCACTTAGCACAAAATGCATTACAAATTTGAAGCTCAGCATGGGAGGACCTGGAATTTCTCATGCTTTTCTGCATACATTAAGGACGCAAGTTGCCGCGCATAGGCATAGTCATTGCAGTTAGTACGAGCGCGAGGATACTTTTACAATGCATATTGGCAGGCCACGGGCAACTCGTTCGTGTTCACCATGGTCTTGGCGGAGTTGCTCTTCGCGCGCAGAACTTCCGCGATCTCCCCTGGATTCAGCTTGTCGCGATTCTTCTTTGCCAGCTTCTTCAGCATAAAAGCATCCGCCACAGTAATGCAGCCAACGAGGGCGAGAGTGTACAAAGACCGCATCTTCTTTCACGATTATTCACGACAAAAAGAAGAGTCGCTCTACGTGTGTCGTGCCCTAGATCTGATTCAAAGCGGGTTGGCAGAAAAAAACTGCTTTTCCTGTCTTTCTCTTTCAGGATCTTCGGTGAGGATTCGCAGTCGCACTCTTATCAAATACCTTACGGGATCGTCTGGCATGAACCCCAGCTCCTGACTGCGGAGTATCTGTATCCAAGTCAATCTCTAAAGGAGAAAGCAGAAGGAACAACATCCGGCTTTTCATGCCGAATTCGCACAAACAACGCACTTCCCTTCAATGCGCCTGTAGTTCATGTCCATGATCATGGGTAGTGCATTAGAACTCCGCGCCTTCCTACACTCTCTAAACCTGAAGTTTCTTTTCACTTGTTTGTGCGGTGTGGAAAATAAATGTTTTGGGAAAAAGAAATGAAGCGTCTTCCACTCATGCTGCAACGTGTTCCATGTATTCAATCGCTGCTCAAATTTATCTCGCAGGGAGAGAACGGAGTGGAAGCGAAACACATCACAGTACGGTGTGGCTTCAAAAGAAATCGTAAACTGGGCTAAAGAAATCGGGTGAGATCAGATTGTGGCCTAATAGAGGGTATAACGGGCTATTCTTTTGAAAGATAGAGATACTGAGTACTACTTCTAAATGACTTTCGTTGCGGGAAAATTCAATGACGTAAGGAAGTAAATCTAAAAGTTTATTCCTGATCGACAAAATAAGATGTACAACGGGTCTTCTTAACTGAATCCAGAATCATTCAAGGCTGTAAAAATCTAAATCTTTCATAAAGCTTTCATTAAAAAATGTTGCGATGTCTGCAGCCTTTAGTGTTGGACAATCGATCCCTAATTGTCTGTGGTAAAAAACTATGCTCGTGCTCACACAGCACGGGTGCGATGTGGATTCTATGGCCTATGCGAGTAAGTAAATTCAGAGATTTCCTGTCTTGCATATTCATCTTTCGGCGTAGTAGATTTTTACCGTACAGATTAGAATGAGATTGCGCATGGGCCCATGTTTGTTGCCATTGCAGCAAATTCGACGAATAATTTAGATCCATTAACCAGTTGACTTCTTTTCATCACAAGGCCGGCGCACAAAATTCGTGGTTCATTTGAAATCTAAAAAAGTCTCTGCAATGTACTTTCAACATCATGCTGCGAAGGTTACATCGATAAAAATGATCTATAGAAGTTCTTCCGAGATGATCATCCACAAAGTGAAGATACAGTTGATGTGTCTCGCGACAACCCCAGCTGCGTAACTGTAGTTATCTTTTTCGGGCTGTCTTGCTTTCGAAATGCGAACAATTCGCCGTTAAAGACGAAAATTTAAGATAATCGTAAACCAGCATGACCCGCCTGATATGAAACACTAATTTCCCCAATGACTTCTACTTACTTCGAGTCCACCTTGCTCATGTGGACGGCCAGGTCGACCAAGCGGTTGGAGTAGCCCCACTCGTTGTCGTACCAGGACACCAATTTCACAAAGGTGTCGTTCAGCTGGATGCCGGCCTTGACGTCCAGGATGGAGCTGCACTTGTGGCCGACAAAATCCGTGGACACCACCTCATCCTCCGTCACGTCCAGGATGCCGGACATCTTGCCCTCCGCGGCCTTCTTGCACGCCTCCACAATGTCCTTCATGGTGGCCGGCTTCTCCAGCTTGCAGGTCAGGTCAACCACAGACACGTCCGGGGTCGGCACGCGGAACGCCATACCTGTTATTTTGGTTGCAATTTAAAGTTCCGTGTGGGAGGTTCTAGGCTCGTGGAACACGTGGCGCAATCTATGACTATGTCTCATACTAAATTCTAAAAACCCCGCAAAGCAGACTACTTTTGAAAAAACCAACAATGCTTCTCTACCGGTCAACTTCCCGTTCAATTCCGGGATCACCTTGCCGACCGCCTTGGCAGCCCCCGTCGCGGCCGGGATGATGTTCTGGCTCGCGCAGCGGCCCCCGCGCCAGTCCTTGCCGCCGCGGGAGGGACCGTCGACGACCAGCTGCGTGGCGGTCATGGCGTGCACGGTGGTCATCAGGCCCTCCTTGATACCAAAGTTTTCGTGGACGACCTTGGCGAGGGGAGCGAGGCAGTTGGTCGTGCAAGAAGCGTTGGACACGACGGTCTTGTCGCTCGTGTACTCCTCGTGATTCACCCCCATGACGAACATCGGGGTGCTGTCCTTCGGCGGCGCGGACATGATCACCTTCTTGCAGCCGCCCTTGATGTGGGCCTCCGCCTTGGTGGTCTCGAGAAAGACGCCGGTGGACTCGCAGACGTAGTCCGCGCCGGCCTCGCCCCACCCGATGCTGCTGGGTTCCTTCTCGTGGAAAACCCGGATGGACAAGCCATTCACGACGAGGTACTCCTTCCCGTCCTTGGCCTCCGTCGCGATGCTGCCCGCGTAGCGCTTATGCACGGAATCATACTTCAGCTGGTAAACCTGGATGTCGTGTGGATAGGGATGAAGTGTAAGACAATACGATATTTAATTTTTTAGATCTAGCTGATGCAGATGATTGGAGGAGTCTAAAAATTCGTGTTCCACGAAGGTGGACGCATTTCATCCAATTCTAATTCATCAGCTCCTTCCGTCGTCGTGGTTCGTTTTGCTCCTTCAAAATATTTTTGTTTTTCGGATGAAGATGACAGACGACGAACTAAGGTCTACATGCAGTAGATGCAGGGATGGAATTTAATACTTACCATGTATTCCAAGTCCATGAAGGGATCGTTGATAGCCTTGACTTCGACATCGGGGTTTTCCATCGCGGCACGAAAGACCAAGCGGCCGATGCGGCCAAATCCGTTGATTCCAAAGCCAGCCGCCATTTTCTTGCAGTTGATTCGCGTGCAAGGGTAGGAGTTATCTACGGAAATCGATGCGATTTACCACGGTTAGTCTTAGTAGATCTGCGTATACAAGAAGTGAGACACCCGAGGAGATTGTGTTTAGTGTTGCTTTCAAAAATACAGCTTCAAGAAGAAGAAATGCTGTAGAAATACGAGTTGTGAGTCTAGTGTTTTCAATCAGGCTGCCAGGCACAAAGTGGAGAAAAAATTGTCAGTTTTGGACCGAACAATTCGAATCGAAAAAACAATTCTTTGCATGAAAAAACACACCAGGATTTCCCAATTAAAGATCATGTTCATGTCCGAGCGTGATCTCTTTTCATTTTTTTCAACACAATTGAAAATTTAGAATTTTGGATCTCTGCCCAAAACATGACAGGGCTTCATCCTTCAGATTCTTCTGTCTGCAGTTGTAGAGTCGAGTTTCTTTAGAACAACGGAAAACCATTGACAGGGCAGTTTGGCGCACGGCACATACCAAAGCAATGAGGCTGATACCTACAATGCCTCAGCTTCTAAACGGGCTCGTCCCGGGTTTTACTTTTAGACGAGGTGTTGTCGCATTTAGAATATCCAATTTGGGGTGCCTTTTAGCCGGCACGCCAAATGAAGAACTAGAACTTCCAAATCAAAAAAGAAACATAAAGAAAGCCAATAACAATATGAATGTCGCTTTTCGTTGACCACATAGATGAGCGCCGCCTGGTTTATTCTTCTCCGAATCCGCTGTATCCAGGGATAATAAACGCAGGCGAATTACTTAAAAGGTAGACAGCAAAATGAAAATCAAAATCCTGCTCGTCGAACTCAGTAAGATATAATCTGTCATTATTTCGCAAGAAAGGTTATTTGCATTTTGAGTGTTCTTACATCGAGACAGGACGAGAGCCTTTTCGTTATTGTAGAAGTGTGTCCGACTCCGCTTTGCGCCATCTTCGACGTGATAAAGCTCTTGAAACCGAAAGGACACGAAAGAATGTCTTTAAATCAATGTCGAACTCGAATTCATCATATTCAATTTCAATGTGCCGATTTTTAGTTTTATTTGACTCAATACTGTACTACGGAGCTGCTGTCTACACTAAAACGAGAAGAAGGGAGGAGGAGAGCCTCTCGCGGTCCTTCTAACTCAAAAGCTTCACGACAAACCGGGTCGATGAGATTGGAACTGGACAAGTACCTGAGCCTGTAAATGTAAGATCTATATTATCGCTAGTCGCGAGAGGGAGAGCACTCCTGCGATCTTGCGAAACTTAGTAAGCGTTGATCTTTAAATCTCATTGTCATTTCAGCTGCTGTAATTATATCATGTATTGCTGTTTTGATGTAATATCATTTTGTTTTTCAGTAATTTATCGCCAAAAATTGACTACGATTGTCAAGGAATCCCTCCCCGCTGTTTGATAAAGACGCGAATTCGGCAAAATTGTCTCCTTCCTCCGCTGGGGCCGAAGAATCCTTGGTGCCCCGAACACTTCGCTCCACCTCCGGAATTGTTTCTCCCGGAACCTGCACCATACGTCCAGCGCCGCCCGTCATCTCGCGATGACAGTGCACAACTCCCCCTCCGCCTCATTTGTACAGCGTGAACGGCAGTACAAGCATCAGCAAGATTGCCGGCACCGCATGACAAATTTGCACTGGAGTGTAGTGCTACTTGGGCTACCAGAGCTTGTCATGCAAACAGTGCCAAGAAGAGGCAAAAGGTGGAGATTTTGTCCTACTGAGTATTTTGTTAGGGAGTGTCCTGGACTGGGTATTTTGCATGACAAATGAGGAGGAGGGGGTGGAATTGTGCACTCTCATACTCGTTGAAGTGTTCCGCGAACCGGTTGAATGATATCCAATGCAAAAGTATCGCACTCGTACTAATTGTAATTGCATTCATGCGTTACAAATCCAGTTCCTAAGGCAAATTTGTTTACAAATTCAATTTCTTTGTAATGCTGAGCCAATTTGTGTTGCAATTCATACTAGTACGATGCTTTTGCATTTCATAAATGAGTGCAGGGGCGTATGAGAAAAAAGCATCATCGTCATCTCAACTTCGCCTTGCGGTCGCTCGTTCGCATCATATCTGTACATAACGTTCTAACTCGTCTTGTTTGTTAGCTGCAGCCTCGTGGCCACTTTATCCACCCTTTCATCCGCAGGCTGCTCGCATATTATGCACAGGAAGCAATGCGAACAAGTTGCAGCTGAACAGTACATTATTGCAACAAGGCGCAGTGAGGACAAGAAATATTTTTTCGCTTCTTCCCTTACTGATTTAGCGGGTTGAACAGGTGCAACCCAAACAACAACTGCACTGGGTCAAACAATTTTGCCTCGTTGATGGGATTTGGGTTCGCACTACTCGCATCTGTCGGATTCTGCAGCCGAAACAACTCGGGTTCAGAAACCAGATAGTCCGTGAAAAAGCGGGCGAAGCCGGTGCGCTGATATAAGTAGTGTTGTGTGTCTTGTGGTTTTCCTGCAACGCAGAAGGATGAGTTTTTGTTCATTGTGTATTAGTGTTTCGGTTTGATAATTTCGTTTCGTGAAAGCGGCGATCAAAAATCTAAATAGAGGTTATGAGGAAGCACAACTTCTTGTGTGCTAGCACTCTGCGTCATCAAGAAGTTTCAGTTTGAAAAAATGATCCAGCTACCCTATTTTTCAGCACCCCCTCCGGTACGCCCCAGTTGAGCGCGTCCCAGGTATATGGTAGTGTCAGGATTGAAATCGTCGAAGTTGAAATAGTCTGTGATGCATAAAATGCAAGGCATGAGGTGTCTGTATTGCCGGGATGGCAAGTGAGGCAGATTGTGAGCCTATTTAGGGTTTGGGATAGAGCTGCTAAAAGAGCACGACAAAAGCAGTCTTCTGTGCCCAAACAGCATGACAAATTGGATTCCGGTGCTCCGAAAATTTGTCATGGGCCGCTTGGGAATTGGGCTTCCAGCTGGTATCCATTTTATGCATGACAAATCATTTCAACTTTGTCGATTTCAAACCTGACGCTTCCATAAGGTACCGCGCGACAGGAAAAACACCTGAGAAACCGGTGGGTGGCAGAGGTCAAAGTGCAGCCCCTCCAGGATGTTCAGTATGCATTACAAATTTCCCGTAGTACATGTACAAGATGCATCACAAATTTCCCCAATTTGGAGTGTGAAACTTGTCATGCTAAACTAGGATCGAAGCCAAGTTTTGCCATGCAGACACCGCATTTGTACGTGTACAAGAAATTTACTGTGGATATTCAAGCGCTCAAACACACTGCCGAGGCTGGGTCCCAGTCCCGGCCACCGCTTGCTCATGCGCGGCACTGGATCGTCACCGTACACAAACATCGTCACTCCGTGCGGTCGGTCTAGGTCGTCCGGTGAAGAGAGGGGGAGGTGGTCCAGCTGCGGGAGACGCACGTCCAGCTGCGTACGCGGTACGGGAGGAAGAGATTTTAAGGAACTGAAGCTTGGGAAGCTTGTGGTCGGCGATTTGTTGCCTAACGACGGTCGACTCACAGGTGGTGTGGAGGGGCCTCAGGTTGAATATTTTATTTCAGTTCTTGGGGTAGAGAAAATCGCAACCAGTTTTTTGTTATTCGAGGTAGGCTTGGATACAACTACAGCAACAGCTACAACCAGATTTCAAAAAAATAACAAATGCCCTGCAGCCACGATAATCCGAAGTAATAGAGCCTCCAAAAGCGGCAGGAGCTCACATGCAATGAATTATACCCGCACTAGAACTCGCATCTATTTGTATTTCCTCCACCTCCGCGACCTCCTTGAACAGTACAGCCCTGCTGCTCCGTCCTCTGCTCCTTAGCAACGAGGACGATGACCCGCCAAGTTCTGCTGCACAACTTCCTGCGATTCCCGAGGTTGATGGCACTGTCGTCGATGTTGTGTTTTGTTGGTTGATGGCACTCCTCCCGGAACATTCAATATCCTGTGCAAATAAAGTATCGCACTCGTATTGCAATCATGCATAATATGCCAAATCCTTTTCTTAAGGTCAATCTGCCTTACAAATTTCATTTCTCACGCTGACGAAATTAAAATTTGTAATGCATTTATACGAGTGCGATACTTTTGCGGTTCATATTGAACGCGACGTCCCAATAAGGAACTACGACCAGGAACTTCTGCTCCCTGGATCCCATGGACGCGGTCAGGCCGTGTTTGGTTCGCTGGATCTTCCCTAGGTGGGTCTTCTGGTTCTTGTTGTTGAGGCGGATCTAGAAATAAATCGGGAGAAGATGCGTCGGGTCGTCGTGCACACAGTGCGAGCCCTCCTCGGGACCACTGAAGATGACGTCGATTGTGATTGTGATCCTGCTCCACCGCTGGGCATGTTGTAGATAAAAATTCTGTGTCAACTACATCTTTTGACCTCGATGCTGCTTCATCGTCAAAAAAGGCCCGCACTTGCGACCCGATGCTGGTTTCGCGCCGCATTTCTCGGAAGGAGGAAAGACCGAACTCAAGCGTGGCCCCAGATGACCCAGAGGCTGTGTATTTTTCGGATGTTAATGGAGGCGCTTTTGCAATTGTGTCCACGTTCCGGCGCCACTGGGGTGCCAGGTTATGCAGCAAAAACGTGTCCGCTTTTTGCATGTAAGCTCCGAAATCCGTAACCTCCTGCTCATTCAGACCTTCATGTAAGTTGAGTGTATAATGGCGGTAGTTGAGACAACAACATATTGGGTTACTTACTTTACAGAACTTCAACGTGAGCGTACTAATCCCAACTACAAGAATGTAAATATGCTTCATGCGAGCAGATTCAATGCACGAGGTCATACTGTAGGTGGTCAGCTAGAAGACCAAACAGAAACTAGAACTACGAACGTCTGCGAACTTAAGACAAATAGACATGATACTCATGCGTAAAAACGACGCAGTCAGAATAAAAATAAGACCTTGATTCATGATTTGAAAAGGTGGTGCCGGCGAGTGGGCAAAGGTGTGAAACAACTTGACTGCCTGCTCCTTGTCTTGGTGCCGAGTGCGCCCCAACACGGACCGCCACAACCGCTCCAGGTCCTTCATGTGTCGCCAAAACTCGTAGAAGAGGTACTCCGGCGACTCGTGGTCCAGGCGCGCCCCCGTTTCGTCTACGGGGGGTCGAAAATTTCCCATGCTGGCGACGCTGGCCAACCGGTTCCGCGATGAGAAACCCAGGAGGGGGCCGCTACCAGGTTGTATCCAATGCAAATATGTCTGCGTCTGGGTCTGGAAGAAGATTGCAAGACTTGTCATGCACGTTTTCCACGACCCATGAGGTCTGGTGTGCACGACATAGCATGACGGATTCTGGGACGAGATCGTTCTCTTGCCCATCCTGCATGATAAACTTCCTCGGAAATTGGTCAAAGGTGGACAACTTTTGGTAACCGTGCAACACAGACTTTTTCACAACCGAGACTTCGCATGACAAGTTTCATTCAGTGCTCCACAGAAAGCTCCAGACATATTTGATATGCATACCAGGCTTTTCTTTGCTATTCCGCCGCACGAGCTGCGCAGCGCTACCAGACGCTTTGCTAGTACCTCGGCGGCCACCATTATCCTCTGGCAGTCGCGCGGCTGCCTGATTTTTTTCATATTTGTCTCAATCATGTTTCTGTGCGGGCGAGTAAAATCCTGTCTGTCCTCCCTCCTCGTCGTCTCACATTTTTCACATGCTTCAAACGCGAGGAGGACCGCTTCTCTTACTCCTACGCAGGTAGGAGGAAAAAGTTCTTGCCACGATGAACAACACATCATCATCATCAAAAAAAGAAAACCATATTGACGATAATAAATTCAAAAGCACTCATGCACGACCTGCTGCCGCGGCTGCGACGTTCCGTTTCCCTTGCCCGCCTCATCTGCTTCCCGGATGCTCTGCAACGGAAATAACCCCGATAAGGACGTGAGGCTATCTTGTTGCGGAAACAGGGCCTGATCGGGCTGCGGCACTGGAACCTGCATCACCTGCACATCCCCGGTCGTGGTATTCTCTCGCATAATCCGCACGGTTGCGCCGATCTGCTGACGCTGCACCGTATTTGTATTTATTCCCGGCTCTACAACTTCTACCACCGGAGATTGTGTAGTAGTACTACTGCCGAGAACAAGTGCATTTAGCCTGTCGGTGCTCGATTTGCTTCCTGTGGTGGACCATTCCGAGTAGTACTGCTGCGCTAGCTATCAAATGCAAAAATGTCTGGGTCTGGAAGATTGCGCGATTTGTCATGCAGCTTTTCCATGACCCTGGAGGTCTGGGATGCAGGACCTAGCATGACAGACTCTGTGCGATCTCTCTCATGCCTATCCTGCATGAGAAACTCCCTCCCGACTTGGTCAAAACTGGACGACTTTTGGTAATCATGCAACACAGATTTTTGCATGCTTCAGATTTAGCATGACAAGTTCCAACCTTCCAGACCCAGACATTTTTACATTTGATACTAGCACCGGCTGTAGTTCTTGATCCGGTTGGATATCAAATGTAAAAGTGTCTGGGTCTGGAAGAGTTCGAGACTTGTCATGCTGCTTTTCCATGACCCATGAGGTCTGGAATGCAGGACCTAGCATGACAGATTCTGCGAGACCTTATTAATGCCTATCCTGCATGAGAAACTACCTCCCGACTTGGTCAAAACTGGACGACTTTTGGTAATCATGCAACACAGATTTTTGCATGCTGCAGATTTAGCATGACAAGTTGCAATCTTCCAGACCCAGACATTTTTACATTTGATATCGGACTTTCTCCGGCAGATCCCGACTGAGCCAGGCAAATGCGTGCGTCATCAGCGCGCACGCTATGGGATTCTCAATTGTTACATTCTCAACTGTTACATGGATTTGTCATGCAAGAATGGCAACAGGGAAAGGGCGGATCTTGCAACTCTTGCATTACAAATTTGGCGCAGATTCCCATGCTGTTTAGCCCTTCAAAAATTTGTCATGCGTGTGGACGTTGATGCTCATTCTGCATGACAAATCATGTAACAGTTGAGAATGTAACGCTTGAGAACGCCATACACGCGCCGCCGAGGCTGTGACCGACGATGGTGACGGAATCAAATTGCTGCAGCTTCCGAAAGCTCATGTACACTTGCAGCACTTTCAGAATGTAGTGACCCGGCTTCATTTCCTTATTCTGTTCCTTTTGGTCGTTCTTCGCACTAGCAGGAGTGCCTTGATTCTGATTTTTGCCAAAAAATTTCGGGCGTCGTGCAGCGGGAGAAAGAGAATATGGGCCTGACATAATCTCGTGGTCCTCCTCTATGAAAGCCTCAGGTTGCAAATCCCCAAAGTGAAAATGATTTGTAATGCAAAAAAACGACTCCAGTGGAAGAGCCATTTGTAGTCGATGCATGACAAATTTCCCGGGCACTTAAAGCATGTCTGTCATGCAGGTTAAGGCAAAGGGGTGCCGTTCTCTCGTGCTAAACAGCACCCCAATTCTTCAACCCTCGGAGGACAATAGTCGGCCTCCATTGCGTCCTCTGCAATACAGGGCTTTTTGCGTCGCATTTCATGCATCACAAATTATTTCCACTTTGAGGATTTCCATTCTGAGGCTCTCATATCCTCTTCGGCCGCCGGAGATGAACATCCCCCACATCCACCTCCGCTCACTCCCTCACCGTATCCTGAGGAAAAACGTTCCCACCCCAGAGTTGTCATGCAGATTTGCAATGACAAGGACATTTGTGATGCGCATACACACGGTAGACATTTTCAGTCGTGTTTTGGAATTTGTGATGCTATGAACAGGATAAGCAGACGGATCTGTGACGCAGCTGCACTTGCTAACCTGCACTACACTACGGAGTGCAACTTGTCATGCGTGACTCCAAAAAGTCCTAGGTTTGTGTTGCAAAATCCCCAACTTGACTCTGGTGTGGGTACGTTTTTACTCAGGATACACCGTGGGCCTTCGCCATGAACTGCAGGTCGGGCCAGCTTTGCGGCGTTTCCTGCCTTTTCCATTGGTCCTGCAGCTGCCTTAGTGCATCGGCCGTGGCCGTCGACCGGGTGTTGTTGGGGGGCGCGTTATTATTTGCGGGGTGGTGGGTTGCTGGCGTGTACTGGACCCCCGCTCGGAACAACCCACGCCTCCCTGCTCCGGGCGCCGGGGAATTCGGTTCGTCGCCTCGCTCCTGCTGTTCGCCGGGAGTTGGCATCTTGTCCACTACTTCCGACTTGCTGTAGTGGCTGGCCCAGGGCCCCATAACCGTGTTGTACCCGTTCTGCATGTTCTGCATCACGGAGAGTAGTTTCCGCACAAACCCGTATCCTGAGCAAAAACATAACCACACCAGGGTCAAGAACAAGATGGGAAATCTGCTAGACAAATCAACTAGCTTTTGTTGTTTCGCATGACAAGTTTGCCCTCATAGTGTAATCCTGTTTAGCTAGCAGGTCCGCAGCATCACAGATCTAGCATATCATGCTAATTCTATCATCACAGACTCCAAAACACGAGAAGAAAATGCTTCTTATGGCGCTCTGCATGAGAAACTTTTTTGGCACGCATATTTGCATGACAACTCTGGGGTGGGGACGTTTTTACTCGGAATAACCCGCGCCCCACACCTACCTTCACCGACGACTTGTCAGCACTCTCTAGTAATGTGTTGACCTCCTCCGCCCCGCCCTGGGAAGATGAGGATGAAAAGACCTTCCTGGTTGTTGAAGAACCCATCGTGCCTTTGGTATAACTCGAACTTCCGTTGCTCAGTTGCCGTTCTTGCCCGCCACCTCGCGGAGGTGCAGCAGGACCAGGAGAACCAGAAGATGGTGGAAATAAATTATTACTCGGACTACTTGTGCTGGTCAACACGCGCGTCCGTCTCCTTCCCTCTCTCCTGGTCCGCGCGAACGTCTGCCACCCCGTGGATTGCGTCGAGGGTCCTTCCGACGTTTGAAGTTGAATACCTTGCTCGTTGTCTTCTTCTAAATCGGAGGGGTCCACCTCTCCGCCGACAGCACCTCTACCACTTGCTCCTTCTGCGCCGTTTGTTGAAACCGGTGCAGGTGCTCCGCCGCCCCCTCTCGCGGCATTATTCAGATGTTGTTGTGCTGCTTGTGTGTGGTTGTCATGATCGCCGTCCTCTTGTTGGTTTCTATTTTTTCTAGCAGAAGTACTACTAGCTTCAGCTTGTTCTCTACTTCGTCTTCCCTCCTCGCCCCCTTGATGTTCCACCTCCTCGCCCATAATGCTCTTCTTCAAGAGCTGCGGCTCGTGCTCCTGCTCCTGTCGTGCACGACCGAGATCCTCGTCGTCCTCAAGCTGTATCCTGAGTAAAAACCTACCCACGCCAGAGTTGTAATGCAGATTTGCAAAGACAGGAAGACTTGTAATGCGCATCCCCATGAGAGCCATTTCCAATCGTGTTTTGGAATTTGTGATGCTGTGAACAGGATGAGCAGATGAATCTGTGATGCGGCTGCACTTGCTAACCTGCACTACACTGCATAGTGCAACTTGTCATGCGTGACTCCCAAAACTCCTAGGTTTGTGTTGCAAAATCCTCATCCTGACTCTGGTGTGGGTCCGTTTTTACTCAGGATAAGCTGCACTAGCTCATCTACTTCCAGCGGTACCTCGAAGACCGGCATGCCTTCGGCGGGGTCGTGATTGCTGATGTCGTAGAACTATGAACTGCAAAAGTATCGTACTCGTAAAAAAAATGCATGACAAATTTTCCCAGCATGAGAAATAAAATCTGTAATGCGGATTTACCTTGAGAAAAAAATTTGTAATGCAAGACTTGCATTTATACGAATACGATACTTTTGCACAGGATAAGAACCATTCCTTCTGCGTGATGGTGCCGCGGAAAATCAGCCACAAGATCGTCCGCCCCGGCTCCATATCCTGTGCAAAAGTATCGCAATCGTACACATGCGGGCCTTGCATTACAAATCTTGTTCTTAAGGTAAATCCGCATTACAAATTTCATTTCTCATGCTGGGGAAATGTGTAATGCATTTATACGAGTACGATACTTTTGCAATGCATACTCCACGTGCTGTGCCAAAAAGGCCCACCCGCTGCGGCTGTGCCAGTCCAGGCGCGAACGCTCCAGGTTGCCGACGATGAACTCAAAGTGCTTCCGATCCGTCTGCGGCAGCACGGATTCTGGCCCACTGGTTTCCGTGGCGAGGTTCATATTCCACGCGATCTGCGACGCGTACTCCGCCTGCTTTGCGCGGTCGAGAAACGAGATGTTCTTCTTGCGGGGGGAGGGTTTATTAATATTTTTCGCTTGACGATGCTCTGCTGTGGTACCTTGTTCACCAGCGCTTTTTCGACGAGAACCGTGCGACGGAACATTCTGCTCGAGGACGTCGCGTGGCAGGAGCGGTGTCGAGCCCGAACTTCCAGCAGCTGTTGACCAAGGCCGCCGTTGTTGTTTCTGGCCGTGCGTAGTTTTTAGAGCGCCTTCTTGATTTGTGTCAGCGTCACTGACGACTGGCAACGGGTAATCTGTAATTAAATGATCATTTGCATTCGCATTTATTTTATCAAGCAGTTTCGATTTACTTACAGCACAGCACCATAGCGTCGTAGTTTGTGCA
Organism: Amoebophrya sp. A120; assembly: GCA_905178155.1. Classification (NCBI taxonomy): domain Eukaryota; class Dinophyceae; order Syndiniales; family Amoebophryaceae; genus Amoebophrya; species Amoebophrya sp. A120. The sequence goes on along the minus strand of CAJINV010000011.1, from coordinate 3,590,262 downwards.
TCATCAAACACTTCCGAGAAATGAAGTCCTACTCCAACTGAAAGAAGTATACCTTTACCTTCGTTGTTGTAGTCATTTCGGTTCCGAATCGGGTGGTAGTGACCCCTATGGCTTGCAAATATGTCTGGGTCTGGAAACTTGCGATGCAAATCATCTCTGAATGGTGAGCGCACTACGTACAATATGCAGCCAAGCATGACAAGTTTTTTTAATGCCATGTGTTTCGTTTTCCGCATCATCATCATCATGTAGTGGACACCCGCTCCCAGCGCCACAGGTCAAGGATCCCCTCCCCGGGGGGTGGGCGAGGAAGCACTTTCGGCGACCTCATCATACAAAAGCCGAGCGCTACCACGGCAAGTCGCCCCAAGAAAAGTACCAACCAGTCGGGAGCTACCCACCACCCTTGATCAGTACAGCCCGGCCAGCTAGCCGAGCGCGACAGCCCAACATACAGAACGATCCAGGACCCGACCCATTTTACGCCATATGTTTTTGTTCTCACGGAAGAGACGACGCACCCCTTAGGGTTAAGGGGCGAGACTCTCCCTTAAGCCGCAACCCCACCCGGACAGGGGAGGCTGGACCATTTGTGCCTTACCTGCGGCACAGGCGAGCAGGGCAAGTGCACGGACCACAGTTGTCAAACCATCGGCCAGTTGTCTGGCGCTGCTGACTGGCAACCCACCTGGGGCACAGCGACAACTTAAAGCTTAGTTTGTGCGTGGCAGTCGTAGTGCAGCCCTGTTCTGCAACAGAAGCAAAGGGTGGGAGGGGGGACTGGAATCGTAAACCGGAATCGCCTCGGAACTTACCACTCAAGGGTGACCGGCAATCCCCTTCATACATAATGACCCCACGCCCTTCGATCTTCCTTCTTGTGCCCACCGCTTTGCTTTTGTTGCAGAACGCGTGAGGACCAGCAGGCCCTGAATCGTCCGCCGAACACAAATACGGTCTCGCGACTGAGTTGAACTCGACTGCATAGGCAGCAACGAGCGGGGGCTGGCGTGCCCGCTAGTGTTACGCTTCTGCTTGAGCCAAAAAAGTGCTACACTTTCCGCATGGCAAACGCAAACTGCGTTTTTGCATGACAGGCAAGAGGCCCCATTCCTGCTTACGCATCACAGATCTAAGAGTCATGCCAGACAAGCATGACAAGTCCTACATTCTTCTAAACCCAGACTACATTTTTGCAATGCATAACCCCCTGGAAACGGGCGGTTGAACCAGTTGTTCACCGTGGCAAGTTCCAGGAATGCGACGGCAGTAAAAAGAAGGAAGAAAACAACCAAGCACTTCCCGCAACAGGCGCAGCACTTTTTCTCCTCTCCTTCTTGCTCCAATAGTTGTACCTGAAGAGGTTCGCTTTCGCTTTCCGCCTGTTCAACATCCTGATCCTGGTGTGATTTCCTCTTGCGTTTCCTTCTCTTCCGCTTTTCGCTTTTCAAGCTGGGGACTTCACTTGTTCCTGAAGTAGAGGACCCTTGTTCGGATTCTGATTCATGTTCATCTAAGTGCGGCTGCGGATCCTCCGGCGTTTCCTGGCCCTGCATTACGACGTCCCATACGTCCTCCAACGCGGCTGCTGCACGACCCTCCGAGATAGTAGATCCGCTGCTCGTCCATGGATCCGGGTTATAATCTTCGCACCAGCTGTAGTTGTTTCTGCTGTTTTTCTTATTCTTGTTCCCCAGCAATAAAGAAGCCCCGACGTCTTCATCAGGAGCTGTTTCTGTGAGGCTCGCGGTGGTTCCTTTGAAAGCGCCTGCTCGGGGTGGTCCTTTGCGGTAGTGCCGCGGGCTAAAGGTAAAGCGATTTATTATACCAGGTTGCATCTGGGACAAGCTGCTCTCGCTCTCGTCGTCGCCTTCGTCTCCGGCAACATAATTTTTTGCACCACGATAAACGGCCGGAGTGCTCCTTGTCCTGGGTGCAGAAGTTGTCCTTCCGTGTTTTTTCGACAGCACGGAAGTTGTTCCCAGCACTTCTACTTCCTTGTTTGTGCTCGGTCTACTGCCGCGCAGAAATCGTGGCGACAGCGACTTGTTGTTGGCACGGAGGCGGCGCGTGGTCTCCACTTCTTTCTGCAGAACAATTCTGGAGGGTGGAAAGAGCTCCGATGAAAAGATCTCACGGTGCAGCTTTTTCGTCGACGAAGTAGAACTACTACTACTTCTACTGCGACTACCACTAATATTACCCCCGCCCGGTCTTGATGCGCAATAGTTGTTCGTGCGCAGTTGCTGTACCACCGGTCGTGTCCTCCGTGTGGTGGTAGGACTAGGAGTATAAAAATTCTTGATGCCGTTATCATCACTTCTTCCCTTCGTCAAAGGCACGCAGCGCTGTTCCTGTTCCGAGGACACCACGGACAGTCCTCTTCGTTCCGCGTGGGCCGCGCCGGGCCGCGGGTCAAACAGGGTCGACTGCTGTTCCTTTTGGGTCCTCAGGGAGGTCGCTTCTTGATTAAAAGCGTGGAGGTCACCATCATGGTAGCTTCTTCTCTTCGTTTTCCTGAAATGCCACGCCGTCGTCGTAGTTCTCAACATCAACTCGTTATTTTTAACAGCAACCGGTCCCAATGACCGCGCGCGGCTGGAGGTTCCACAGGCACTACTTTTCGGATGTTGACCAAAAAAGATCTTCTCGCGGTATTTTTCATTTAGATTCGGAATTTGATCGTTGACCGTACCCCTCGATGAATTTCGATAGCTGTTCAGCGTCGGCGCGGCGTTGGAGCTCTTAATATGCTCTGCAAAAGCATCTTCGCGCTCGTTCTCGTAGTAATTCATTCTCATTGCAGAAGTCATGCAAGCATTACAAATCTCACTTTCTACCTGATCTAGCATGCCAAGCTTCACCACTTCTGTTTATGAAGAAGAAAACATTTGTCATGCAATTCATACTAGTACGATTACACTTTTGCAATGCATAGCTCTCAGCGCTGCTTGAGTTGGTAGTCCGACCCTCCGTTCGCCCCTCCCCCTCCGCTATGACAGTGCACAACTCCTCCCCCCCCCAGTTTTTGGATGACAAGTTTTGGCAGTCCAATATAGCACTACATTCCTGTGGTGCAAACTTGTCATGCAAAACCTGCATGCCTGCTAAGTACCATTTGTATTGCCGCTCGTGCTACGCAAATGAGGGGGACCACGAAGGGGAGTTGTGCATTGTCATATCCGCCGCACTGGCCTCACGAACAAACAAGAGATCTATCCTGTGCAAAAGTATCGCACTCGTATAAATGCAAGCTTTGCAATCTTTTTTTAAAGGTAAATCCGCACTACAAATTTCTCATGCTGAGCAGGAAATTTGTATATGCATTTATACGAGTACGATAAACTTTTGCAATTCATAAGTAGATCCCTTTCACTACCAGTTGCTCTACTGTCTTCGTCGTTTAGGTGTGCTGCACGCCGAGCGGGGTATAGGTCTACGTCTACTTCGACTTCATGTGGGGTATAATTATAGTAGAAATTCATACTATCAAATGTTCCCCTGGAGGAGGTGCTCTGCCGTGGACGAAGATCGTGGGAGGCCTTAATATTGTACAAATGCTGGTCAGACGAGGACCTACGAGAAGCCTCGGCCTCGTCGGGCGGCTGCTGCTGGTGCTGGTCCACATGTACTTCTCGTCGAGATGAACCGTCTATTTCGCTTTGATGTTCTGAGGAACTGAAACTAATTGTGGGGACCAGATAGTTCTTCACGTGATTGTTGGACGTGGACCCACTGGAAGGCCGCCAGGAGCATGACAATAGACGAGAGCTGCTACTCCTTATTCCATCCTCGTGGTCATCAATCTTTATCTTGTTGTTCTGCCCACCGGTTGTCGTATTTTTTTGTGTCGTCTTCTTCTTCACGACTTCTACTTCAGCAGCGCCGCTCGTCATGGAGGTGGAGTTCTTGCAGACCGTGTCAAGTAGAACAGGGTAGTCAATATTAACGTGATCTTCTTGAACTACTTGATCGTATGACATTTGTTCATCCCGTTCATCTTTGACTCGCCTGTCTTCTTGCGCCCCGCCCTCGCGTGCAACTGCAACATCGAAGTCGCCTGGTGGTTCCCGAAATAGGACCTTCTGCTCCAAGGCTGAAAGAACTCCAGGATTCTGGTTCTTGCAGGTCGTGTATAATAAGTTGTCGTGCCGTAGCTTTGGCGGCTCGACGCTGTGCACTGTCTGGTGTCGCCCCCCGTGCAGCCGGTTCAGAAGTACTTCTTCGTAGTTGATGTTCTGACCGAATTCAGGAGTGGCACTGGAAATCCTGCCGTTTTGTTCGCACAACGCAATTTCCTCAGTAAGAAAGGCACTTTTAGTTTTACAGCTTCGATCCGCAGTCTTTATAATTCTCGGTCTACTTCCGACATGTTCCGCTAGTTGTCCGGGGTTCTTCTGTGATTCAGAGGATGAAGACTCCTGGTTTGCAGTTTCACTTTTCCAGTTTCTACCGTTGGAAGAAGGAGCATCATAATGCAGATGCTGGTCATGCTCATGCTCCCCTTGTGGTCGCACTTGCTGTTTTGCATGAGCATCCACCCCGTCTTCGGAAGATGAAGCTGGAAACGCGCGAGCTCGTGGTCCCATGCTCTTGTGATCGTCCGCGATATAACCATAATCATAATGATAATCATAATCTCGTTCATCTTCTGAGACCACCAGAGTCAGCTCTTCATGTCGCTGCGTTTTACTAGCGGGCAGTAAAGTCGCTTGGTTTATTATGTCCCAACAACTTTCAGCACTTGTTCCAACATTTTGATTTTTTTCCGTTTCGTAGGAGTACTCTGCGTCTACTGCCTCACGTCGTCCTCCTGGTCCTTCTCCTTCATAATCATAACGACGACCGTTGTAGAAATTATACTTATGGTTGATGGCAGCTGCATTTATTCGATTGAATGTTGTTTCATGCGGATCAACTACATGGTCCAGCACCTGTAGCTCTGTGGTCGTCATCGTCCCCCGAATCGGAATTATCGCATCCTTCTCCTCCTGCTGCACTCCATTACGGCAAACTACCCCGCCGCGGCCCGGGGTACTGGGGTGACTTGTACAGTGGAAAAGTATGAGTATCGTACGCGTAGGGTAGTAGTCGTAGGAAATATGCATTACAAACCCTATTCTTAAAAGAAAAAGTGAATCCGCATTACAAATAAATTGCGTGCTTCATCATGCTGAAGAAATTTGTCCTACCATCTTTACATCTTTGCTAGAACTAGTACGATACTTTTGTACGTGCATATGGCTTCGGCTCCGGGAACTGTTTTTCCCGTCCGAACAGGTGTCATCCGGGGAAGAGGGTGGTTGATCCACTTTCGCGAGCGACATCGAACTTTCCACCCGGCAAGAACCGTTCAGAAACTGCACGGACGCGTCGCGATCCATCGAGAGGATCTTTATAGAGGTGTTAGTGTTTATGTTTTGGTTCTTTGTGGCTTTGTTCAACAAGTTGTCTCAGGACCGGAGTGAAGAGCAAGATTCTTCTTTTCGAAGACAACAGGACGAGGAGCAGCAAAAGAAAATCCAGGAAATAAACAACACACAGGACCATACGAGGGCCAGGAGGGCAGTAGAGTTCTCTTGAAAGACGATTCAACGTTCGACGTTCAGCGTTCGGAAGAAAAAAATCCTGTAAAATAAGTAGGTGAAGACTACGGCAAAGCAGTTCACCGACGAGGAAATAAAAAACCGCCAAGATGATAGTAGTACAAAGTCAAAGATCCAATACGTCTGTATTCTCAAGAAAACCGTGTAGTAGTCTTGCGACCAACGCGAAGAATCAATAATTAGACTTGGTTTTTGCTTTCTCTAAATCAATACTTGCGAACAAATCTCGGTGTTCCTCGGCTATGTCTACTTCTTGATAAGTTGGATTGGGTACGTTACCAAAGAAAAAAAACGACAAAGATTTTTACCAAAAGTTCATCCAGATCCACTTTATATATTGAGCAACGGGGTGGAAAATCATAGAGATAGATACCCGTTGAAGTTGTTCGGTGAATGATAAACAAAAGAGATCCTCGTCGAACAAGAGGAAAGAAACTACACCAGCACAAAGAGATCTTGTTTCATCCTTTGCTTCTTTTTAAAAAAGCCAGGAGAAGCCACTGATCCAGTACTGTAGCTTTATCAACGTACGTCTCCGAAGCTGTGGAAGAGGACCGAATATCAACAAACACGAAAAAGGACACGCACCGGATGAAGAGCCATCCAAGAATAGCAATACACTTTCTTACGCGACACAAATAAAACATTCCTGTCGTGTATAACGACGCTCTGACCGGCGGTCGAGAGCAGCTGCAAGAAAGAGAATTACGTCAACAAGTCGCGTTCATCTTTTTGTGTGTCGCTTGTCGTGCGTTCTTTTTGGTTTTCATTTTCTCGACCTTGTGGTCGTTACAAGTTATTATCAATTGACGTCCTCTTCTCTATCTGTAATAAAGGTCTTTTTCATCATGGTTTGTGTCGTCATGATCTCCCGAGCAGAATATAACCTGCTCAGGTGTTACAATCTCAAACGTTACAATAGAATCTGGAATTTGTGTTGCAAGAAGTGCATTATCTACCCAACTCTCATAGGATTGCGCCTGACAAGTTTCGAAGCTCCAAACCGCACTAGAATCTGGCGAAGTTTATTGTATTGCAGAAAGTGGAACGCTCTGCGAGCCTATCATGCTCATCATGCAAGACAAGTCCCAGATTCTATTGTAACGTTTGAGATTGTAACGCTTGAGCAGGTCATACAGAACGTCTCTGTTTTTTATCGCGTGTTCCACCGTGTACATCCGGGCCATGCTGTCACGAGAAAAAAGTGTTACAGTTACACATTTGTTGGAGTTTCTGCATCACAAATTTTCTCTGTGTGACAGAGAGAGAGAACACTTGTAATGCGAAGATCATAAGGGAAAACAGGAAGGAAACGAGGCTCCTCCTCCTAAGCATTTCCTGCATGGGAAAGGTTGTCTGTGTCGCTGGTCTTGCAACACAATCCAATGTGTAACTGTAACACTTTTTTCTTGCGATACATGCTGTCAAAGCCAATCATGTCGCCGCAGCGTATGAGGTTCCCGGCGTCGCAATTCAGGGGGGAGTCTGCGTTGGGGGTGACCAAGAGCGCGACGATGGCGCGGAGGATGGCGGCGAGGCCCCACATGGGGGACCAGTCGGTTTTCAGGACGTCGAGACAGAGTTCCCCGGTCCCGAAGTGCACGTTGGGGTGAAAAATTTTGGTCTTAAACCACACCTTCGGAGCCGCCATCGGGTAGGTCGCCGGGATCTGCAGCCGGACGTGAAATTTTCCCTTCGCGTAGGGCGTGTCCTGGGGACCGATCACGGAGCCATGCCAGATGTCAAACTGGTTCTCATCCGGCTCCAGGGAGATGTCGGCGTCCGGATTGCGCCGGAGCTCATTCATCTCTTTGTTGAGCCGGTTCCGTATTATGGAACTTGACATTTTTCCTTTCGAATTGTTGGAGTTCTTGGTGGGAAAATTCTCGAAATTGTTGCTTACAACTCGTGGGTGGCCGTGGCCGCGGGGAAGTGAGTTTCTTGTTTCCGATCGATTATGATTGTTCTTGTTGTCCTCGATCGATATCGACTGGATATGGTTATAGATGGTCGTTGGTTTGCCGCGTCGTCGTGATTCTCAAAGGGAAGCTGTAAAGGTCTTCGTTGTTCGCCTGATCATTCATACCCTACGTACTTGACTCATTCAATGCTTGATGGGAAAGAACAACTCGAAAGTTATGTGGTATATCCAATGAAATACTCTCGGTTTTCTGTCGGTAATTGAAGGCGATGAAAAATGCATGCATGCAATGCGGCCACGGGATCAGTTCTTGCACGACATTGTTCACGATGTTCGCTTCGTGAACAATTTTCATTTGCGATGGGGATTATTTTCCCACTCGTCACGGAAATATTTGAGATCCGTATGCGTGCCTCAGTAGTTGGCTCATCCAGTTCGTGATCTTCTACTTACTATTTGTCTTCGTTTTTTATTTTAGGGGCACCGACAATGATGGATTGCACGTGAAACTCTTCACGGACGAACACGTCGAGCAGTTGCAATCATAATCGTAAATCGAGTCGTGTGAAGACCTACTCGCAGAAGTTGATTATCTTCTTCCGAAAAACAAGCAACTTTGATAATTCAATTATTTGAACTGCGTTCATCTATATTCAGTGCTTGTTTTTTTCCACTTCTTTGAAACCAGGTTCATACAACGGACTAGCTGTGTATTTTTCGGTCGATAAAGTGCATTTCATTTTGAACTGCTTTGTTAGCTACAGATAATGATAATGTTATATGTTAAATTTTGAATAGTAATAGATCGAGTTCGAGGCGCGACACACCACGGAAGTAAGTAGATACTGACTCAACTGAGGATCTTCTCGACCGAAGACGACAATTGCTCCCGGAAGAGTTCGTTCGGCCCGGTGATGCATACGTGCCCGCTATGCATTGCAAAAGTACCGTGCTGGTAGAAACTGCATCACAAATTTTTACTTATTTAAAAAAACGAAACTTCTCATGCGGGTTTATTATGTAAAGGCAGAATCGCAATGACGAGTACGATACTTGTGCACAGGATCATACCCGTAGCCGTCCACCAAGGTCATCTTGGACCCTTTGATCATGCTGTGGACGAACTCTGGCGCGGCGGGGGCCGAGGAGCCCATGTCGTAGTCCCCCGCGCCCTGGAAAATGTACACGGGCATGGAGATCTCGCTGATATCGAACATCCAGGGGTTGAACAGCGACCGGGCCGCGTCCCCCATCAGCGCGTCGCCGCGGTTGTAGGCCAGGAAGGAATCCACCTTGGTGCACACCCAAAACGGGTCGGCCTTGAGTTTCTCCCACCCGATTTTGCAGGTGGGCAGCGTGTATGCATTGCAAAAGTATCGTACTTGTACAAATGCAAGTCTTGCATTTACACATCTTGTTTCCAAGGAAAGTCTGCATATACAAATCTTATTTCTCATGCTGAGGAAATGAAATTTATTTGTAATGCATTTATACGAGTACGATAGCGATACTTTTGCACAGGATAGCGTGGACTCCCGGGAAAACGCCAGTTTGAAGTCGTAGTTCTGGTTTTTCGGCACGTACTTGTGGAACTCGCCGCGGATGATGCAGCCGCAGCAGCCGGTAAAGGGGTCCAGGCACTTCGGGGGCTTCCCCACCTTCCCGACCGTTTTTTTGTCCATCTTCGGGTGGCCCGCGTCCGCCATCAGGCCGAAGAGAACCAGGCCCTGCACCCGCTTGCCCTTGTCCTGGCAGGCGATCTGCATGGCCCAGGAGGATCCGATGGAAAACCCGCACAGCACGAATTTGTCGATTTCCAGCTGATCCGCGATCTCCAGCACGTGCTGGTATGCGGTCACGAAGGTGTACTTGTTCACCGGCTCAAGCAAGTCCGATTTTCCGTACCCCATGCGGTCAAACGCCACCTGGTAGATGCCCTCGATCGGCGTCTTCTGCAACCAGCTCCATTTCCCCTCGCCGCCCCCGTGGTATTGCATAGAAAAACCCCCCCTCCCCATATTGATGAAAGCGCATCCTTCTGAAAATTTGTGATGCAGATTTGTCGCCACAAATCGGATTTCTCTTGCAAGAAGGCACGCTCAGGCTGTCCGCCACATTCATACGCAGGCGATTTGTAATGCTGCGCGGCCTGCAGGGTAGCCGTCTACCATGCTAGGCGCCTACACCAAAGGGCCCTTGCCTAGGCTTAGGATCTGCGTGCAGTCCTCTACTGCAACATAAATGTGATTTGTGTATCCCAATCCAGCATCAGAAATTTCGTTTTGATAATGGAGGGGGGATTTTTCCTTACAATACGTGCAGGCAGATCACCGGGACGGCCCCCGGGGCCGACTTGTCGCCGTCCGTGAAGTATCAAATGCAAATGCGTGTGTCTGGGTCTGGAAGACTCCGAGATTTGTCATGCAGTTTTTCCAAGCTCCTTTGATTGTGGAATGCAGGGCCTAGCATCACAGGTCCTGCAGCCCCTTGGTGATGCCTATTCTGCATGAGAAATGCTTTCTCAGCATGACCAGAAGTGGGCGCCTTTTGCAAGTCATGCAACACAGATTTTTGCATACTCCGCAACACGCATCACAAGTTCACATCCTTCCAGACCCAGACATATTTGTAGTGGATACGAAGTAACTGACGACCCGCCCGTCCTTCAGCGTCAGAGACCGCTCGTTCACCCGTTCCTTAGCCTTCAGGTACTCGTCGGGGTACTCAGTCACGCCGGTCCGGAAGATTTCCCGGGGAAAAACCCGCGGGGGGGATTCCGGAGTCACGGCGGCCATGGTTCTTGTGACGACAAAATTATCGGCTCTATCTGTGTCTGGGTGTGAAGGACAAGGAGTTAAAGTTATTTACCGTATACGTACTACCTTCAACCTGATCCAAAACGCAGACACAGAATCAGCTACGTGCAGCTGCACAAGAAGTTGTGCAGAAGTTCGGCACTTCTTTGCCCTCGTCGTGCTTCGCTTTTTTTTTCAACTTTTCAACACCGCCAGGGAACGAAGGAGCTACTCATTCTCTCTTTCTCTCGATTTTCGCTGTCGCTTCAACGACAGCGTTGATGTTCCAATCCCATTAAGATTAATGTACGAAGGGAAGAGGCGCCATGCGAGAACAAAATTAAACACAGGACGATGGGTACAGAGTGCGGTACTTGAAGATGTCACCTCCGCCTCTGTTGCTCCGAAATCGTGTTTCCAAGATGTAAATCATGAAAAGTGTTGTACATCACACAATCAAGAGCAATTTCAAAGAGATGAAGTTCTGTATCAAATAATTTCAGTTCACACAGATTTTGAGCGCTTGAGTCCTCCAGCTACAACTATGCAGCTTGCCGCCGAAGTAGACAAATCACGTCCTCTCGCACCATTATTAACCAGCGCCGCCGCCCCGTCCAGTCCTGAAGGCGAAGCGCCTCCACTGGTTGTCCTTCCGCCGGACGGGCACACCAGATTCGGGTTTCTCGCTATGGCCTGTGCCCGGATTGAGTTCGAGCAGAGAAGTTCCTTGAAGATCCGCTGCTGGTGGGCCTGCGCTTCTTTCAGCGACCGGGGATAGCCGCGCGTGACCAAATTCTGCGTAAACGCGTTTGGGGGCTGGTGGTGGTGGTGGTGGTGATGGTGCGGATGAACATTTTGGGCACCACCTGCTCCGGAGGCAGAGGATGTAGTTGCCGCTGGCTGAGGCGCTGCACCTGCAGTACTCTTCGCATGTTGTGCGGGCACCATAGTCGTTTGTCCCGTACTATGATGATCGTGGTGCGAGTGATGAGTACCACTATGAAGGTGGGTTTGGTCCCACCAGAAGGTCTTTTCCAACCGCACGTCGACGATTTTGTCACACAAATCGCAGAAGTTTTCAAAGCTGGGCCGGTCCAACACGCTGCGCATCCCGTTCATCGCCGCGGGCACGGCCGCGCCGTCCTCTAAATTGGCCTCAAACGCGGTCCACTTCCGCGACCCGCGCGCGGAGGTGAAGTTCGCCTTCCCAGTGGTCCCGTGGTCGATTCCGGAAAAGGGACTCTGTTTCCCCGGCGCAGTCCCTTCCACGCCCAGCATCACGGAACTTAAAGAAGTAGTTTGATGTTGTTCCCTTGCGGAAGTGGTCGTCGTGAAGGTGCGGGTCCGAGGGTGGTCGTGAAGGTTCGACGGGTTCACGACGAGTTTACTCACGGCCGGAACGCCTTGCGCGGGGTCGATCAAAGTCGTGTTTTGTTCCTGCACCGGGTCGACGTCATTCCGACAGCTGTGAATCAGCGGGCAGTCGCTCTGCGGCACCACCCACTGCATCACCGGTGCGATCTTCTGTGCCTGTCTATGTTGGTTCCCGAGGTTCAGCTGGTGGTAGATGTTCACGGCACGAAGTGCCGGGTGATAATTTTGCAACGCAGGCGGCGGCGCGAGGGGTTCTATCGTGCTGGGAGTTCGAGTTGATGTAGCGGGAAGATTTAGTTCTCCATTTGCTGCGCGAGTGCTAAGAACTAGTTCTCTGGACTGCTGGTGGGCAAAGTAGAACATTGTCGACACAAGATCTCCGTCTACTCCCCCGTCCTCGTGCGTTCCTAAATGGAGGTTGTAAACTGCTCCACTTTCCATTGTTCTCGTACTGGTACTACGAGCTGGAATATTCGGGCTCGGTGTCTTAGTGTTTTTCATAGAACAATTCTCCAACCTTTTACACGCCAAAACAAATGACGCAGGTATCAGTGAGAGTCCGACGCGACCCTCGTCTCGAGCAACCAAAGGCGTGCAATTCAGGAGCGCAGAACTGCTTTCTACAAGTTTCCGGGGGCCGACGGATAGAGTCGCGTTCCCCTCCATGCCGGCACACGATTGCACGAACCACGCTGCTCTCGGCCTCTGTCCCAAGTTCAATATCGGAGTCGCAGCGGCCCAGGGAGCTAGTTTGCCCTCTGTGATAGCGGCGGACCGTACCTCCGCCAGGCTAGTAAAGGCCAGCTGCGCCGACGTCGATGTGGTCTCACTACTCGCTACAACCGGTATGGTCGCGCCGGAACTGGTCTTATTTGTGGTTGCTGCACTTACAACTCCACCGCCTTTGCCGTCGCCGGGGGTCTGTTGTAGCTGCAGCAATTTCTGCTTCTGCTGTTTCGCCACCAGTTCGCCAAACGCTTTGGTGCCTACAAAGACGCGTGCGCGCGGATCGCCGTCCAGCGGATCGCACTCTTGGTACCAAAGCGTCTCGAAATCTCTCTTCCTCCGCTTTTTTCCGCTCCTCAGTGTCCTAAACTTCGTGCCGGTGAAGCAGCTGGCGACGCTTTCGCTTGGCGTAAACGTTAACGTCGTCATGGCAGCATTACTAGCACCAGATATGCCGATCATACTGGGCAGACCCAACCTCGAGGTCACTACACCAGAACTTTCGTATTCGTAGGTCCACACGTAGCTCAGGGTCCTCTTTTCAACTTGCAAGACATTGCTCGTCGACGAGGTCCCTGGCTTATTGCTATTATTGTTCCCGACATCGGAAGACACGCCAGCAAACTCACTGTTCGTGACCACGCCGCAGGCCCGGAGTTCGTCTTCCGTCAAGAGACTGACCATGGACACCGTGGCGGAGACGAGTTCTGGGTCGCTTTTATTCACCGGAGTGTAGAGGGACAAAGCGTCAAAGTCTTTCAAACCCAATTTCTCGTACAGTACGCGATTTGCCGCCTCTGCAAACGTCTCCTTCAGACTGACCGTAGTAGAAAGTAGCTCGTTGCTGTCCGCCCGGCAGAGGACCGCGTTCGTGCGCGAGCACTGGATTTTTAGGTACAAAACGACTTCCATTAAAACCGGTTTGCGCGGGTCGGTGTTGGCGCGGAGCAGCTCCTCCGCAGATTCGTCTCGGCCAAATTTCCGTGCCAATTTTCCGGGCATCTCAATGGTCTTCTGCAACGGCTTCACGACGGCCTTCGTCATCTTCTTCGTGCCTTCCCAAATCGCTGCGCCGACGGTGTTAATGGCTCCTGGAGCAGCTGCGTTATCTCCTTCTGTCTCGTCTTCACCTCCTTCTGAAGCAGTTACGCTTTCTCCTGCGGCTCCGAAGGAGGTGGTGCTTGACCGGTAGTTTTTACTATTGCTGTCAGTTCCATCACTGAACCTTCTGGTTGTTCTTGACGTAGACCTTTTATTCCTGTTCGAAGCTCCTGGACGGGTTGAATTATCCCGGCGAGTCACGCGCTTCAAAAAGAGTCGGAGCGTGCCGCTGCGCAGGGCGCCGTACGTTTTCAATAACAGTTCCGACACGGCCGCGGGTTGCAGAATAGCTGCCGGGTCCGGGATTTTGTGCGTCACAAAATCCGCCATTTCCTCTTCCTTTGGCGCTTGCTTCCGATTCCGAAAATTAGCCAGCGCGAGCAGCAACACCTTGAAGCACAGCGCGTCAGGGGGCAGGAGAAGTGCGGAGTCGTGGGTTTCCGACCAAGCGGAGAGATTTTGGAAAACGCGGAACAGGGTCAGCCGGTGCTTGTCGCGATTCGGGAAAAAGTGCTTCGCGAGCTTCTGCAGGTCGGGAAGAAGGAGACTACTGTTGGCTTGTTGGGTATTCCTATTGCTAGTATTGTTCTTCTGGCTTGAAATCATAGTAGCTGCGGCACCAGCAGTTTCTTGGTTACTAGATGTACTCTGCTGATGAACAATCATCGGCCCCTTCTTTCTCGCTGGCGTAAACTCGCTGCTTTCGTCTTCTTCTTCGTCACTGGAAACTGCAAATGCCCACTCCTCTGCGCAAAATTTCAAATTCTGTTCCGACCGGTCCTTACTGCTGCGCTTGCTCGCTGAGTTAATATCGGCAGCAGGAGTTGTGCCCCCGCGGGGGCTGAGCATTGTAATTGAAGGCATCATGAACGAAGCGGGAGCCTTACTGGCCGCGTGCCGCTTCAACCAGAGCAGCAGCCGGTGCTTCTGGAACGCTTCGTCGGGCCCGAACGAAGAAAGGATCTGCCGCGGAGGCGGTGCTACGGTGGCCCGTGTGTGCAAACTGTCACGTGGTAGGTTAGTACTCTGGTGTTGATCTCCATTTCCTCGCGGGGAGGTTCCAGTGGAACCCGCATTGCTACGCGGTGTTGTTGTTCCCTGTTGTTGTCCTCGCGGTGCGGTACTGCTACTCGCGCCTGTTCTAGGTCCACCTCCACCGGCGCAACTGCGTTCCAGCTGTTGATCTAAATCTGCGGTGATGCAGTACCGGAAGGAGTATACCCGCAGCGCGATGTGGTAGACGCTGGGAACGAAGGAGAAGGTTAATGAACCCGCGGTGTTGGTTTGTTCGCCCAACGACCCCGCGGACGAGGCGCTATTGCCGAAAGTCTCCACCTGGCCGTGCTTGCGCGGCGTGTGCTGCGCCATCGTGGCGCCGGACTCCGCTATTACGTCGTGCAAATAGTCCCGGTTGGCCTGCCAACTGGGGGGCACGTCGTGCGGGGCCGCGACTTCAAAGTGGTTTGCGAAGAACTCCGCGCCGAATCGGGCCTGTTCGACGGCCTTCGTGCTGGTATTCATATTCTGGTGTAGTTTCTGGCGCGTTTTTTCCAACTGGTGGCCCTCCCAGGGGTGCATGAAATCCAGCACATAGTTCTCGACGTAGCGCGTGAAAAGCGCTTGCGGATCCTGCATTTGTTGCGCCGCTGAGAGGAACGGTTTGTTCAGTATTTTTGTGCCACCAGATGATGCAACCTCGAGCAACAAAGCGTCCAACTGGGCCTTTTGCTCCGCAATTACCAGAACTTTGCTCGTGGTCGGGGGCGGAACCTCGTATACGGCAACGCTCCGCTTGGTCACGCACTTCAGTCCCGAACAGTTGAAGTTCTTCTCTCTCTGCTCGTACATGCAGTGGTGTTCCCGGAAGAACGTGGAGGAAAACGATTTCAGCAGTTCGTCCGTCTTGATTCTCAGCAACAACTGCCCCGACTGAAAAATTTGCTCGAGTTTCGATGCGATTTTGCCTTTTTCGTCGCTGGACGTTATGTTTTCCAAAAAAACGCCGAGCTGGACGAAGAAGTCGTTCCACACTTCCTGGAGCTCCCGGTGGAGTGTACTGATCAAGTATTTGCACCATTTCCCGTACACTTTCCTCGCCAGCTCCTCCTTTCGCAAATTCCCACTGCGGATTTTGAAGCACAGCACCCGCGAAAGCAGCTGGCGGCTATCGACGAAATGGACGGAAGAGGTGCTTGCGGTTTTAGAAGTGGTGTTTCTGCTGGTAGTCGTATCTGCGTTAATTGTCGTCTGATCAAGCGTTGTTTGATCGAGAGCCGCTGCTCGGCTCGAACCTGCGGTGAAAACGGAATGCATGGTTACTTTAGGAGAAGAACCCGTCCCGCCTGACACCGGTTCGGCGTGGTTAGACTCCTTGGATTTTGTCCGTGTCCGGCCAGTGAGTCGCAGCCCTGCAGTTGAAGGTAGGGACGAGGTTTGGGCGCTTAACGCCGATCCTGACATGTTCTTTCCGGAGGTCTTGATTGAGGGTTGCGCCGCCGACTCGTAAACCACGTCCAAGCTTTCTGCCGAACCGGAAGGAGGAGACCTGGGAAGACAATGAGACAGTGACGAAGCCTGGGAATTCTGCCAAAACATACCTCGCTTGTTCATTCGGTCCTCGTCGTTGGAAGCAGAAAGAAACTCCGCTTTTTCCTCCCGGTTCTCTCGCGCGGCGGTGGGGGACAGCCACCACAAAGCGCGATCGTAGTTGACTGCGATATACACTCTTGTGACTTCCCGGACGATATTCAGCTGGGGTTTGTTTTTGATGTTTCTGCCATTGTTCTCACTTGGCGTCCTGACCACCAGACCCGCGGTGCCAGCCAGCAGCTGGCCGTACAAATGTCGCTCCTCTTCGCAGTTGCTCGCCGACTGCAGAATGTTGCGCTTTCGCAGCAAGTGCTGCCCCTCTTTCGACGCTTGCGGGACCTGGTAAGCGGTGCGAGTGAACGCGCGCTCGAGCTTCCTGCAAGACGCCAACACGTACCGGAAGGCTTCGAAGCTCGGCGGCGCGGGCTGATTCACCTCCAAGATGGGAAGCGATTTACTATTGTCGAGTTGGTGGGTTCCGCTGAGATCACTCGCGCCCGCGCTGGAAGCAGAAGCTGTGGAGACGTCGTGACGATCCTTAAATACACTCGGACTCGTTTGCAGCTGCTCTGAGTTCTGCATGTAATTACTCGTCGTTGTTGCACCTCCCTGGAGTTCCCGCGAAGGTGTTCTCCCCACTATCTGGATCGGTTGCGGCTGCTCTTGCAACAGGCTATTTGCAGCAGCACCAAAACGAGTGCCAAAGCTTTCCAAACAAGTCGCTATCCACTCCCGCTCGGCGTCGTTAAACCCTAAACAATATCGCATGTGCTCCACCCCGACGCTGCGCAGGCGCGGCTGCCGAATGCACGCCTCGCTCTTGGGCACTTGCAGGGTCGCTTTCGCGAAGTTTAATTGTTTCTCCGTTGTGATCAGCTTACTCCGAACCTTGCCTGCTGTGCCTCGTTCCCCCGCAGCTGGTGCAGTGGGTTGTTTATTCGCATTGATGTTCGCATTGAAAAGACTCCTCTTCTTCCCGGCCGCACCGCTCAGAGAGTTATTCCCCTCCTCCGACGAGGCCTGACTACTCACACTGTCAGTCGTTCCCTGGCGCGAAAAATTCTTCCCGGTGGCCGCGAGGGTCGCACGGTGGAGGAAATCCGACAAGCGGCGCCACTTGGACCGTCGGGGCTTCTTGGACCGGGGTTTGTATTGGACGCCGCTCAAATGCTCCGGTCGGACGACGTGTGGATGAGACTCCTGAATATCCTGATGGTGCAGTTCCTGTTTGAAGGGATTCAAGTGCTCATACAGCTCCAAATCGTAGCTTTTGAAGGTGAGGTTGTCTCTTCCGGTCGAAGGGTCCACCAACATCGGCGGGTCTACAGCACCTGCCATGGCGACCCCGCTCTTTTTGACATCTGTGTGTTTTCGCGAAGAAGCAGCAGCAGTACTTCTACCCCTCGCGGCGTCGGGAACCCCCGTCGCTTCTGCAGCGGAATACCGTGGGTCAAAGATGAAAGGGTGATCCGCAACACTCATTCCGCCAGGCAGCTCAATGCTAGTGCCCGAAGATACTTGTTGGGACGAGACAGTAGTTTTCGCTTTCGCTTGGTGCGCAGCGCCAAAGTCGTCCACGCGCACGTACAGATGGGAAAAGACCACCTTTTTGTCGCTCTGGAAGTGCGGGCTTTGGTGCAAGTGGTGAAAGTTGTAGCTGATCGCCTGCCCCGCAATCCCCACGAAGCGCTGCAGGTGCGACAAGCGGGTGAACAAATACATGCGGATCAGCAAAAACGCCTCGACGTACCGCATCGCCTCCGCTTTTTCCACACTGGTATTCACCTGCAAAACGCCCAGCACCGCCAGGGAGCGCAGCACCTCCTCGCCCAGCGGTTGCAGCGAGGACGCGGCCTGGGCGACGTGCAGCGCGTGCAATAAGCGTTTTAAATGAGCTATCTCCAACCGGAGCAGCTCCAGCACATTCCGGGCCGCGAATCCGCGGCTGGTGGCGCGGTCGAGCAAATGCTGCAGACTCGCCTCGTCAATGGAGGTTTTTAGAATTTCCTCGGCCAACTGCTGCCGTTCCGGCGTGAAATGTAATTTTTCCAAATCCCGCTGATCGGAGGTAACAATCGGCTGGATGTAGAGCTGCTTCAACTCCTCGTTTGGGGGTATTTTATTCGAAAGAACTTTCTTGCTCGACGATGTCGCGGCGCCCGATGTAGTCCCTGTGGATATTATCGTCGACCCCCCAACCGCGGCTCGACTACTCAACACGGTAGCGCGATCGGCGTTGCCGGTGGTCTGGGCGGTGCTCTGCACGCTGTCGGGGAACAAGTCCCGATTGTCCGTCAACTTCTGGATTAACGTCGACAGCTGGTTCCATAGCTTTTCCAGCGGCGGCTCCGGCCGCGGAATGCCGCTGGGCGGGCCGAAGGGCAGCGGGGAGCCGACCCCGCACCAGGAAAAGTTCAGACCTAAATGGTGCCCGGACACCCCATCGGCGAGATTGTGCGCGGTGTCGGCTAAGCTGGTGGCGTGCAGCTTTTTTTCCACCAGCTCCGCCTCCTCGTTGTGCCCTTTCACGCCGACACCGTGGGTCGCCGCCAGTCGCTTTTGCAGAGGCGTGCGCTTCTGCAGAATGCTCGCGGACACGAGGTTCAGGTGTTGTTGAGTCGCTGTACTAACGGGCCCCCGCTTTGGTAGAAGTGCTTGTTGTTCGACGACTTTGGATTGCGACTTGTTGTTGCCGGTCGGGGGCAGAAGGGTCGTTGCTGTCGTCTGACGTTTCGCGGAGGGTCGCATGGACATGGAGCCACGAAGCGATTTTTTGAAGTCATCCACAACGTGGCTACTTGATGTTGTAGCCGACCCCCGGGGCACGCGGATACCGGTGAACAGGTAGAACAACAGCTCGCGCGCGGGGATGTTTTCGAGTCGCAGCAATATCCGGCCCCCATGGCACCAAATGGACGCCAGCGGGTAGGGCCAGGGGTCCACTTTGTGGTCGGCCCCCGAGACGCAGAACACCCCGCAGTAGGCAGTGAGGAAATGGAGGCGTTTCCAGAACATCACGCGCATCAGGTGCTGCACGCCGTGCTGGTTGTGTTGCAGCTTCAGCTTCTTCGTCAGAATGGGCTGTTCGTAGGGAACCAGAGTCCGATACAGGGTGGGATTTCCCCGAATTTCGTTTGGACGGCAGAAAGAGAGCTTCACGCAGAAATCTTCATCCAGACAAGTTGCGCCGAAGGCCGCGGCACTACTGGGCGAATAAACTGCTATAGATGGAACAGCGCCGGCTTTATTCTCTTGAAGATCGCCACTCGCGAGGATTTGCGCACCGACCGGCAACGTCGCTCCGCCACCGATAGTGGCGGGGCTGACAGTGCTACTATCTTTACCAGGATCGGAGATAATTGCGGCCTGCTGGCTTGCAACAGCTTGGTTCGACATCTCCGCACTATCATTTGCCGTATTAACCGTCGTCGAGGTGAAAATCGGCAACACCGTAACATCCGACACCCCTTGGGTGGTGCTTCCGACTGCTTTGGAGTGCCGGTGGCGGTAGTGCTTTGCGTTCAAGCCGATGAAGTTCAACAGCATGTCTTCCACGTGCCGCTTTTCCGAGACCGTGAGTTCCGCCCCGACCAGATCGTCCGCATTGTTCATCTCCCCGGCTTTTTTGAAGCTCGCCGACCGGAAGAGAAACATACTCGCCATCCCCTGCGACCGCGACCCATCGTGCGTGTCGAAGAAAAAGGTGTGCGGACCAGCCTGCGGGGAGGAGGAGGAAGCCGCAGCTCTAGAAGAGCTTCTATTCTGTAGTGTATGTTTCAATTTAAACGTGCCCAGCAGCCGGTGCCCGCCGGATTGCACCGTGGCGATCGCTTTTTGCAGCACGTTCCGCGAATGGCGGAGTTTTTCCTCGACGTGTACCATGTCCTCGTCACCCTCGTCCGAACTGCTGCTAGAACTGGACGATTCGGAGTCGGAATTGTTGTATTCGAACAGATCCTGCTCATTGTCACCAGCTGCACCCGGCGAAGACCCTCGTCCGGTCGTGCCGGCTTTATTTCTACTACTGTCTCGGGAAGTACTCGCGTTGTCAGGAGGACTACTTCCTGGCGCACCGGCTTTGGTTTTTTTCACTGCCAGCCCGTGGCCATCCCGCGACGGCGATCTCTGTAGGCCGGCGGAATTCGCTGGTAGTCGATTAGAAGCCGTGTGCTGCCCGCCCATGCCGTGCTCGGATAATTCCCTTTCGCTGTACAAGATCGCGCGGTACCACTCGCGGGACAGACCCTGGGGGAAAATCGTGTTGTGCATCGCAACACAATCCATTTTCAGCTCGCGTTCGATCATGTGGACCACGTGGTGCTCCTCCCGGTTCCGCAGCAATTCGAGCGGCAGCGCGTCCGAGGCGCTGGGCCACTCGTTCGTGTAAACCCGCGAAGAAAACTTCCACTCGGACCGCTCCAGCAGTTGCCCGTTCGACGAGTAGAGTTCCCGTGGCCGGTAGTTCTTGGCTTTCATCACCTGCGGTTTCCCGGCGGGCGACTGGGTCAGGTATAGGCTAAACTCCATCCCGGTCAGAACAGTGTTGAGGATTTTCTGGTCGATAGGAGCTGCTGTTGGGGAGGTGGTGGTCGTGGCAGACTTAGAAGACGCACTATTTTCAACGGCAAGAACAGCTCCAGTATTAGAGGGCGCAGGTGTTGAGGCTGGAACAGTAGCTCCACTTGCACTTGCGGACTTCTTGGACATCACAGCCTGTTGGGCAACCACTGCAGCCGCCGCTGCGGGTTCTTGTCCTTCTTCACCTGCGTCGTCTTTCTTGTCTGTCGCAATGGATGCTGTGCCTGTCTCTCTACCCTTTTCAGTCGTTTCGCGACTTTTTCCTACTTCATCGCGGTTATCTTCTGGTGTGTCTTGTATTGTCAGTTCAAAAGTTCCTTCATAATCGTCCTCATCCTCCAATATCGCGGCCCGCGTGTTGGTGCTCAATTTCGTGGGCACGGAATCGGATGTCATTTCACGGTCTAGACGTTGTGGTAGTTGTACCTGCTTTGATTTGATACCACCTTCGTCTCCACCACTAGCATTTGGCCCTGCTCGGTCAGCTGCACCGGACGACTCTTTGGAAGTGGCCGTGCCACCGGTTATTTCCGCGTCGTTGCTCTCCCCACCCTTGCTATCAGGTGTGGCTTTGCTATCCAGACGCCCCGTTACCCCGGTCGGGTTACCTGTAAGACCTCCCGCCCCGCGTAGTTGTTGCACGGGGCGGCCCTGTACCAGGTCCACGATGCTCCGGCTGTGCTTCTCCGCGTGGTGTGCGACCACGGTTTTCGAGTGCGATAAATAGACCTGCGGGACCGGTTTGGGAAAAATCATTCCACCTCGCTGCCCGGAAGACTTGTTCCGATAGTTTTTCCTTTCCGCGACCGGGAGGGGGACTTCTTTGATCTGGAGAAATCCTTCCGCCGTCTTCGCGTCCGAAGTCGCCTCGAAGGACGCCAGCACCGCGAACTCCTCCTGGTGGTTCCCGTGCGCGGGCTTCTGGTCCGCGCGGTCTGCGATCACGTAGATTTTTACCTTCACCTTGGCTGTCTTCCGCGCGATGAAGGTCATCGGCTTGGCACCTAAATGGTCCCGGCTCCACTCCATTATCCCCAGCATCTCCGAGGTTTCGGACTCTCCGCTCGCCCGGGAAGATACCAGCCGCAGCTCCTCCAGCCCTGACGTTTCTGTCGCGCCGGACGAGTCTCGGTTATTGTTTTCCACATCGGAATCCTCGCTCGCCAGGCTGTTTGCGGTCGACCGGTTATTCACGATGCTAGCCGCCTTGCTGATCCGCGTGCCCCGGACCGCCGCGTCGTTGCTCAAAGGTAAGGAGTGAAATTCCGACTCAAAGTGGAAAAAATCGGAGGTGCTTTTGTTCGCTGTTGTATTGTTCTTGTTTTTCCGCCAGCTGGCACAGAGTTTTGTTTCGCACTTTCCCACACATTTGCAGCACTTTTTCTTCTTGGCCTTGTGGGAAATGATCTCGAAGTGAAGGACGATGGCGAGCTTTAGGTCTTTCTCGTCGGCATTCTCCAGCAAGGGATGGTTGGTTTTTTTCCAATTCTCCCTGCTACCCTCCAGGGAAAAACGCTCGACTTGGAAGGGGATCATGATGGGTCGAGCTTCTGCTCCGGGGTAGTGTTGTTCTGCTGGCGGAGGTGAAGTCAAAGCTTAAGCTTTTACGCTTGTTCTTTGTTTGATTTAACTTGGCGCCGATTCCTCGTCCCGTCCGATTTGGTGCAAGGTGAAAGTCATAGTCGTGCTTCGAAGAAGAAGTTCTCCTTTAGCAGAAAAGGAGTCATGATCGCGGAAGGAACCAAGCATTCGTCACGAGGGTCTGCTCGTGATCATCCGCCTCGATAATCTTCCTGGATCATGTTGGAAGTCATAACATTTGAGGCATCTTACGTCCTCCTTTGTCGAAAATGATGAAAGTGAAAGACAAACATATGTAACGTAAAATTTCAGGTGCCACTAGAAGGGGGGTATACTAACAACTGCCATTTTTGGGTACTTCTACTTACTAGAGATATCTATTGAGGGTGGGTGTCCGTAAAAGACCCTGATTTTTGTAGTGTGTTTTGGGAGCGATCGAAAGTACGCAAGACACTTGTATCAAAGCGGCTGAAGAAGCGACGTGAGCGTGACGGACGAAAACGAAACCAGTCTACTTACCTACCGAATCAAAGACGACGAAGCTGCACCGACTCTTACGTTAGATTGAATTTCAAGCGTTATGGTTGCTGAACGACATGATAGGTGTACGACTTGGCTGCCAACGGGGCGGCAAAACCAAAACGCACGAAGTTTTGTACGAATTCAGACTTCATACGACAGAAGACAGCACAAGAAGGACGATGCAACCGAGGTAGAGCTGATGCTAAGTCAAGACCGACCTTGAATCGATGAAAATACCGACAACCGAGTCGCGAAACAGCAACTAAAGCGAATCTTAAGCAACGCCGAGGTCGTATCCTTGGCGACTGGGACTGCTTATCGCACGACCTCCATGCACGACCTTTGCTTTCTTTTTTCTTTTGTAAAATGCGTCTGCGCGTGTTCCTTCTATACTCTTCATACGATACGATACGATACCGAAAAGCGCTTGAAAATCCAAAAAAGTATTTTTCGTCCAGAGCTGCAAAATCCGAATCCAGGTCTTCCTGGACCTCCACAGCGAAAGCATAGAAGTTGTCAAAGTATTGGTTTTTAGTTGCTAGTGCCTATTGAAAGCATCTCGAAAGTGAAAAACAAAGAATGTGATGTACAAGTGAAAGTGAAAGTTTTGATGAAAGCATTCCGCAGAAAAAACGAAAAAAGTGATAGGTTCAGCGCGTAGAAAGTAGGTACTCAGGGTGAAACATATGATCCGTGACCAGACTCCATCCGACGACGGCCGCAGAATGATTTTTCTCAACCCGTTTCTGCCCGCCGGGCGTAGTAAGTTCTCCTTCTCGTCCTGACGCCCATAATTTTCATTTCCTAGAGCAGTCCGATGTACCGAAATCCGATCATCATGGCGAACGACACGATGATCACGGGCATCAACTTCCCTAGCAAACCAAAATTCGGCATTTTGAACGAGAAGCCCCCCAGCACGTCGCCCCAACCACGGCCCTCCAGCGGCGTGATCAGCTGCGGGTTCACGTTGGGTTCGTTCCGAGCCAACCCCACCGGCATCGCGTCCGCTTCGGACTGGGTCAACTATGCATTGCACAAGTATCGCGCTAGTAGTAATCGCATTACAAATTTGCTTAATAGCGTCACATAATATGAAATTTGTCATGCTGTTTTACCTTAGGAAGGAGATTTGTCATGTATAACAGCAATTACTACGGGTACGACACTTTTGCAGAGCATATCAAGACCCACATGCTGATGTTCACTGACCCGAGGCCGACGTCTGGGTTTTCTTCGGTGAAACTCGCGTTTTTGAACTCCATATGCAATAGAAATTTTCTGTACATGTACGAAATGCATCACAAATGTCACCAACTTGGACGAGCATGCCACTTGTCATGCTGAATAGAATTGAAAGAAAATTTTGTCATGCAGAAACCGCACTTGTAGTTGTACATGTACAGGAACAGGAAATTTACTTTGCATAGTCCAGATCACTATTCACCTCGATGCTGTCCATATCGCGCGCGACCTTCTCCAGGTACTTCTTCAGGTCCAGATTTACGTCCGCGATGAACACGTTCCCGCTCATCATGTTGTAGTCAAACACGGATGTTATGCATTGCAAAAGTATCGTTCTCCTACTCGTAGTAATTATCGCAAGCGTGCAGCATTACAAATCTACATCCCAAGGTAAAACAGCATGACAAATTCCATTTCTCACACAGGGCAAATTTGTAGTAATGCGATCACTACGTAGTACGATACCTTTGCCATGCATAGATATTTGCAGGGTGCAACTTTTCGTCGGCATGCGGATGTGGGGGTAGACAACACGCCAATTAAACACCGCGTCGCCCGACTTTGACCCGTAGTGCACATCCGTATCTTGAATACTCGGGTACTCCCCAAAATATTCCGCGCAATCCAGGTTGGCGGTCAGCGTGACGTCTGTGTGATCGTCGTCGACGATGCGAATGGCCTTCGTGTCCCAGATGACTACGCGAATCTCGATTTCCTGGGCGGGCGGCGCGCGGAGGGTGGACGCCTTCTGCTCGGAGGATTTGACGGAGTCGAGTAGCTCGACCCAGCAATTGAGCGAACCCCGGCTCATCCCCACGTTTTCCAGGGTCCACAGCCCCCGATTCTCGGAGGGAACCATCTCGAGAGACCGCCACGTGTCGCTGTGCCACCGGTCTTCCAAATCAATGCAGGTGGAACCGATGACCGCGTCCGCCGGGTGGTCTTTCAGCTCGATCTCGAGCTGCGAGTCTTCCGGCATGCGGATGTCGCGCTCCTCGAGCCGGTAAAAGGTCGGGGTATTGGTATTCGAGCAAAACATGTTGCGCATGGACACGAAAATCGCCTTGCCCAGTGTGAATTCCAGATACGGGTTCGCGAACCCGCTCGCCTTACCGTAAATGCAAATGCCCTTCACGAAATAAAGCCGGGCACGGACGCGGTTCGGGACGCGCTCGGAGCTCTTGTACCTGATAAAAAGACGATTTTTCATTTTCTTGGCGAATTATAGAAGGGTGGAATTATCAGCCCTTTTGGTCGTACTCATGATGTCACAACCATCTCTCGTGTTCTTGCAGGGCTGCATTTTTTACCATGGGCGGTCTCAAATAAAATGTCTGTTTTATTTAGGATGAAAGCACAAGAAAGCTTCAGCGTCTTCTACAAACTGTATTCAATACCTCTCTCGCAGTGCGTCTTCGTCCCACGCGAAGCCGTCGAGTATCGGTGAGATGCCGTGACTTTGCCTCCTTCCGCTCACCGGGTCCAGGTTTTTCAATCCAGCTGTTGGCGACGTGGGCAGAGCTTCCCCCCCGCCTGCGTCTTCCCCGACTTCCTGGGGATTTTTGCTGCTAGAAGATGCACCATCTGCTCTCACCGCCACCTGCCCGGCGGCAGCGCCTGCTTCCGCAGAACTAGATGACGACTCCGCGCTGCTGTTGGCCCCGTCGTTCGGCGCCTGCTCGTTGCTCGCGCCCGCAGAACTGCTCGCACTCGATTCGTACTCGATACCGTGGATGTTGTCACCGATAATCTCGTCCAAATGGCCCTCGGTGAGCTTGATGGCGCACTTGATGAAGCCAAACGTCCCCGGGTCGTAGCGTGCCTCCATGTCCGTCTGCGTTATCACATCTCGGTTTCGTGTCAACGGCAGGGACTTGTAGAAGAAGTCATTAACGAAGGGCGCCGTCCCGGAGTCCTCCAACCTGCCCTCCAGATCGCCCCTTGTCGCGCCGCCGGAACCCCCGGCGCGCTGGATTTCGCCCGTGGCGCGCAGGAAAATGTCGTTGCGATCCCGCATCGACGTGTCGAGCAGCCCCGCAACGGGATCGCGATTCAAGCGACTCGGGGAATTCGCGTGATCCCCGGTGAGAACCTGGGGTCGGCCATGGCCGTGCCCGAGTTTCATGTTCAAAGCAGCGGTTTTGACGGGAAAGCCCTTGGCGGAAATCTCCTTCGCCGCTTTTCGCATCATATGCACTGTAACAGAACAATCGCAGTCGCTGTAGCAATCGCAGTCATGCACTACAAATTTTACTAATTCTCAAGGTGAATCCGCATTACAAATTTCACTTCTCACGCTGAGGAAATTTGTAAATGCGATTTCTACTAGTAGGACTACGATCCTTTTGCAATGCATAGATCAAGATGTGCACGCCGCTGCTGTCCATGGTCTCTTCCACTTTCTTATCAAATGTAAAAATGTCTGGGTCTGGAAGAATGCAACTTGTGATGCGTGTTGCGGATCATACAAAAATCTGTGTTGCATGCCTTGCAAAAGGTCCCCATTTCTCGCCATGCTGAGAGGGCATTTCTCATGCATAATGGGCATGGCCAAGGGGCTGCAGAGCCTGTGACGCTAGGCCTTGCATTCCAGACTTGGTGGAGCTTTGAAAAACTGCATGACAAATCTCGGAATCTTCCAGACCCAGACACTTTTGCATTTGATATTTCTTCGGCGGCGCGATCAGATTCGTGTTCTTGGAAGTGGATTGCGCCAGCTCGCTTTTCCTGTTTTTTTTCATAATTTGAATTTGTCATAGGAACGGCCCCGTGAAAAGAAGCTGCCTGGTTTCTTGCACGCGGGACCTACTGCTCTATTGGTCATAGGAGCCGAGAAACAACAAGCTGAGGCCGCTAGTGAAGCAAAAAAAAAAAAATTAACAAAGAAAAATCACCGGATCTCCCCAATGTGCAGATTTCTCGTTTCCTCGTCCATTTCGACGAAAGACTCCAGCGCCGGCCCCCGCTCCCACTTTCCGGTCAGCCAGGGGAGCAGCGGACCCAGGTTCAGCCGACACTCCGCAATGTCGGTCACGCCCCCCGTCGGCCCGTCGTATGGAGTTCTCAAACGTTACACTCTCAACTGTTACATAAATTTGTCATGCAAGAACAGGAAAAGTGAAAGCGGGAAGATTGCGCATTCTGCATTACAAGAAATTTGAAGCGGATTATAATTCTGCTTAGCCCGCCTTGGGGAGTTTGTCATGCGGAGTACCTGCTTGATCACGTAGATGCTGATGACAATTTCGCATGCCAAATTCATGTAACAGTTGAGAATGTGACGTTTGAGAGCGCCATACGTCGCCGACCTTGATCGTGACCCAGGGCTGAAAAACCGGGTCCTCGGGGAGCATGATGTTCATGCGACGGTACTGGAAGAACTCATGGTTCATGCCCACTTTGGTCTCCCACTTCTTATTCCTGTCCGCCGGGTTGTTCGGATCCCCCTTCGGTTTGTCGGCGATGTACTTGCAGAAGCAGCTCCAGAACTCGTGAATTGTTTTCCCCGTTTTCGTGGTTCTCGGGTTCTCTAACAACTTTCGTACTTTGAACTCCACCGTCGGCATCGACACCGGGGCGGAAGAGAGCCCCCCGAAGACCGGGAGCGGCTTCATGTCGCGGAGCCCCAGCACGCTCACGTGGAGGGTGGCCTTCCGCAACCGGCAGAAATCCAGATTGCGCTGAAACAACAGATCCTCCCTGGGCCACATGCGCGCCTGGGGTAGCTCGGGAACGTCTTTCTTGCGCAAGAGCTCGAACGCGCAGCAGATTTCTCCCGTGGGCTTCGTGTTGTACTGGCCTCCGTAGAGTTTCACCCACTGCGGCGCCAGCCGGTACGGTTCCCATTCGTCGAGAATCTGCGGTTTGCGAAAAGGTATATAAGGGCGGCTACTTCTGGAATTCTTATTCTTCAGAGCACCATAACCATTACTATTAGCCATTACTGAAGTAGATCAAGAGTCAGCATTGTGTGTAACAAGAGCGAACCGTAAATTGTGAGTCCTCACGACGACCTTCGACATGTCATAGTCATTACGATGCTGACAATGACATCAAACAGAGGTCAGTAACCAAGTACGTCTTTCTGCCGCATGTAGGTGTATTTGCAGATCGCCTTGCCAATGACCGGCTGCGAAAACATGCCCTCGTAATTGCAGAGTGACACGGTAATCGGCTCCATCGTCGGTGGCCTCTTCGGATGATCGGTCATCAGAGTGATGTGCAGCTCCATGCACCTCATCCATTGTGGGCGCAGGTCCCCGGCGATTTGACCGGTCTCCGTGCTCGCACCAGCGCAAGTAGCGCGCACGAACAGTGCGGGGTTAGTCTGTGGAGCAGTTTTTGAAGAGAAGATCAAGATGATCAAAGAGCAGAGCGCTGGTAATACAAACAAGAAGATTTCTTCAAGCGATTTTAGATCCGAATTCGCTTGAAGCACCAGACAATCACAACAACGAGCGAGTATATTCTTATTGTCCTTTCACCTGATTTCCCCCGAAGTCGATATGCCTCGCCCCGAACAGGTAGACCCGCAAAACGTAGGCCATGTTCTTCACAATCTTCCGATTGTGTCGGTTGTTGGTGCTGGATTCGTCCGAGGTTTTCTCCAGAGTCATGAGCAACGACACGGGCAGTTTCTGCATTCCGTTCCAGGGCATGGGTTTCAGTGGCAAGAAAAACGGTATGCGCGGGTTCCCCGGATCGTACTTTTCCAGTTTGGCCAGGGGCACCTTGCAATACCCCAACCGCGTCCGCCCGCTCATCACCCCGCGGCTGTACACGTTGATGAGGCAATCCGGTTGGGAAATCGGGTCCTCCGGCATCAGAGCCAGGATGACGGCCGGCCGCCCCTCGGACTGGGTGTACTGGAAGGTCGTTGGGTGCTCGAAGTCCTGCTCCACCTGCTGCGCCGACGAGGCGCTCGACGAGCTGGCGGGGTCGCTACCGGCGCCGAAGCTGGGGTAGACCCAGCCGGTCTCCGCGCTCTGCGTGCCCAGCGTGATCTCGACCTGCACCTCGCGGCCGACCGCGCCCGCCACCATGTAGATGTCTGCGAGGATGCAGATGGAGGTTGTCGCGGGCTCCTCGAACCCCTTGGCCATCGAGACCCCGGCGGACTGCAAGTCCTCCAGCGACGTAAGTTTCTCGACCCTGGCGGACACGAGCAGCTTCCCCTTGTACCAATTCGCCTCCACTTCCTCGCCCTGCTCTGCGATCTCCTTCACGTCCGAATCGAGAATCTCGTCCGGGTTGTAGCCGTAGAAGTTGAACCAGCGGGGCAGTAAGGAGCGGTTTCGTAATTCCGAGAAGGAAAGCATCCCCTGCGCGAACAGCTCGTCGGCGCCGAAGGAGACGTGGTTCCAGAGCTTAATCAGCAAAATATCTTCAAACAACGGCGTCATGGCGGGCATGGTCAGACACTCGTTGAAGGTGTGCTGGGTCACGTCCTTCGCAACAGAGGTCGTCACTAGCGACCCGGCGAATTCCGCGGTCACGAACGGGTTGGACCCGGGCGCCAAATCTTCCACCCGGTGAATCGTCACCATCACGTGGTGGGGTTTCCCGCCGGACTGGTCAATGCTTCCCCCCAGCACCGCTTTGGACAGATCCTCGTAGTCGTCCTGCTCGCCGCCGCCGCCCTCCTCGCCCGCGTCATCGTTGCCCTCCTGCTGGTCGACCGAGGGCGCGACGTCGCCGGGGGCCAGACAGAACACCGTCGCGCAGAGCGCGCCCGAGGCGGCGGGCTCGTTGTCCTTGGTGATCGTCATCCATTTTTTCGCATAGACGTGGTTTCTGCGATTTCTAACGTTGTCCAACTGCAGCGTCGCCCGGCCGATCAGGTCGTTGCGGGTGAAGAAGTTGCGGCTGTAGACGGAGAAGGTGATACTCGCCGCCTTGAACTGCTGGGGATAAAGCTGGATCGACGACCAGATGAAGGACTCGTTGTAGGTCACGATGGACTGCTTGCCCTGCTTCGTCTCGGTCTGGTACTCGTTGTCGCAGCACTCGACTAGTACAAACGGGTCGCACGGCTGGCCGTCCGGGGTCACCAACGCCCGCGCGTCGAAAATGTTGAAGCCTACCACGTAGGTCTGCATCTTGATCTTTGCACGTGGTCAAATGTTGTGGCGGAGTTCTTTTTGTAGGGCGAATGCTGCTCGTCGGAGTCAAGTGACGGCGGCCCCTCTGCCGTCGATCTTCACACGGGCATACGCATAGGTCTTTCGGTTTCCTTCTCGCGTCCGTGTTGATCCCGTGCAGCCCTCCTGAAAGTTGAATTCAGTCAGGCGGTGGACCGGCGCCTGCGGCTCCTACGCAACGCAAAGCCGGTAAGAAACGCGGCATGATGTGGTTGACGTTCTTTACGGACAGGAACACGACATTTGCTTCGAGTGCTGTTCAAGAACTGTAGAGAACACTTCTCTCCGCTCTAATCAGGTTGCGATCTACATATCAAGTGAAAACTAAAACACAGCGCGCGCCGTGTTTTCCGCCATTTGTTGGTTAGAGTTCATGATCCAGCAACACTCTCGCGCGTTCCCGCTCTCTTTCGTTCTTTTTCCTTAAGTACTACTTCCTTGCAGACCCGATCCCGGACCCAACTCAGACATCGCCCTCAGCGCGCTCATAGAAGCCCCTCACGGCGTAATTATATCCATCGCACTTGACAATCAGATCACAGCGTTGCCCTGAGGTGCATCTTTTGGACCTGTCCCCGGCGTTCCGGACGCTACGATGAAAACAGCTGAAGCATCAAACTGCACCTCATTGCTTACAGCCTTGAAAGTGTCACAAAACTGGTTATTCCATCGAGTAATCGTAATGTACCACGTGTCGCTTCAAATTCTCATGGTCATCGTGATAATGATGTAGGCGAAAAATCAGGTTAAGGTTTCTCATCTAGTGTTCTTGCAGCAATGCCGCCGTTTCCTCGAGAAGTTTCAATGCGTTGTTCATTTGTTTCTCGAGCTTGCGATTTGATGGTCCCGTACTGCGCTTCGAG
Source organism: Amoebophrya sp. A120 (assembly GCA_905178155.1). Taxonomy (NCBI): domain Eukaryota; class Dinophyceae; order Syndiniales; family Amoebophryaceae; genus Amoebophrya; species Amoebophrya sp. A120. The sequence continues at coordinate 3,559,221 of CAJINV010000011.1, read as the reverse complement.
CTTGTATTGCTGCGACCACCCATCAACGTAGTTGAGCCTGTGGTCCCTACTTGAGCGCCAGCTGCACCACCCCCACCACCTGCTCCACCCATCCGCGCGGACAGTGGCGCTCCTTTCGAAGTTGTTTGATGCCGATGCCCACGAGATGAACTTTGGCGCTGCTGGTGTGCAGCAGCAGCTGTCCCACCTTGTCGCGGTGATTTCGATTTTGACCGGCTCCGGGACTGTCGCTGCTTCAGCCGCGAAGGCTTGCTCCCGCGTGCGGACTGTTTTTTCGTTGTCGAAGACCGGATAGTTTGTTGATTCAGATTTCTAGTCTTTTCCCTGTTGTCCACGACTGGGAAGAGTTCAAAGACACTTGTGCTCAGAGGGTCCTCTTCTTCGATCTCCTGCCTGGTGCGGATAACTTTCACTTTCGGTCTGCCACGTCGCGGCTCGTCATCGTCTTGTGGATCTTGTTCAGCACCTAGTACATCGAGTTCTTGTGGAAGATGATTTTGTTGCAGTCCCCGCCCGCGATGTGCCCCCTGTGGCACGACTACCTTCTGTTCCTCTTTCTTCCTGACCATTTCTAGTTCCTTGTCCGCCTTCAGCATGGTGTTCAGAATATCAAATGTAAAAATGTCTGGGTCTGGAAGATTCTGAGACTTGTCATGCGCGTTTTGCATGAGCCATGATGTCTGTGATGCGTGCCCTAGCATCACAGATTTTTTGAGGGCTTCTTGATGCCTATTTCGCATGACAAATGCCCTCTCCACGTAGCAAAAATTGCACTTCCTTTGCTGCTCATGCAATACTTACAGATTTTTTTGCCATCGAAAGGCGCATCACAAGTTGCATTCTCCCAGACCCAGACATTTTTACATTTGATACAGAAAATCCGCCGCCTCCATGGACTCCCCGTAGAGCATGCGCAGCACGTCCTGACTGTCCAGCAGTTGTGTTTCGTTTTCCTGCAGGTTATGCATTGCAAAAGTATCGTACTAGTAGAAATAGCATTACAAATTTTTCCAGATGGAAAATTGAAATTTATAATGCTGAATGAGCTAAAGAACCAGATTGGTCATGCATGCCTGCAATTAATACTACGAGTACGCTACTTTTGCAATGCATACAGGTGGCTTCGCAGGGATTTCCGCAAGATTTCCCGTTTTTTCTCCGGGGACAGGGACCGGGAGTTCAGCAGCTCCCGTTTCAACGGGCTCGCGAGGTTCTGCAGGGACTGGTTGATCGACTGCAGCTATCAACTGTAAAAATGTCTGGGTCTGGAAGAGTCGGGGCTTGTCGTGCACATTTTGCATGACACATCCGGTCTGTTATGCTGGTGCTAGCATCACAGATTTTTTGAGAGCTTCTTGATGCTAATTACGCATGACAAATGCCCTCTCCGCGTGCCAAGAACTGACTCCTCTTACTGCTCATGCAACACAGATATTTTTAGAATCCGTAGACAGCATTACAAGTTTCACTCTTCCAGACCCAGACACTTTTGCACTTGATAGCAGCCGTTTGTCGTTCTTGTTGAGTTCCAAGCCCGCAGAGGAAAACTCGAGGCCGCGCAGCGTTGCGGAAAACAGGTCCTCCGCGCTGGCGGTCCGCGGGTCGGGTTTCTTGCTCCTTTGGTTCGCGGTTGTGCCACCTTTTGTTATCCTTTTTGGAGATCGCGAGGAGGTGGGACAATTGTCGTTATTTCTACTACCGCTGTGCAGCGGCTCCCGGGGTTGGAAGATCCCGCTGGACCGGAGCATGCGCTGCCCGGTTTCCGGGTGGATTAAGAGCTCTTCCATTCTACTTCCGTCGACTGATTTCCTGCGTATTTCCTTCTCCCAATGCCCGTAATACTTGTCCCGCAACTATGAATGTGCACAACTCCCCCTCCCCCTCATTTGTCATGCTTAACAGACTGCGCTACCGAGCCCGGGGGGGTGCGGGGTCCGAGGGGTGCACAAAGCACAGCCCGGAACACCCGAACATGCCCCGCGACTGGCACAGGACCAGCAACGCAACTATTACCGTCGATCTCAGTTTGTCGATCACAACGTAGCTGCGAAGCCGCCCATTCGCCTGGCGCCCCAAGCCCAACCCCACCTCTGAGGAAAGGCCACAACCCGAGAGGATCCGCTGCTGAGCTAAGGGCACGACGAGCTGGGAGCGCCTGGATCTCGGAAGGTAGAAACTTGAAGTTAATCGCCACTGCAACACTGGAGCTGGTTGGTGGATGCCGGAGTGCGGAAATCTGAAGGATTACTACTCAGCAGGACGTCAGCGAGAGAGTTTCGGTCGTGATGGTCCAGCTGCACACAAGGCGCAGGTGATGGCGCGGCCCGGTCGGAGAGAAGAATGGGCCTCCAGGAGCAACTTGTGTATCCCGGTGGGTGAAGGAGGCTCGAGCTAATGGGATAACCATAGAACCGCGGAGGTAAGATACTTCTGCGGAATGCCAATCGTATGCTGGTGAGGCGGGTTTCGTGGCGTGGAAGGTCATTCTCTCCCTCATTTGTCATGCAAAATGCCCAATCCAGGCTGTGCCTCTTAGCACTGTTTGCTGCATGACAAGATCTGGCAGTCCAAAAAATAGCACTGCAATCCTGTGCAAATTTGTGATGCAAAACCTGCATTGTCGCTGGCGCTTGTATTGCCGTTCATGCTACACAAATAAGGGGGAGGGGGAGTTGTGCACTGTCATAGCAACCGGTTCAGTTCCATTTGCTGCCGCTCCTGGTGGAACGGATTTTCCAAGCGGTGCTGCTCGATCTCCTTGAACCGCCGTTTCGCCGGGCTCCACATCTCGTCTAAATGAATCACCTCGGACTTCCCGTCCAGACGCGGGCTGGCGGAAAGCGTGGCGTCGTCTTCTATTTGATCAAGAACATTCCTGCCTGTGCCTTCCACATCCATAGCCTCTGATCGTGCGGCCAACACTAGCCGGGTCGCTTTGTCGTTTCTTGATGTTTCCCGACTCTGCTCCACTTCGTCCAGGGCGTGAACCAGGTCGTACAGTTCCGCCTCACACTGCTGCACCTCGTCCGCCAATTTTGCCGCGTCGCGCTTCGGGTCGGATTTCGTTCTCTCCGGCAAGGGAAGGTCTTCCAATTCCAGTCCAGGAACGGGAATCCAGGGTCGTTGTCGCGTATTGCTTGATGTGTTTATTTTCATCTTCTTCGAAGTTGGCGTTTTGTTGCGCTGGTGGTGCACCTGCTTTGCGGGGCCGAGCAACGAGTCGAAATAACCATCTTCACTGTCCTGCTCTGCCGGCGAGGAACAACTTGAGGCAAAATCACCGGGAGCGCCACCACTCCTTGCGTTCTTCGCAGCCACAATCTGCGCGTCGATTTTCCGCTCGATGAATTGCTGCAACGTGGTTTGCAAAATCTCCAGCTTCTTCGCGGAAACCGCCTCGCTCACCGAGTACAGCGGATCGCGGTGGCCGCCCCGGATCTCCGTCGCCCAATGTAAATCTTTCACCTGGAAAAAGTCCGAAATTGAGCGGGACCGAATTTTTACTCCCGCAAGGGTCGTGTTTCGTCCCCCCTGTTCTTTCGGGTTTGCGTGCTGACCACTACGCGTGCCGAAACCTCGGACGGGATCTAGGGCGTTAACAATGGGGAAGATTTGGGCTTCATCATCATCCGTTGACGACTCTGCTCCTCGCGTCGTCGCGCCTGAAAAATTACGTGTCGTTTCTTGTCCATCTTTTCTTTTCGACAAGACACGCTTGCTGGACTTATTTCGGTGCATTTGACTTTCAACCGTAGATGAAGCTCCAAGTTTTCCTCCCTGCTTGTCCTCATCTCCTTTTGTGGCGGAAGAGGACGAAGTAGCAGCTCCTTCACCGTTAGCGGCACAAGCCTTCTTTGATTCTTTTCTGGCTTTTTTGATGTGACTAAACGTGAACGCGTCTTTCCCCAGCACCGGGTGCGTGGCCAATTGCTCACAATTCTTCTTCGGGCCGCCAAGGAAAAGACGGTAGTCCACGACTGTGGAAGTTATTGGTGGAGGAACGGAAGCCATTGTAAAATTTCAATTCGCTTGCTTCTGTTCGCAGGGATAGTGACTGAGTGTTCTACTTGCAACAGCGGCCTACAAAAGGAATGCAACGATAGAAACAATGCTGCAGGATCTTCATATCAATGTTGCCCAAGGAAAGTAAACCTTTTGCGACATTGCATTCTTTTTTGTCTCTCTGTATCTCATCTTCTTGTTCAGGGAAAGCGCAAAGGTAAGAGCAACATCTACATCATCAAAATCTCTGCCCTCGTGCAAAATGAAAACTGCGAAGGAAAATGATTTCAATTTCTCCTTCACAACCGGCCGGTTTGTACTTCCACTTCGAGTACCGCAACCTTGCGGACGATGAGAACTAGCATCAAGACCCGGGAACCAGAACACTGACCCACTATAGAAAGAAGCCAAGAAAAATCGGCACACAGATGACACTTATGTGTGGTCGTACTTGCATTAGTTACGCAGTCGAGCTTCGCTGATTCCCTTTTCAGAAACCTAAAAAACCTTTTGTTTCGTCATCATACAGGGCAGCATTGAAACTGAAAGCCGACAAATGCATTGGCAGGATTGAAGTTCGTTCAACTACGAACCGTAAAAAATATGTACTCAGGATTGGGAGAACGAAAACTTATCGTAAGATGAAATATTATGTTTGTAGCTCGACAAGAGCTTGCATGGGTGAAAAGCAACTCAGAAAGGTGCTTGAGGTGTTTTGTGATGAGCACCATCACGACGTAATGGGAGTTAAGGGCGGGGGATGGATCTACGCACATCTATGTCATTTCGACTAAGTATGACAGAGCACAGAGAGTAAACTCTCAAACAGGTAAAGGACAGCAGAAGAAGAGCACAGCTAAAAAAGAGCACAAGACGAAGGAGCGTACGGTTCCTACGATATGGATATGCTACTTATCCTAAGAAATAGCTCTATAACTCAAACTCCGCTGCCCCTGCACCCACATTCAGGTTCCCTTGCATGATAAGAGCGTCGGTTGACTGCGCGGTGCCTGTCGACGGTCCCCGCGCGTTCTGGAAGCTCATGACGTTTGGGGAGTCTACCACCGGCGTCGTCGAGAGCACCTTATTTGCGCCCCGAGCACTTTTGCGGTCGTGCTGTTCCTTATGCTCGTGATGTCCACCTCCGCCGTGTTTGTCCTTGTCTTTGTGCTCCTTGTCTTTGTGATCCCCTTTGTGCTCCTTGTTTTGGTCCCCCGCCGGCTTGTCCTTTTTCTTGTGCTCTTTGTCCTTCTTCTTTTCCTTTCTCTTCTCCTTGTTTTCCGCCCCACTGGGATCGGACCCAGCAGAGTCCATCTCTTCGCTATCCGAGGTATCCGACTCTCTAGTAATATTGCCAGTAGTGAACTTCTATCAAATGTAAAAATGTCTGGGTCTGGAAGAATGCGCGATTTGTCATGCAGCTTTTCCATGATCCATGAGATCTGGAATGCAGGACCTAGCATGACAGATTCTACTGCGCGATCTCTCTCATGCCAATCCTGCATGAGAAACTCCCTCCTGACTTGGTCAAAACTGGACGACTTTTGGTAAGCATGCAACACAGATTTTTGCATGCTTCAGATGTAGCATGACAGGTTGCATTCTTCCAGACCCAGACATTTTTACATTTGATAACTTCGCGGTTTGCGAGATCCTGCTCGTGGCTAAGTCTACTCCCGTCATCTGACCACTCGGCAACCGATTCCGCACCAGGCTCGGCCCCCGGTTCGTGGAGGAGGGCCGCCCTACTTTGTCGCTCAACAAGCCTTTCTGCTCGTCTACGTTGTCGCCTGTCGTGGAAATGTCCACCTTTCCGAGCTCGTACTCCACATTGGCTAGCGTGGTGCGTTATGCATAGCAAAAGTATCGTACTCGTAGTAATTGTATTTTATGCATTACAAGTCTCGTTCTCAAGGTAAATCAGCATTACAAATTTTGCAATGCTGGGTTAATTTGTAATGCAATTTATACTAGTACGATACTTTTGCAGTTCATATGCGTCTGGATTTAGGCGGACCCAACTCCGTCGTCGTGATTCCCAGCTCATGCTTATACAGTGCGAGAAAGGAAAACAACATCGCACCAAATCCCGCCATGAGATTCTGTGTGGTTTTGCAATTTCGATTTCGATTTTCTCGTCCAGTCGCATATCTGAAAAAAGATATATCAGATTGGCACATAGAAGCTCTAACCACTGAAACTAAAGTGTAACTGGCGCAGCTGACACTTCAATAAATACCGTGAAATCCGTGAGCCCGGCCACCTTCGGTAGTACCATTCCCTCGTAAATCATGTAGTTGTCGAACACTTCGCCTATGGCCATGGTTAAAAATGACCCGATGAACACCACATACAGACTGACCAGCTGCGCGATATTTGTTCCTGCTGTGAGTATGGCCATGAACAGGCCGATGAGCGTCCCCGTCATGGTCAAGATTTGCGCTGTAGTGGAAAACAGCCGTATTCGCCAGTTCACTTTCCCGAGTTTGCCTAGCTTGAAAATGTCCCTCGCCTTTTCATTCGGTAGCGGGTCTAGTTGGATGTCCTCTGCTTTTGGAACATCAGTCTCGTCCCCTTTTGCCTTTAGTAGTTCCTCCAGGGCGACTTCGCGTCGCTTTTTTTCCACCACGGCAAGAATATCGGCCGTGGGTGTCTCCCCGGCACCCCCACCGACCCCGCGGCGCAGTCTGCGCCAGTTCGCGGTGGCAGTGATCGCATCCGCTTGCACTTTGGCATCCCCGAGGCTGTGAAAGAGGTCGTCGGTTTCGCGGTACGCCGGTCCGACCGTGTCGATTAAGTCAAAAACGCTGAGAAAAGTCTGCACTCCGACAAAACAACCAGACGTGAAAAATAGGAGCTTCAACCAATCGATGTGGGCCATTTTATTTCTTGTGGGAAGAAGTCGTCGGAGAGAGGTTCCTGAACAGGTCCCGGTGGAGATCTGTCTACTTGGCTACATCAAAAAGAAATGTAAAAGTCAAGGAAGTAGAGCGCGTGATGTGCCAAGCTACTTATGATTAATTATGACAAAGTAGTCAGGCTTTTTCATCCTGCCTTAATACCTACAATACGCTTCGCATTGAACAAATGAAGAGCGTTATAGGGAAGAAGGGACAAGGACGGCTTCATTGGTAGAACTAAAAGCACTCATATGGACGCTTCAAACATTTAGTTTACCTTACGACTCATTTTCTTTGTAGCCTTTACCTGTAAATATAGCACCTGGCACTCTTTTTCTTTATCGATGGTGTGATGCGTGATAAAATTGCTTTTTCGGAATTTACGAATCTAGCGAAACGGAAACACAGAGTAGACGACCTGCAAGAAACGACAATTGCGACCAAATATTTGTACGAAACACGATCTGAATGTGGACGAGCATGAGATTTGAAACTTGAAATGGACGACGAATACGATAAAGAAGTACGAATACGAATGAAACAAAAACAGGAAGGAATTGTCAGTCACGACAAGGATAAGCATCACAAAAGAAAGACAATGGCGAGGCAAAGTGCAGCAAGGTGTAAGACATATTCATCAGTAACACGACAGTACTCATCAGTAACACGAAGCTTAAACAGTATTTTTCATGAGAATGTGATCAAGATCACATTCACAGAACCACCCGCAACGATCAACGAAATAGAAATACCCCTTCCACGATCATAGAAGAGTAACGTGACTTCTGATACTCCGAGGGCACGCAGAGACGTTACTTAACATCGCTGCGGCAGGAACATGCATTTTTGCGCGTTCATTCAGACACAAATGTGCGACATGTGTCTTCTTTCCTCTTGGAGCTGTACTTGTGGTGTGGTTGACGACGGTCCCGGTCGTATGTATGGGGAAGCAAATTCCAACATTTCGACGCTAGCAAGGGTGACAACTTTGAGGCTGTGAGCGTTTCCTCATTTCAAATAGACCCCCAGCAGCGTCGCCGCGGCTTCCTGCACGGCCACTAACAGCCAATAGCGCAGCCGTTCCCGGTCCCCCCGCGCTTGCAACAGCAGCTTTCGTCGGACGTAGCGGAACACTAGCTGTCTCCGGGTCAACAAAAGCGGCGCGCGCCGGGTTGCGTTCCAGATCAGTTGGTTGGAGATGTCCTCGCTGTCCTGGAAGTTCCAGGTCAGAGTGCTCAGCCCGTCCTTCGTCCGGATAAAGATGAGGTACTGGAGGCCGAGAAACCAGTTGAGGAACTGGGAAAAAGTCGGGGCGATCAGTTCCAGATCGCGGTCCTTGCCGACGAGCACAAACGCCAGCGCCGGGTTGGAATCCGGGAGAAACTTCCAACTAGATCGGTAAGTGTGGGAGAGACCTTGGTGATGAAGATTGGCGGGATAGCGTTCGCAATTGGTGCTTGTTGCGTAGCGCGCCTAGCTTTTCGATTTAATACAACGCAAATACTTTGAATTCACGACAGCAAAACCAAAACCCAAGGAAACGCAGAACGTATTAAATTTCCAGCCTCATACCTCGCGCCGAGCTCTTGTCCAGTGACACTTTTTTCGTCGTTTTCGTCATAAACCGTGTTCTTTCGGACCAAGAAAACGCCAAATCCTGCTGCTTTGACGATGAGCCGCCTTTCGAAGATTTTTTCACCGTCGGCTCCAGCAAGAGAAAGATCCTGCTCATGCACTTCGCCGAATTGAGTTTCCGGGACAAAACCCCCCGGCCCCATTGGAACTTCTGCAAAACGACGGTTTCTTTTCTGATCCTCTCCGCTTCGCGCTGGCCGAAGGAGGAGAGGCCAAAAGTCGTGGAAGACGAGAGGCCGCCGGCCGCTGCTCCAGCACCAGGTGGCCCGTATAATGATCCACCGCCGTTTTTTGATTTCTTCAAAATTTCTTTTTTCTCTTCGTCGAAGATCTTCTGCTGCAGCAAAAGCTCCGCCTTCGACAGCTCCAGTTCCGTTTGCAACTGGGTATACCGGTCCTCCCACTCCTGCGCGGAGACGCCGGTCCAGCCAGATTCCGCCCGACTGAAATTCGACTCCGAAAAATTGTCCACGGAACTGCCCTATGCATTGCAAAAGCATCGTACTAGTACGATTTGCATCACAAATTTCCAAGAACCAAAACGCAGTTTCTCATGCTGGATTAGGTAAGAGATCGATCTGTCATGCCTGAGTACGATTAGCACGAGGAATACGATACAGTTGCAATTCATATGTCCCGCGCGTTACTCCGCGCAGAAAGGGACGGAAGCCGGGAGCGGCCACTGCGGTTGGGCGTGAGACTACTACTAGACGAGGAATTATACACTAGGGGTGGGGGTCTTCCACCGCTGCGGTTTGGCGAGGGTGCGCCACTTGACGATGCACGGCCGCTGGTGTTCCCACGAAGATGACCACGCTGGGAAGATAGCAGCGGATCGTTGCCGCGAAAGTTCTGATCGTGTAGGCGTAAGTCGACCAACCCGTGCTGGCCACGGACGGGACCCGCGGCGGATGGCATGGAGGACGGTCGGCTCGAATTGCTCATTCGCGCGGATGAAAAACTTTGCTGCTGGTGTTGGTAGGACTGCAACTCAGCGTCTGAGGGCGAGGCGGCTGTCGTGGCGGGAGAAAACGCCGGAACAAAACTTCTAGACGGACAAGAAGACGTTTGGTCGTTCACTGGGCGTGCAAGCTCCTTCCACCCAGTCCGCCATACCGCTTTTCGAACTAGCTTGTCGAGCGCCGTGACCACGCCGACGATGGCGAATTGCCGTCGCATTCTGCGGTGCTCGGCCGCTAGGGACCGCCAGCAGAAGAAAGTGTGACGCAGGAAAAGGCCGGAAATGAGACAGGTTTTTACGATTTCATTCTCATTTTCACACGATGATGTTGTTGGCGATACAACTTTCACGGCAAATTTCGCTCGGTCAAGGCGTATGAAGGAATTGTTGTTCTTTCCTTGTTGCGCAATGAAAAATTTCTCCAAGCGGTCGCGCTGTGCATCTAGCACCTGCTTCGCCGTATCCCGCAGCCGCCACCTGTCTAAACCGGCTTTTTGCACCGCTAGAGCTTTTCGTTCGACTAACCGCAGCAGCGCGTGACTTTGCACCGCCTGCGGAGTTGGGAGAAGGTCTTGCACGTCGGCGTCGCGTGAAATGTTCTTCATCCGTGGTAGATCCATTTTGTCTTCCTGTTCGGAAAACCACCTGCCGTTGCTTGAAGACGGTTTTTTGACAACTGCGCCACCAAAGTCTTCGCTCTCCTTCTCCTCCGCTAGAGATGAGTAAATTTTCCTTGCCAACACGATTATTTCTTCGATGTCGGCACGTGGTTCTACTTTAGATGAGGTTGACGCAGCTTCTACTTCCGGCAAATTGTCCACCGCGAGCTCCGACCCCACGAATCCACCGCCGCCACCAGGACTACTCTGGTCAAATGGGTGCAGCTCCTGCAACCCGTCGCTTTCCTGATCATTCGAGCTGCGGCCCTCGTGGCCCGCTAGAAGATGCGCTTTGCTCTGCTGCTCCACGTGGTAGTCTTGTTTCGTGCGAACGTATTTCTCCTCGTCCCAGTTCTTCATTATGTCCACACAAGAACTCAAACTGCGAGCGCCCGGTTGATGTACAAGATGATTCTCTTCTACTTCTGGCAAATAGCTCCGCGGCGATTCATCAACATCGTTATTGGCAAGGAGCGTCGGGGGCGGTAGCATCGGCGTGCTGTTTGCGGACGAGGAAGTAGACCTTCCGTGCGCAGCGGGGTCGGAACTCTTCCGATCTACTTCTCGCCGATCATAGCAGTTCATGTTCACCAGCACCGAAGAGTTGTGCTGCGCACCGTCCGCGTGCTCCAGCGTGTTCGTGTTTTCCTCTCCAGTTGTCGAGTTGTCCTCGAGGACGTCGAAAGCAAGCGTTCTAAGGGGCTTATTTTGCATCGTGCCAGAGGCAGCAGTCGTGCCCGTAGAAGTCGTACCGAAGCGCGAAGTGGCTGTATTTGCACTTGCGTTTGTCGAGAGCACAGTTCCAGGACTTGTTTTGGTTTTCGACTCGGTGTATTTGGTGTGGGCGTTCACAGTCGCAGCTGCGTTCGATTCTTCTCCTCGATCGAGAAAATGTGGTTGGGGTTGCTGGTCAACCGGCTGCACATAGTGTGGCACTGTTGCTTCTCCACCTCCTACTTCGTCTCTGTCGTCTTCTTGCGTCGTCGCTTGTTCTACTTGCTGGGGTGGGGCTAATACCATCCTTTTCGGCATGATCTGTTGACCTGTTGAAAAAGATGGATGCTCGGATAGAAGCACAAGCTGCTCTTTATGGTCGTGGTCGCCTTGCTTTTTCAAAAGGACTGGGGTGTTGGTGGATGAAGCTTGCTGTTCGCCGCACTGAAAGTCCAGCATCGGCGACACATCGCCGGTAGTTGCAGCTGTACCCAGCTCTTGAGCTTGGGTTGCCGTCGTCCATGGTACTAAATCGTTGTCGTAAAGGTCGTTCAGCAGACTGACTGGCACGCCAGCTCTCGTCTCATTTGCGGTCTTGGGTGGCGGATCGTCCAACTGCAACTTTTTTTCATCAGCTTTGCCCCGATCGCCCACGACATTATTGCCATGTTCTTCTTTTTCTGTGGTTCTTTCTTGTCGGCGGTCTGCCCCCGGCACAGTATTTATTCGTTCCGCGTGCTCGTTGGAAGATGAAGCATAAACCGTGCTGGACTTCTCCTTCACACTTGACTCCTGGCGCAAGTGGCTTCTCGGGGCTACATGCAAGCCCGGCGAGGACGACGTGTCGGAGGACGTAGTTGGGTGGTGTTGCTGCTGTGCCCCTCTCTCGTTACACAGTACTCCTAGCGTAGAAGAAGTGCTTGTGGTAACCTGCCTACGCCGCGCTAGACCAGACACAGTAGATGAACTACTTTGTTCGACGCTGTTCTTCCGGCTTGCTGCAGTTGTTCGGGTCATGGCACCGTGCGCGAAATGCCAGGATGGGAGCTGCGAGACCATTTCCTGCCCCCCTTCCTCTTCGTCTTCTGGGCCCTCGGAAGGAGGCAGAACAGCTTTCGTTTCCGAGTGTTGATGTCCTGCTCCGGATTGCAACAGAACTTCCGCGGGTCTGGTTGCGGCTATGCGTGTCCTCGAACCAATGCCTGCAGCTCCTCCTGACGGTTTCATGTAAGGTGAGCCTTGTTGCTGCTCTTGAGAAGTGCTGTAGTGGGCTGCACCATCATCACTTCCACCACGACCATTCCGAGCGGGGTCCTCCTCTTCTATTCGGAAGAACGCGGATGCTGCTCCGCTACCAGATGAACTTGCAACAACCCCGACAGGCACGGGTGGCGGTAAAAGCGACGAAGCTTTTCGGTTTTCGCCAGCCCCTGCTGAATCCGCGGGAGTAAGCACACGAGCGTGCCGCGCCTTATTTGCAGCAGAAGAATTCTCAAACGACTCCTCATTCACATCGGACTCGTCGGAGATTTCGTCTCTATGCGTACTATCATGCCTGGTGATGTTCCTTCCGCTTATTCCAGAAGTAGCGGACCTGCTACGGTCGTGGCCCGGGTGTCCGGTCGCAGTGGCGGAATAAGCTCCGAACGAAGTAGCTGCCGACCCCCCGAAAAGTATGCTGCTCACGTCCGCTCGAAAGGTACTCGTTGTGGACGGGGCTTTATTGGGGTTCGCAAGAACCGTAGTAGTACGGGCAAAATTATCATCTGTCTTTTCGGGTCGTTCTTGATCCTCTGGTGTAGTACTACTGTTATGCAGCTCGTGCTCGGCGGCGCGTGGTTCGCTGGTACTGGAGTTCTTCTTCGACGAAAAAGTGCTAGCTCGGGTCTTCACTCCACCGCACGGGCCGTCGAGTTCGTTATCGTTGCTGGACCACTTTGGAGGTTCTTGCTCACTGCCAGCGGAGCTTGATGCGGTGGTGGTCGGCGTCTGCACAACTTTTTTCGTCAGTGGTGCCAGCTTGATCTGTTTCGTGTGCAGAGGACGAGGACCGGGGATAGTGGAAGTAGCGGTCTTTCCAGTTGTGGACTTCTTCGTTGAAGTAACAGATAACGCTTGAAACCCATTTTCCTCGAAAAGTATTTCAACATCCGGATCATGCTGAAAATGATCATGCTCCGCCCGATTTTTACTCTGTAGTTCGCAAGATTCGGCACCGGCGCCAGCCACTTCTGCGGCCTTGGAGGTTTCTTGAGACCACGATGAGAGGGCAGGAGCTTCCTCACGACTAGACGGACCGCAGAAGTCTCGTGTAGTTTGCGAGGGTGCAAGCATGCCTGTGGACTGCAAAGGAGATGGCGCACTAAAGTCAGCCCTTATCATATCAAGCTCGTCGACGTCGTCCATAAGTCTTTCTTGGTTTCGTCGAATTTACAGTTTTACTAGTGCACGACGATGAACCGTAAAAATGGATCGCATGATCTTAGTGGTTTTTCTAGTAGATGAATATCTACACGAAAAAGAAAACGACCTTGAAGGTGGGTATACGACTCGCACCAGCTCTCCGCTCTTCTACATTTCCTTGGACAAAAGCAGCAACAGGCGCTCAGGAGTTCTTGTCCTCTCGAGCGGCTGCATTGACGCTCCTTATCGCAGTTATTTAATACTCTATTCTGTCCATTTGGTTTTGGCGCTCATCTAGTTCTTCAGGAATAAAGACGGCAACTTTGAGTCCGGGTCGCCTCGACGCCTTTCTCTGTCCTCCAGTGGAGTAAAATGTGTATGGTATTTGCAAGAGGGCCCTGCCCACGTAGTGAAAAACGTGAAAACAAAAAGTACTTATCAAAATTGCTTTGTTACTTCGATATGCAGTGGGACGAGGAACAGAGTGTCCATCTTCAAGAAGCCGCATGCTTCATGCTGCTCCCTCTGTTGAATCCGGGCTCTGCACAGGCAGCGCATAGACATCATTCCATCCCCAACATTGACGATGGTGAATAAGGGTGTGTTTTCCGTTGCTGTTCGTAATATTCCAAAATTGCACTTCCCGCTAGTGAGGAAGTGCTTCCGAATATAATTGATCCAAAACTGCGTCAAAAGATGTGCGTGGTACTTCCTCGAGTTAGATAGAGTGTTGTTTTGGTCGTGCGAGATTCTGATGACCAGCGTGTCATCTCATCGACGACCAGATAAAGTTTATTATTATTTTCTGGCTCCTATCAAAAACCGCACGAGGAGGTGGCTCAGCGTCTGATGCGCGAAAAACCTCCGACTGCGACGAGGACAACCATCTCGGAAAAACAAAATGTTTCGGATTTTGCACTCCTTCAACCTGAAAGTTCAAGATGAAGTCGAAAAGTCATAATGAAAAATATCAACCGTTGTACCACTCGGAGCCTTGTCCTTGACCTTGTTGTCCAGGCGAAAATTATGCACCAAGATGCAGCACAAAAAATTATATCATGTACAAAGCTTGGCCTTCTTCCACTTCTGAAAGTCAGCATTACTAGCATGATTTTTAGGTTTAGGAAGGAATGAAATACTAAAATACTATACCCTCGTCCCCTATAGTAATTTTAAGAATGAAATAGAATCACTCCGGCCCTTCCATCCATTTTTTCATCGCCGGATAGAAAAGCGCCCGTTCCCCGACATCCTCGGTTTTCAGCCCCGCCTTGAGCACCATGCGGCGATCGTCGGAGTCAACGGCCAGAATCCGCACCCTGCGGTCCCGCGGGCCGGCGCCTGCGCCGCATCCTTGCTTGTAGTTTTTGGCGCAAATTTCGGTTGGAAACTCGTACTTGAGTGTGTCTTTGTCATCCTCACGCGACAATTGCGCGCCGCGCAGATCCGACACAGCGCGGCCGCCCGGGGTGGGCGGATTTGGTCGTGGTCGTCCAAATGGTGCGACGAGATTGGGTTCCGCGCTGCAGCGCCCGACAAACGTGCTGTCGAGCAGCGCGTGCTGGTTCAGAAAGCCGTCAGTCCCGAACAAATCCACTCCTCGCTCGCCCTGCAAGATTTGACGGACGAAGGCGTTGGCGTGGTTTCGCGTCGGCGTCGGCGCTGGTCGTCGTGCACCAGATCCTGCCGAAGATGAAGATTCGGCGCTGGTCGCATTCGTTCCGTTTCCGCCGGACAAAGCTGCTGCACTTGTTGCATTCACTAGACTCATCTGTTGCAAAGCGCCCACTCCTACAGGGTCGTCGTTCAGGCCCACGTAGAGCGAGAACCGACCCTGGAGCCAGCGACTTTTAATCTCCCTCGCGAGCGTGGTAAGCCCGTCGTCTGTCAGGCCCCCACGGCTCTGCAGCAAGTCACGACCCCAGCTCATCCAGCCAGACACGCCGGCGGATTCGGCGTTCGGACCGGCAGGGAAGATCACCCAAACTTGCTCATAATTTTCGGCGTCTAGCAGTTCACTGAGTGTGGCGCCAGCCCCCGCTCCCGCAAGCAGGCCGGCCGAAGAGGAAGTAGAAGTCGTACTGCTGCCAGGACGAGGGTTCATCTGCTCCTGCTGCTGTTCTTTCTGCCGCTTGATCATGGCAGCCAGGTCCTGCTCGCAGAACACGTGCTGCATTTGCTGTTCCAACCGCGTGGCGTCGGCGTCTGAGTAATAAGACCGGTAGGGCGAGCTGTCGCGCTTCGCGACCTCGTACCCTACCAGCGAGATTCCCGCTGCCGCCGCCGCGATGTCTTGCAACAAAACGTCTCCTTTCCCACACCGTCTCCCCAGGTAGAAAGTCAGCACGTTGGGCCGCAAGGATGAAGCGGGAGGAAGCACGGCTCGTCGCTCAAGGATTGGGCTGCGGCTCCGTTGGGGTGGTGCATGCCCTCCTTCTGCCGACCAGCCCCCCCAAATGTAAATGGGACGAGCTGGCGGAGCGTCCGCGGGGGGTGGGCTGGGCGAGCGGGGGCAGGCAGCGGCGGTACAAGAATTTGCTGAGAACGTGGAGGACTGTTGCAGTTGCTGTGCCTGTGCCGCCACATGCTGCTGCCGAAAGGGCGGTGAAATGCATGTAGCTTCCATGATCCTCGGCGGACTAGTCCGCCGAGGATCATGAAATCGCTGGGGACTGAGGCTCCTCCGCATCACTGGAGGAGATGGAGGATCGCAATCTTGATCTTCACGATACAATCCGCATGTTTGTTCGTCTTCGTGTTCATCGTCCGGGCGAGCCACAGCCAATTCTTCTAAACGGCCCATCATGCAGCTCGTACTAGGGGCTGCTGCAACCGGCAACGATTCTGGCATCACCATCATCATCTCCGGGGGCGCAGCTTCCGGTAGTTCTTGTACCGAGGCTGAGTAGGAGACAATCGGCGGTCGTTGCAATTCAAATTCTAGTAAGAGACTGCGCTCGGCGGTAGTGAGACCGCACTCGGCGGAGGTCGGTGAAATTCTAACACTACAGGGCGGAGGACTTGGACTGCATGGAGCATCACAGGCCATCTCCATGCGCGGCGGGCTCCGACTTGGACTGCGTGGAGCTTCTACACAGGCCAACATACGCGGCGGGCTCCGACTTGGACTGCGTGGAGCTACACAGGCCATCTCCATGCGCGGCGGGCTCCGACTTGGACTGCGTGGAGCATCACAGGGTATTTCCATGCGCGGCGGGCTCCGACTTGGACTGCGTGGAGCATCACAGGGTATTTCCATGCGCGGCGGGCTCCGACTTGGACTGCGTGGAGCTTCTACACAGGCCATCTCCATGCGCGGCGGGCTCCGACTTCGAGCTCGCTCACTACAGCACTGATACGCCTCCACAATGTGGTGCGCAACGGGAGATCTCGCCCCACCATCTTCCGACGCAAGAATCCCGTAGTCGCTGCGCTGCAGGTTTGCGAACCGCTCGGGCGCGACATGGGCCGCAAAGCCCGCGTCCTCCTGCATCCTCATCTGCTCGCGGGTGCTGGCGGCGGCGAAAAGCAGCTCCTCCCCGAGCTCCTGCCGGGCCTGCTCGGCGCTGGCAATGTGCAGGAAGTAGCCCCCCGTAGAGGTCGCCAGGTCGCGGTACGCTGCCGAAGTGTCCTCGTGGTCTTCGTCAATGAACAGGATGGAAAACCGAAATTTCCGAAATTTCAGGCGGGGGTGCGTTTGCAGTTCCTTCAGCAGGGGCTGGAACCCCGTGCTGCCGCGCCATGCGCCGTCAGACTCATTGTCGTCTCCGTCCGTAATGATGACCAGGTCGATCGGTTGTTTCTCCTGTCCCTCGTCAGGAGACGCAGGATAATTCCCCGTGTCGTTGTTCCCACCGTAATTCGCCAGCATCTGGTGGAAGATATACTGCCACAGGTACGTGGTACCCCCGTTCCCCTTCCAAGCCCTCTCTAGCTCGCTGTTTTCGAAGGCGTTTTTGCTGCTCATGAAGCGGCCGGACCGCAATTCACGAGCCAGATTGTCACAAGAGTGCGAGTAGTCCCGGCTTCCGATCAAATGCACAGCAATGTCGAGGACTTGAGTACTATCATCATGTCCTCCCGTGACGCGGCTCCTGGGGCGGTGGACAACGGCAGCCTCACCTTCCTCTCGTCCAAGGGCAATAGAAGCAGCTCCCACATCCGAGGAAGCCGATGAAGTAGAGTTCCCGCCGGCTACAGTAGTTGTACCCCCGTCGGCATTGGTCCTCGTCGCGCTGGTTTGTTCGAGCATTTTCTTCAACTGCATCTCGTACAGCTTTTTGTACGCAGCCTTGCCGATGGTGAGCCGGCTGAAACTTGTCCCGATTCCGGTTCCGCCTGGGATTTGCGATACGACGCGCCGCCATGCCATAGAACCACTGTCGTCCAGAAACAGGTGCAACCATTTCTCGGGCGCGGGGTGCTGGTCCGACTCCGAAGAAGCAAGACAGGTGGAATTTTTCCTAGTAGCACGACAAGCAGCAGGCTCACTTCCATCTTGCTGCAGCAAACCAGTCGTGGCGAAACTCTCCAAAGCCCGCTCTTCGGTACGGCTCACGCGTATCGTCGGGGTTTGGTTGGGCGCCGTCGTGCACAATCCGCCCTCACATTCAGCCAGCACGTGCGCATGCCGGCCCGGGATGTTGGACGCGGCAACGGCCAAGTCCGGGAATAGAGCCGAGAATGCCAAGAGGCCCGACGAGAACTTCATCGAGTTCTTCGTTGAAATCATTTTGGGATCGTTGTATTTTACTAAACTGCCTTCGGGGGGGGAGCTGCTCTTGCTCAAAAAGAAAAAAAATCATTTATAAACCCCGAACGGATCAAATAGAGACAGAACTACGGGTACGGGTCAAATGGTCAGTGATATTATGGGATAGCTTTTCAAACAGCTGAACCTGAATACATATGATTTTGATTTGTAAACGAGTGGGATATTCGATGCAAGTATAACCACGCTTCCTGACAAAAATAAGACTGCGACGTCCTAAAATCCGTCCTACTGTCGCGCAAGAAGTCATTGTCATCACCATCAAGGAGTTTTCTTTACTTTTGTCTTTGAGTGAGGCCAACATAGTCACAGTTCATGTTTGTGAGTGAGGCCAACATACTCAGCACAATAGTCACAGTTCATGTTTGTTCCCGGAAAGCGATCGGAAAAGAGAATCCAGATCCACACAGAGATCACCAGTAGACCACAACTAAGTCATTGCAGCTTCTTGTTCTTCAAGCAAGCATAACAGATCTTGATCTTTTCTTCTTTCATCGTGGTGAATAGGGATCGTTGCGTTACGACCTCGAGTGCATCTCATCGTAGTACGCCAGACCTCCCCGCGCTTGCCACCTTCAACCTCGACGCGGTATGTGAGGTTGGCAGACCGTAGTAAACGGCATTCACATTCCTGAACATGTGTACGGAGCAGACGGGGGCATGCTTATTCTTTATCTTTTGCTTTTCAACTTCTCGTCTTCTCATCTTACACTGGTTTCTAAGATTCATATTTGCGATACACCTATGTGCATTTTGTCACGATCCGAATTCGAAACAATTGAGATTGACCGTAGTATGCGTATGTATTTTGACATATTAGTGTGGAGAGAGCGCACAGCTGTGTACTACAAGCAGCTGATACAATTACAACCCGGCACTTTTGGCTTGGCCGTGGGTGCACGGCCGTCATAACTTCTTCTCTGTTTTTTCCTTTGCCTTTTTCAACCAGCCCAAGCCAATCGCCTTCACCTTTTCCTGCAGCTTCTCCCCGTGTAAGCGAAACCCGAAGACCGTCCCAACCAGGGCCCCGGACAGGTGCGCAATGTTGCTGGCGCCGCCATTTTTGGTCGTGGCAAAAATTTGGTCCACCACCTCGTTGTGCACCCACAGGAGCATTTGCAACACAAACGTGACGGGCACCTTGTTCAATTTCAGCTGCACGAGGCTGGACAGCAAGATGGTCATGAAGACCACGCCGCTCGCGCCCAACTGGATCGCCTGCGGGTGCCCGAAGAACATGTGCGCAAACGCGGAGAACACGGCGACGTACACGATGACCTTCAGCAGGTTGTAGCTGCCAAACTCGCGTTCCGCGCTCGGACCGGCCAGCAAGAGGTTGACCAGGTTGCCGGATAAGTGCTGCCAATCCCCGTGCCCGAGCACGTGCGTGAACAGACGGAAGAAGCTCCACGGGACGCCGGGGAGCGGGAGGTAGCTGTACTGCGTGCCGACGTAGTAGTAGTTCAGAAGCGGGTAGTAGATCTCCGTGACCGGCGCCCAATACTGCCAGGGGTGGACGGAGAAGTAATTTTGTTGCAAGTTATCAAAGCCGAATTTTTTCGGTGCGATCAGCTGCACTACGCTCGAAGTCGCGAGAAAATGAACCAGCACGCACAGAATTGCGAAGACCAACGTCACGGGGGAATCGATCTCGAGGAAGGACATGTAATGCGCGAAACTCGGTCCGAGATAGGGTTCGAGCTTGTTCGCAACCGCAGAAGGGAAGTGCCGGACTGCTGGGGAGTCGAACCAGGTTTCCGCCTCGGTCGCCAGCTTTTTCTCGTAATGAGAACCGATTTCGCACACTTTTTTCACTTTTGGAAGAACATGCGGCTGGAGAATGTCCTCGTTGAGCGTTTTCACGACGGGGTGGGGGAGGATTTGTTCGTGGAGGAATTTCCGGCCGATTTCGTACTTTTTTACGCCAGCAGCCCTCGCTAACTCGTAGTTTGCGACAACTTTGTTGTAGGCCGGCAAGATTTTCGTGTGGAAAAAGTCCTCGACCGGCGCGACGGCGTTCGTTTTGATCGCGTCAACGGCCTCCTTCAGCGGTTTCTCCGCCCCAGTGGAGATGGTGGTCGCTACCTTCTGCAGGCCGGCGAGAGCCTGCTCCTGCGGAGCGGCGATGAGCTCGGGCAGGGATTCCGGCATCGCGTTGCCCTCGTAGGTTTTCTTCTGGTGCTTCTTCTTTTTTTGTGAAGGAGAGGGGGTTGAACTTGAAGTGGAGTTCATGAGGAGCGCAACGGACGAAGATGAGAATTAGACATTGGAGCCACAAATGCAAATCCACCAATCCGTCGCACAGCAACCAACGTCTCGGAAGTTAGTTCCTTGTTGAGAAGAAGAGTATCCACAAGCACACTCATGGACCATGGATGATCATCCCTCGCAAAAAGAGGGCCTCTCTTCACTCTGCGCTCAGATAGTGTTCCGAAGAATCAACAGGCGCTCACACAATGTGCCGGCAATGCCAGGGCCCGAGCACGCTTGCGCGGTCGAAACGACAGCGAAAACACTGCGCTCATAGATGTTGACAGCCTCAAGAGATTGGAGCTTGCGCTGATTGTGTTCTTGCGCGGCGCGCACGGACGTGGGCACGGCAATTCTGGCTCGCTGCCTGCTCGGCACTTGCCGGCGGCAGAGCGCATGCGAAACAATGCGACGATGTGCCTTTTGAAGGGCTGTGCGCAAGTTGATACGCAAACCGATCACACCGCCGGCGGCTGTGAAAAACCCCGCGCAACCGAAGGGCAAGGCCCCGCAAAGCTGTCGGGAGGGCAGGCACCAAGCGCAGGAGGCGCAGCCCCGCCAAAGGGCGCCTACGCAGGGGGGGCGGGCAACACAGGCCGGAAGCCCAAACGCGGGCGCGCGGGCGCCGGCACGGCGGGAACTTCGGAGGCGCTCGCGCGAGCCCCAAAGGGCTCGGCGCCGCTTTGTTTGTAGTCGCGCCGCGTTCTCTCTCCGCTGGGTTTCGCAGCTTGCAAAGCCTTGCGACTGGCGGGCCTTCGACGTTGTCATGCAGTAGCTGCTGTCTTCGAAATCAAAAGGCCTCGAAGGCGAACAGCCGCGCGCACTCTCCCCTTGTTTCTGTCGCGCGGGCGGCTTCAATTGCCGCACCATGCGCCCCCTGCCAAACCGCCGACGCTGGCAATGGCCCCCACGTGTCGCATCGCGAGTGGAGACCGTTAGAAGTGCGGCCTGTTCGTGTTGGCGCCGGGCGGGGGATTACACTGGTGACAACCCAGAGGCGCTCCGACATCATGTTCATGAGCACGGAGCTTACGACTACCACCAACGGACAAGACTTAGCTTCAGCTGCTACCAACGTAGCATATAGGACCATAAAAGAGAATTTGAGCAGCTCCTCGTACAGCACAGACAATCCTCGTTTCTTGCAGTTCTTCAATAAAGTTTCGCTTTGCAGTAGAGCGTGCCGTTCTCTTTTTCCCTCTCTCTCCCTCTCTGGCTTTGCAAACTACTTCGGGCGTGCACTAGTAGTACTAGTAGTGGTAGCAAACTTACTCTCTTTTGCTATCGCTTTTACATAGGCTCAATTTTCTTTGTCAGACTCAGATTTATATCTAAATATAATAGGTTTGTCTTCTCTTACTCTCCTTCTCGTCAACGTTATTCGGGCTAAAGTTTGCATCATATTCACGCAACAATCTATCATGTTGACATTGCAGTTTCCTGAAAAGAAGATACTTAACAACGAACGCCTTTTCTTAGCTGAAAAGCTTAATAGAGGAACTTGGAAGGAAAATCACGCTCCTGCCAGATTTGCTCTGTCGAGAATGTGAACGACACATCAAGACGACGAGATGTTGCTGGAAGCGCATCTTTCTAGCAATCTTCAGATGGAGATATGCGATTGTTGCAGTTTTACATTCAGGAAGAACGTCCCATCCGGTAGTTCATGATTTCGTCGCGATGATTTTCCCGGGAACAAAATGTCCCTTTTTCACGGACCCGTCTGCTTTGTCGAATTCCACGTCCAGCCTTCCCGTGTTGGAAAACACCTGGGCCTCCACTTCCCCGGTTTTCAGGTTGATTTTTCCCTCCACCGCGGCCCCGAGGCAGTGGTTGGGCTCCAGCTTTTCCACGGCGATCATGTCCGGGATGCGCCACCGCTTGTGGTGGATTTTCACGGTCTTCGCCGGCATGGTTTTGGCGTACGCGCGACACTTTCGGGTGAAATCCCCGTTGAACAGCTTCACTTGCTTCAGGCTTTTCAGTTCTTGTGACATTTGGTCCGCATTTTGCACGTCCTGGTCGGCACCGTAGTTCCCGGTCTTCATGCCCATCTGCCGCTCGAGCTCCTTTTGCTGGTCCGGTGCGAGATCTTTCTCCAAGTCCAGCTCCTCTTTGATCAAAATCTCCGTGCACTTGCCGCAGACCTTCAGTCCGTGGTTGGTCGCCGGGTCGCACTTTTTCGCCGCGAGGCCGGCGTGGAAGCTTTGGCAGTCCTCCTTGGTCGCGGGCATCTTGCCGTCCTCGAAGCAGTCCGGCGTGCCGGTTGGCTGGATCTCGTCCGGTGTGGCGCCTGGTTCTTGGGCGTCTTGTTCACCAGCTGCCTCATCTGTAGTTGTGGCTGCATCAGGAGCAACAGCATCTGCTGCATCATCTTCTGCTGCATCGCCAGGTCCTGCGCTCTCAGCTGTTGAAACATCATCTACTTCTTTATCGGCACCTGTGTCCTCGGGTGTCGACTTTGCGCCGGAAGGCTTGCGCTTGCCTGCTGCAAGTTCGTCTGGTTTGGCTGCTCCGCCACCAGGAGTTGCAGACTCCTCTCCCGCAGCTGCAGTTGCACCAGCGTCGTTGGTCTGTGGTGTGCGGTCTGTTGCGGGTGGAGGCTCTTGTTCTGGTTTTGGCGGCGCCGCGCTTGCATCTCCAGGATCACCTTCACCGTCGCCCGCGAATGCCGTGATGAAGCCTGGCTTTTTCGCCACGCCTGGTCGGACTGTGCTCAGACCACGAGCGCGCATTTCTGTCGTCTGCAAGTCTAGAAACGACGAACCGCGTTGTCTACTTCGTCTTTCTCCATGCATAGCATCATCCGCAGTCGACAAACCGTACCACCCCCGCGCGTTGGAAAAAGGAGCAGTGCCGGAGTGCATCGCATCGAAGGCGCTTTTCTTCACCATCCAAACCGCATTTTTCCTCGAAAAGGACGTTGAAACAGCGCTCCTCAAGCTCTCCCCAACATCAACAACTTCCAGAAACGAACTTGCCTGCTCCGCCTTCCGCCCGTCGATGAAGCCCGTTTCGTCTGCTTCCACGCTGATTTCCTGGTTGTTCGGCACCACGCCGCCCTCTACCGTGCCTGACTTTAAGTCCAACCGCCCGATCACAAGAGATGCACCCCCACAGGCCTCGCTTGTTTCCTTCACGTTCGGGTCCACCATCCACGTATCCGGTAGCAACACCCGCTGCTTTTCCGGCTCTTCCTCGGCTATTTCCGCTTTCTCCTTTTTCACACCGCCCGGACATTGGGCCTGGACATTTCTCGCCGCGTCAACCAGCTCGGACTGTTTTTTCAGAGCGGCGCCGACCCGCTGCAGCAGGTCGCTGGTACCTGCGTCCGGCGTCCCAGTGGCCGCGAACCGCTCCTCGAACTTCTTGTGCTCGGCGTTCACCTCTTTGACCTTCGCACGCGCGTCCTCGAGAGCGTCGAGAATCTTAGTGCGGCACTCCTTGCAATTTTTCTTCAGACTGGTGGTGTCGCCATGGGACAGCCAGTCCAGGCACTCCTGGAGTTTCGCGGGCATAGGTGCTGTGGGCTGCGTCTGCTTCGAACGGTACAAGTATTTTTCACGGCGCACGCGACAGGAACTTTCATGTAACTACTGTAATATCGGCGATATTCTTCTTGTTCTTGAAGTACGATTTCTGTATCTGTTTCCTTGTTCGTTCCAAGAATTATTTCCATGTTGTCACAGGAGACCAGCTCACGGCTTTCGCGACGGCGACGATCACGATGCGAAGATTTCTCCACATCGACGTAGTTCGAGTTGCTGCTTCTATTGACATCCGTTCTCTCTTTCAAACCGATCGAGTTCGGGAGAAGTAGATTCGAGCAGCCGTCTTTTCACTTTTACGAACGGAAGATCATCGAGGTGAAAGAGTGCAAACGAAAACATTACTGAATCTAGAGCTGTCGGCCTTGGAAGATCGGTTTTCGACGACCCGAGCGATCACTTACACCTCGTCCTTCTCCACGATGACCTCCTCTGCGGAAAAGAAGCTCACCCCCTTCGCCTGCGAATAGTCCACAAAATCGTAGTCCTCCGCCAGTGCCGCGGACCACCGTTCGCCAATACTTGGCGGCGTCATGATCCCGACGTAACCGGGGTACATCGTGTCGGGATAGGATGCAGCATGTTGTTCTAGCTGGTGCCCGACATCTACTTCTCCTGTCGCATTTTTCGTTCTACTTTCGTCTTGCCGCGCCGCCCATTCCGGGAAAACCGCGTTTCCTACAAGCTCGTCTTGCGTCACCAGGAACTGGCTGATCCCGCTGCTGTTCCGTCGCGGCCACCACAGCCAGTGGCGGTTCCGGTGGAAGGTGGTTTTGTCCTCAAAAAACCCGCGCTTCACCCGCAGCAAGCTGCTTCCCTGCATGGTGCGCGGGTGCAGGATCTCCTCGTAGATCGGCGGCCAGCGGAGTTTTAAGTAGTTGTGCGCGAGGTCGAAGTTGGTGCGCGGGTGGGGCAGCCGAGACCCGTGCATCGGGACGCGGTAGATGTTGTATTTGAGACGGTGCAGGCGGAGTAAATGCTCGGGGGTGACACCAAATCCCTCGAAAAAGAAAGAACGGACGGGGAGGGAGGAAAAGAAGACGGACGTTGGTGATGATGTAGTGGTCCTCGTCGTGCTAGTTGTACTAGGGCTTTTTACTTCATCCACACGTTGTTCCAGGTTGTTCATGATCGCAGTAGATGTTGTACTATCCATTTCCATCCGCTGCAGAAAGCCCTCCAGCACTTGTCCGTCGTTGCGGTCGGTATCGATTTTCACGAAGTCAAACGAAAACGATGGACGAGGAGCAGGTGCGCGTCGACCTTCTTCGTCCTCCATCACATTCACAGCCTGTGCTTGCTTCATCACATCCTGCAGCAGTACGAACGGCATCTGCCAGGACACCTCCTCCGTGCAGTTGCACCGCTCGAGCGCCTCGCCCAGAAACCCGCCGGCGCTCGCTGCCTCCCGGCCCACGCGCCAGACGCAGCCAGATTCGAGCGTCTCCAGCCGCTTCGACTCGTTCCAGGTAGCGAACCCGGGAAAAACTTTGATGTTCACCGGTTTACCCGGAAGTTCGCAGCCTGTCGGGCAAGAGTCACTTCCCTCATCCTCGTTGTTCAACCGTACCGAGGCCCGGCTACTCCAGACCAGCGACGGCTGCGGCTCGATCGCAAACACCTCCGCGCCCATTTGAGCCGCGTGAAAAGAGAACATGCCGATGTTGCTCCCCACGTCCAGCACTTTGCACCGGTTATTTTTAGTGTTCGTGTCTTTATCTACTTTTCCTCTTCTCGCGTGACAGTCGTACAACATGGAACTGAGGATTTGTCGCACGTGCAGCTTGTATTCGTAGGTCGTCCCGAGGCCCCACTGTCTGCAGAACGCTTCATCGTAGAGTAAATTGCAGGTGTCCGGCTTCGTCTCGAGCACCAGTCGGTACCGCCCGACGAACGGCCACTGTTCGGGGGGCGACACGTAGCTCCGGCGGTACAGGTCGGCGGGGGTAAGCTGGTGGAAGGGGTCTTTTTCCGGGTGCTTCTCGTTACCGTGGTCGTCGTGGAAAAACTTCGTTCTATCCGGGGCTTGCGCTGGTGGCTCTGCACCATGTACCGCGGCGAAAAATCGAACAAGTCCATGAACGGCAAGAAGGGTTAGTGTTAAGGGAAATGCATTTTTCGGATTCATTGTGTTTCGCATTCGCTCTGCTTGTGCAGATGAAAAAAAAAAGATTTAGGTCCTCGTCTAATATAAGCGATCATAACGAAGAGAAAAAACGAAGACACCGAAAAACGACAACGACAAAGGAACGATGAAATGACGATGTAACAAGTGATGCTGCAGTAGAGGTACGTGTGTAAAAAAAAAGCTGACTCACACGTAAGAGTCATGAGGGCGTCGAACAAACAATGTTGACCCTCAGTTGAACAAACAATGTTGAATTCTGCTTGTTTCAGAATTACTCGCTACCTGGAACGAGAAAAATTGTTGTAAGTCGCAAGCTTTATTTCTGCGTAATAGCATGGTCAGTCGTCGATGCACCAGTATTGAATCTAGTATCGATTCATTGTTTTTTTCGTGGCATGTAGTTCTTTCTTGCAACTCGGCCAAACCACGAAGCACCACCCCTTCATCCTCAAGTCTTACTGAACTCGCCCTGCAGGATGATCCTGCAGCCGTGCGTAACCGGCGTGATGCTGTGTCGGAGTCTCTCCCCGCGAAAAAGCACCAAATCGCCCTTCTGCAGCTGGACTTGCCTGCGCACCGCGTGCTTTTCCCCGCGGGCAAAGTTGTTGCGGCCGCCCACGTAGTCTACGCCGGGCTGGGTGAGCATGAGGATGAAAGTGATCACAGAGTCGTTATCCACGTGCTCCTCGATGTAGCCAGTGTTGGTAGCTTTTGTTTTGCAATTATGCGGAAATTCAGAGTTTTTGTGTATTTTCAACAAAGTAACCCGACTCGCTCGTCGCGTCGTGTCAAAACATGGGAGGAATCAATCAAAATCATGCAGCTTCATTTTATTCTGTTCGTCAGTTTTTCTTGTGTAAATTCCAAGAGTATAATACCCTCGAAGATTAACATAACTATGTATACCGTCCTCTTCCCCCTCCGGGTCGTCCGGAAGCTCCGGACGCTTTGCCCCACAACTTCCATCCTTCGGCCTGCGTTCTCCGCGCGCCACGTAGCTGTTCGCCCCGCTCTCGCCCGCTTTCTGCACGCAGCTGCTGTGGTACTTCCACTTGTTCGCGATCGCGGACGCTTCCTCGGTGTGGCAAGGCTGGTACTTGTAGGTCGTTGTTGTACTAGCGGCTGCACCCGCCGGCTTATTTGTCGTATTATTCGCTGTGCTTTTTCTCTTGCCGTTCTTATTCGCTGTGTCTTCGTCCGACGAGTCCTCCTCATCTTCTACATTGAACGTGGTCAGCTGCGCCTTCGCCCGTTGTTCTTCCTCCAAAACTGCTTTTTTCCGCACCGGCCTTCTGGTGTCGTAGACGATGTATTCCAGTTCTGGGTACGTGCACCGCGGCATTTTCTGCCACAAGGTGTCATCCACTAAGTGGACGCATTCGAGGATTCTTCCGTAGAGCTCCGGTTCTAGGTATTTCAGCTCCAGCTCGCACCGATACGCCACGTGCTTGTACTTCAAGTTCTGCTTTCGGTCCTTAATCTCCGCCGTGCTCCAGTTTTCGAACGCCTTGTCTATCCTTTTGATTTCCTCTCCCGTCATGAAGTTGCGGCACACGACAAACTTCCGGTGCCGCTTGTGCCCGTCCATCAGATCGAAGAACGTTTTCTTGTTGTCTTTGTTGTTCACAGACTGGACGGAAGCGGAGACTTTGGTCGCTCTTGTTGCATTATCGGCCGAAGAAGAAGATGCAGACGTGGAGGATGAGCTGAGAGCCATGTCGACGTCTGCCTTTTCTCCAACTTGAAGATGGCCGTTGACAGTCGCAGAAGACGCGGCTGGTGATCCACTACTTTGGTGCATAGCCGCACCGTTATTTCCGTTAGCAATTCCATTGCTCATTTGTTTACTGAATGCGCTCTGCCTCCCGACGGGCACATTTTTGTTGCTACCAGCACCTCCGAGAAACAAGTTGGTAAAGCTCGCCTCATTGTCTTCCCACTGGGACAAGTCCCAGTAGCACCGCCAGGGTCGGTCCTTCTGGTGAATTAATTTCGCCTTGCTGATCACCGTTTTGTCGAATTTTTCGTTCTCCCAGTCGGAGGCACTGGAGTCGGAGGCCCCGGAGGAACACGACGTTACCGTCAACGACGCTTCAGAATATTCGTCGTGCTGCTCCCGGACGGTGGTTCTTCTCCTCTTGTTCTTTTGCCCGTATTGCCGGCAGAACCGCGCGTTGGCTTCCAGAAATTTTTCCGTGGTGCGTGCGGGCAGAAAGTGGGGTCGCTTCTCGTCCGCTTGCACGATCGGCTCGGTCCCGTTCTTCACGGCGTACATGGGGTAAAACATCTGCTTCCGCTTCAGGTGGAATCGCCGGGAGAAAGTCGGCGGAGGTGCAGAGGGCTTCTTGCATTGGGAGGTGGTCGTGCTGCCGTCGCGCTCATCGTCCGCGTCGCGCATGTCCTGGTCGGCGACTGCGACTGGTGCGGATGTTGTTGCCATTCTTTATTGTGTTTTGTTCCTTGATTGCAAAGAAAAAAGTCAAAGAGAAAGAGAAACACAAGCTTGTCACGTGTTTATCTTTAAATTAATATTTTGTCGCTTCGATAGCTTCTGCTACGATTTATCTCAACTTTTTATCATGCGGGGGCCGCGTACTAGTGCATGGTGCGTCTCGGTGCTAATTGTCGCGTTCGCGAGGAAAAAACACACAGTTTTCAAGTAGACCTATTCTCTATAGGTTGAAGTTCGGGAAGAACAGATGCACAAATCAATGTAGATCTTCTTCACAATAAATCCGAATGACTAAATACGTATGGGAACTTGTCCCGCTGGCAGGACCTGGAAAAAGAAATTTGAAATGGAATTCCCTTTGGTTCTTGACCCCATGCAGAGCAGACCTTGCCGCGGTGAATATTCGATTTCCAGAGCAAATTTTCTTGAACAACAACAAGATCCAAAACGATCGCTTTGTGCATGTTGCTTTTCTTAGTTGCTTCCCCACGAAAGAACCTCCTGACGAAGATCACGATCTCGTTCTCGGTTTTTGGATCTTCGATGTCGATTCAGTGTCGCTTTGGCTTTATGTTCTCGTCACGGTGAGCATGAGATAAGCATATTAAGATTAGATGCGGATTCCGGACAAAAAAAATTCTTTCAAACCACAACGCAGGGAAAAAAAAGAGCCCACCAGAGGTGATTGCTTGATGCCGCATAGGCGCAAGAGAGTCCTCGCGAAGCAACTTGCTACCTTTTCTTTCCAGTGGTTGATCTTGATACAAAGGCATTTTATTCAATTTTACAATTCATCGACCGGAAATCTACAAGAGCCTGTTGAAGGGGCCCTTCATCTTCCGGTATTGTTCCAGCGAAACCTGTATTCTCAAGCGAAACGCAGTTCGACTATTCTTTCTTCAAGCGCAATCGCAAAAATAGAGCGCTCTAATTCATCATCTAAATCTGTTCTTTGCGATAAGTTGTTGAATTTCAAAACTTTGGTCAGTTGATTGTATCTGTTCGATTAATTTGGTCAGTTTGTAGTACAACTTACTCAACACTTTCGTCTTGCGATAAGTAATTGCTCAGCGATCCGATTTCCCTGCGTGCTGATGAGACTCAAACATTGAGTTCATCATGTTTCCGAGCGCGCGGCTTTCGTTTTAGTCTTCCGCCGACTTATTTGCCTCCTCCGCTGAGTTCTCCTCGCTCTCATCGGTGCCCTTTTTCTCGGCGTCGTCGCCGTCGGCCGGTGCCGCAGCCGGTTTTTCTTCCTCCACGGGCTGTTGCAACAACAGCCCCGCCCTCTCGTACGCGTCCACGCTTATACCTGATCGCGATCATGCATGACAAATCCGGCTGCGGCTCCCTACTTGAATCTGCATTACAACTTCCGTTTCTCAGTCTCTTCTAGAAGAAAAAAATTTATTTGTCATGCAATTTATACTTAGTACAAAGAGAACCAAACTACAACTAAATTGAAGTTGCTCCTACAACAATATTACCTCTTGATCTCAGCTCTCGGTGTTTCGTGATGGTGTGGAGCCTCCTTTCCAGATCCTCCGGCAAACTGCAGTGTCTTACGTCCAAGCTCAACAGCGTGCTGTTTTTGGACACGCATTGGACTAAAATTCCGAACGGGCTTTCCGGGTCGAGGTTGCTGACGTCGGTCTGAAGTGGTGAGAGGGTGCAGTTATGACAGAAATTCGATTGATAACGTCACAGTGGATAGAAGATTCGTTTCGATACATGAGTTCCAGCTGCATGAGTTATTGGCAAAAGTGGTAGGTTTCACTGCTGTAAAATCAGCGTTGTCTGCATACCAGTTCTTTCGTTTCCTCGCCCTCCTCTGTGTTCCAGAGTGTGTTTGCGGAAAGGTCGAGGTACTCCAGGGTCCCGTTTTCTGATATCATGCTGTATGCATTGCAAATATGTCTGGGTCTGGAATGCTGGAACTTGTAATGCTAGCTTTCCATACCTAGGAAATCTGTATGGCATAACCAACAAAAGTCCTCGCAGCATCTTTTGTACACAGAAGCATGCAGTTTCTCATGCGGATTGCCTATCATGAGAAAGCGTTCTGGAAAGTTGTCATGCTAGGTTGCATTCGGAACTGTTTCCAGACTCACATTGTAGCACCGGTTTCCAGACTCACATATATTTGCATTTGATATGCTGCTCAAATACGCCAAACACCTCCACGTTAAGTCGTTACTGCTTAGGTTAAGGTTGCGCAGTGTCTTGTTGATGCACAGATCCTGCAGCAAGTGGCAGACACCTGAGTTGTTTAGTGTATGAAGCATTGCGGAGCAAAGAAGATCGGGATCAACATGATGTTCAACAAATTTCAAAACTGTCACGCAGAGAACCATACCATTATCCTCGCATCTGTTCAGTCGCAAGTTCAACGTCTCCAGCGTGCTATTTTCGGCCAGGTGCGCTCCTAGGTGCATGCACCCATTCGCGTGGATGGCGTTGTCAGACAAGTCTAACGTCTGCAGGACGTACTGTCGGTGCAGCAACTTCGCAAGCCTCCTGGCCCCCCGGTCCCCGAGGTTGTTCCCCGACAGGTCTAAGTCGGTCAACATTAAACAGGTCTCGAGACCCTGCATCAAGATCTTCGCCAGCTCGTCGTCGATCATGTTGCAGGGCAGGGAAAGCTTCACCAAAGTCTGGCAGCAACGCACGTACCTGAAGAAGGCGAGGGGGGCAGCGCGGTAGTTTGGTTTATTGATGATAATGCAGTTTTTATGGTGTCAATTCATTGCACACTCACGTCACCTCCTGCACATTCATGGGCACAAAAGTGCTCGGTCACGTCGAAGGGAAGTGGCATTGTGAAAAAGTCGAAACAAAAAAAACTGGCCGAACTGTTCAATACCTGACCAGATACTGTGCGTCGACGATTTTCATCCCAAACAGCCCCCGTTCGTACTCCATGCCGAGGCGTTTTCTCCCGTACGTGATCTGGAGACTGCAGAGATTGGGCAACGGGTCCAAAATGAGCGCCAAGTCAAAGTGGCTCGGGTATTCGCGGATCTTCAAGCAAAAAATGTACTGCTTCACCGCCTGCACGATGCTCTTCAACTCGTCGAGTTCTGCGGCCTCGAAATCGAGCGGGAATTTCTCTATTATGAACCCGAGTTCGGTTTCGCAGAAAAACTGCTTCCACGACATACCTGCAATTTGCAATTTTAAAGAAGCTGGTCGTGCTAGTGCCTAAAAATGCCTCATAGTCGCAACAATTTTCCCAAGGCTGCATGATGGAATCGCATCTTCTCGTTCATTTTCTATAGAAAAATTGCAAGAACACGAAAGGCATGATAGAGTGTGACTGCGGTGTACCATGCTGATCCACGAGCCCGGTGTACTCGCCCTTGTCTCGCTGGAGTGTATCGCAAGAAAAAAGTGTTACAGTTACACATTGTGTTGCAGGAGCCGCA
This sequence comes from Amoebophrya sp. A120, assembly GCA_905178155.1. Classification (NCBI taxonomy): domain Eukaryota; class Dinophyceae; order Syndiniales; family Amoebophryaceae; genus Amoebophrya; species Amoebophrya sp. A120. The sequence continues at coordinate 3,527,373 of CAJINV010000011.1, read as the reverse complement.
AAACAGACAACCTCTGTCATGCAGGAAATGCTTGCGAGCCTCGTTTTCTACGTATTTTCCCTTATGATCTTTGCATTACAAGTTTTGTCTGCCACAAAGAGAAAATTTGTGATGCAGAAACTCCAACACCAACAAATGTGTAACTGTAACATTGTTCTCATGTGATAGAGTGTTCTTCTCTTCCAGTAGTATTCGTCGTCTATCCATGTGGCGGCTATTCCTAAGGGTATGTATGACAGTGCACAACTCCCCCTCCCCCTCATTTGTATAGCATGAACGGCAATTATACAAGCAACAGCAAGAATGCTGGCTCTGCATGACAAACTTGAACTGGATTGTAGTGCTATTTGGGCTAGCAGAACTTGTCATGCAAACAGAGCCAATAAGCAAATGGTGGATTGGGTATTTTGCATGACAAATGAAGGGGAGGGGGAGTTGTGCACTGTCATAGTATGTCCGTGTCGAGTATTGCGTACACTTCCTCGAGCTGCTTTGCCCTGGTTAGTTCCCGCTGCAATACCTGTTGGTGCATCAAAGGGGAACAGAATGTTTTGGCGCAAAGATGCGCTGCATTTATCGAGGAAAGATAGCATTCACAAACTCAAGTGTGAAAAAACATGCGCAGTTTCATCTGTCAAACTTTAGAGCTACTACCGAAAACAACAAACTCATACCGCTGGGTCAAACCGTAAAAACCCCGTGCTGATCTTTCGGAGACACGTCTCGACGAGAGATGGCGGGTATCGTTTTACTTTTTCCATGGATGGAAAATTCAGCATTCGGCCCCCGGGCGCACCCATCGGGCCGGTTGAGGAGGAGGACGCCATTTTAGTACAACTGGCGGGTCGTCGGCCTCTACTGTGAGAGGAGAAACCACCTTTGTTCGTTGATTCGATTCCGACCGAACCTTATTGTTCACGGAACCAAATCCTGTTGTTCCATGAACCGCGAGGCCGGTCCCATTCTGATTCTTTGAAGATAGTTCGCTTTTTCACTTATTAAATTCCAGGCTTTCTCTGGTCCTTCTTGACCTTCTTTCAGCTACTGCTACATCATGTATTGCTTACAATCGATCATGTCACCACGATTGCGGGCAAAAATGTGAATGAAAATAGAAAGATGCGGAAGACGACATAACACCGCCGCACACACAACACAACGACCAATCGGAGAAGTTGTGTTGTATCGCTCATGGTGCGATGATGAAATACGAGGCACGACGAAGAAACACGAATTCGAAGATGCGAACTTTCATCACCGGAATCATCGAAGACAAGGACGATATCGAACGACATGGGAAGGAAACTCCACTCTTCCTCTAAAAATTCAACCACATGATCCCTCGCAGTCGCAGCATCCTCTCTTGTAATAGAGAACAAGCGAAGCCGACGACGTAATGCGGACCCTTGATGTGCTGGAGCAAATAAAACACAATGATCAAAAGCTGCATTTGGTGCTCGCTAGCACATAGAAGAAAACGTTAGACTAGCGACAGGGCCTCTTGCACGACCATCTTTCTTGCCGGAAGTCTTTGCTGACGATGTGTTCATCAGGTTGTACACAAATTCATTTGAGAAGAAACCTTTATTTGGTGACACGCGTCAGTCTTCGTGGTCCAAGATAGGGTTGATTGCTGCAATAGTAGGAGTCGTTTTTTCAAATTTTTTACTCCAGTAGAAACGCTTGACTCGGTAATGAGACTGGTTCGTGGTTCATCTGTTTCATGAGGCAGCTGCTGCTTTTTACCTCTTAACTGCTCCGTGAAAGGCGACGAAAGGCATTAAAATTTCAACTTTTTTACAACACTGCCCATGATCATTCCGAAGGTAGTCGCGAACCACCAGCGGGGGGGCGCGAAGGACACAGTAGTACTACTGCTGCTCGGAGGCTCGCCTTGTTGCAGTTTACTCGTCTTCCTCCGCCGCCTGCACCTAGTCCTTGGAACCACCAAACCGGAACTACAATTATGCCGGCGAAAAGGAAAGACTATTCCAACAATCCTTGCAGCTGCCTGTTGGTGAGGGTACAAGTGGTGGAATCAGGATGAAGACAGGAGACGAGCGCAGACCTCTTGAATCCTACAGGGAAAATAAGTCTATTTACAAGAACGTGGTAGAAGGTATACTTCAAACTTCTGGTGTATTGATTTGCAAGATGAATGCTTTCAAATTCTTCTTCGAATTTCTTCTTCTTGGTGTCAAGCAGTAATTTGAATTTTCCACACGAGATACTAGTAGTGCGACTTGTTTTAGTAGCATCTGATCTACTGCGGCGTCACGCCCGCGGGCTGCACTTTCCAGTCGATTTGCCGGTGCTTGAAGGCGATCAGGTGGGGAACCAGGGTCAGACAGGAGACGAGGATGAGGCGGGCGAGGGCCGAGAAATTTTCGAAACCGTCCGCACTTTCGGTGACGAACTCCAGGTAATCCCAGTTCACGATCATGTTGATGAGGATGACCAGCAGAATGGTCGTGTTAATCACCAGAGCCGGCAGCGGCGGCCCCTTCAACCCCGGAAGTCCGATGGGCGATTTCTCCGCGATCCGCATGAACCAGAGGAGGGAGACAATCAGGCCAAACATCGGGAAGACCTGATAAGGTGGGACAATCAAGAACATGGAAGTGGATGATATTATGCAAAAGATTCTACTAGTTTTACGAAGGGCGCACCTATCACAGACACAGACTGGGAGTTGAATCGCTTTTCATCGGAAACAAAAGGTGGTCAACTTACCGCCAGCTGCGGCGCCAACTTGAGCGCCAGTCCGAGGACCAGCAGCCCGGCGGCAAAGGCGATAAGCCCGACGATGAAGAGGGAGTGGGCCACCAGCCCGAAAGCCACCCCGAACTCCTCCGTGCCCGGCTTCAAGGCGGCGCTAATCGCCGGCAGTTTCGCGTTTTCCAGGGGCACCTCGCGACACTTGAGCTGGAAAACCAGTCCGATCAGCAGCACGCCGCAGCTCACAGGGAGCGTGGCGTCCAGAAGGCCCTCGGATTCTGGGTTGGTGGCCATGGTGTTGGTCGTCGATGGGAGGTCTTTCTTCCTTCGACGACGATTGTAGTGGTGCTTCCTACACGGGAGCAAAAATTCTCTCCACTGAAATAAGAGCTTTGGTGGGCCTGGGCATCAATGATTGATTGGTGCCAACATTAAACAGAGAAAGATGACTGCAGTTTTACTTATTCGTTGCCCGCGCTGGCGCCGATTATAACTGGGTAGTTGCATATATGGTATTAAGATGAATGCTTGTTGCATATAGTTTTTGCACGTTCGTAGCTCTTGGCGTCGAAATCGAAATCACTCTTTCAGTTTCAGTCGCGTTTTCGTTCTGATAAAGATGAGTCAACACACCGCGAAACTGCAACGCTTCCTCGTCACGCAAGGCGTCTCTCGCACTCTCTTCGAAGTCATGCGTGCATTCGCGTGGTTCATACTCACCCTTCTGCACTCATCCAGGTATCAAAGGAAGACGAAGACGAGTTCAGAGAACAGGATGAAAGCTACTTTATGCGGAACACGCTGCGCAGCTCCACCAGTCGCCATTGCCAGATCCAGAGACGAGAAACCCTATATCAATTTGAAATCCTCTCTTCGTCACAGTGCCTAACATTAGCCAGAAGGGTAGTACGAAATGTCGCAGCCCTATCGACGTCTCCACAGTTGTTGTGCCCAGTCCAAGCTCGCGGAAGTGTGGTGGTCAAAATCGTGGCTATTTGCATTTCTCACTTTTGCGTTGCCACCGCGCAAGTTTCCCCGTGCGGCTTGCGGCTCCGCGTCCGTATGTCTCCGGGCCCCATAATTTTGTATCTCTGTGTCGGGTTTTTCTCCGGACGAGGAAGTCGCTGCCCCCGCCGGCAAATGAACAGCACTGGTTATCCCGTCACCGCCTTCACCGAACCACGCGACCGCCCGACCTGCTTCGTGTGGGAGGTCTACTTCAAGAAAGGAAGATGAGAAAGAGTTCTCTCTACTCCGCTGCCCGTTGATCTGCACGTTCACGTTGGTGGTCACCGCGGATGCTGCCTGCGGCTGCGTCGCAGGCCGCGGAGCAGCGATGCCGCTAGTGGGAAAAAGGGCCGGAAGTTCAGGTTGCGGCGACACGGCTGGTCCTTGTGCTGGGAGCTGCGACTTATTTTCCGGATTGTCGTCCTTGTTGTACCAGGTTTTGTCCTTTGCGACCAGTGCAGCCGGCTCCGGGTCGTCGTCCGCGCGTGCGGCCGGCGAGGTTTTTTTCTTCTTGTCGTCCCGCTTTGCAGCTGCACCCCCGCCCCCGAGGTAAAATGCGGCTCCGGCAAGAAGACCTGTAGTCAGGAGGCCGCTTGCAGTGCTCCTCGGCGTGATTCCCAATTGCTCAAGGGTGGCTGGTTGCTCATACATTATGGGATGCCGGTGGTCGAAATCCGGTGGCTCCACTGGCTGCGGAGGATGGGGGTCTGGCGTTACCGGATCCTGAGCGGGCTGTGGAGGATGGGGGGCTGGCGTTACCGCATCCTGAGCGGGGCTAGGAACTGGCTGTGGAGGATGGGGGGCTGGCGTTGCCGGATGCTCCACCACGACCGGATGAGGCGTTGTGGTCACGACTTCATCAACTTCGTGCTCGGGAAACCGCAAATCGTGGTCCTGGTCGTCGCCCTGCAGTTGTGTCTTCACGTCCAGCCCCTCTCCGCCAAATGTGTCTTCCCAACTCGCCTGGCGCCAACAATTGTCGTCTCCCAGCCAGCGATCGTGGACACCGTGTTCGATCGGCGGCGGGTTCGGAAACGCCCCAGCACCGCCACCCCAATCGTAGCTGCAAAATCTTCCGTCCTCCCCGGCGAGGTGCTTGATGTCGTCCCAGGCGATGCGCTGCTTCTCCACGGCCGCCCGCGTTTCCGCGTCGTCCGGGTCCAACTGACCGCCCGGCCCGAGGTACCTCTCCGCCTCCTCCTGGTCCAGCGTGTCGCCCAGCTTGTCCGCGCCTTCGAGGTGGTATCTCTCCTCGATCAAGTGGATGAGGTTCTTCTCCTGCAAATTGTTCATGCCGGGAAACTTGTCGCCGTCCTGCGCAAAATACGCCTTCCACTTGGGGTCAATGTTGGCACCGCTGCCCGGCTGCAGCCACGCTTCCTCGCGGTCGTCTCCGGGCGCCAGCACCCGCGCCAGCCACTGGCTGTGCAGTTCGTGCAGGACCGTTGGGTCTTTGGGGTCGAGAGGATGCACGTCCGCCGCGGCATGGCGGGAATCCGCCAGGTACTTCGCAGCCTCCGCCCCGTCCAGATGCTGGCCGAGCGTGCCGGGCTTGAGCGCATTGTGTTTTTCGATCACGTCGATCAGCGCATGCTCTTCCGTGTCCGACATGCCCATCACGCCTTCTAAGGCCTGACCCCCAACGGTCTTTCCCGTACTGGCCCGCCCCGTCGTGGTTTCGGTACGGAAGTACTCGCGCCAGGGGTCCGCAACCGTTTCCATCCAGGAATCCGTCTTGGAAATGCCGCCCGTATCGTCATCCTCGTTGTCGTGGTACCCAGCACCCCAACTCGCTTCATCGAAGTTCAAACTGCTTGGGTCCACATGTTGTCCTGCATGCCCTTCATCTACAGCTGCGTTTGCCAAATTTTCATTGCCGTGATTCTGCCAGAAGTCGTTTGCGTTCTCAACCCCCTCTATTTTTTCCAGCTCCTCCCGGTTCGCCTCGAAAAAGTCCGTTTTTGCAGCTTGAATATTCTGCTTCAGCTCCTCCGCGTCGGTCGTTTGCCAAAACTGGTCGGGGATGCTGTTTCCGGTAAATGCCTCCTGATCCCCAAAGTCGCGATGCCAGGTGCGCTCCATCGCGTCCCGCAGCACCGCTTGGTACTGGGCGCTCAGTTCCGTTTCAGGGTTGAAAAGTTCGTCGGAGATGCGCCCGTATGCGTCGGAAATATGTCTGGGTCTGGGCCACTGGTGCAAGTACTTAGTCGCGCCAAGTCTGGATCCGATGCAAACATCTGTGTCGCACCATGGAGGTGTTTTTACCGAAATAAACTGTCCACTTTTACTGACCAGGCTGAGAGCAGCAGGGAGTTTCTGATGCAAAAGAGGCATGATAGGGTTAGAGATCTCTCATTTGTCATGCTCGGTCCTGCGTCAAAACTCCAGGGCTTGCACTTGGTCAACATGGAAAACCTGCATCACAAGTCTCCAACTCCTCCTGCAGACCCAGACATATATAGCATTTGATAGCCCCTTTGCGGCGGCACCGACCTGTTTCGCTGCGTGATCAAACAGCGTGTGGCGCTGGTAGCCGGCCCCACCCGCCTGGTTGCTGAGTTCCTTGCCGAAATTTGGCTCGTTTTCCGTGTCCGCGTCTACAAACTCGTGGTTGAACATGTCTTCGAGTGGGTCGGGCACGGGTCCAAGATTGCCGTCGTCTTGGAAAACGTCCGGAATTTTGAAATCCTCAAAGGCAAACCCTGGCCAGTGCAGGTAGTAAGGTAGATCCGGGTAGAGCTGGACCTTACTTGTTTTCTCCTGCTTTTCTTGGCGTTCTCATCTCTGCTTCTTTTCCAGAAAGACGCTTTGGAAGCGGTCCAGATTCGTCGTTTGCGTTTTTCTGGCAGTCCGCGCCTCAGCGCTTGTCGGTGTCGTGCCACGACCAGGAAGACCATTTTCAGCGGAGTGAGTTTGTTGCACAGCAGCAGCACTACGCTTCCCATCCACATAGATTTTGCTGAAGCTGGCCGTGGTTTTTCGATCTCCACTATTTTCGGAGGGATCAGTGTGGGTTGCGTTACTAACCAGCTCGGCGGCAGCTGCTGGGGCGATGAAAACCCGAAGCAGTCGCTGTCGCCATCTTCCCCACGTACCAGCATGCGCATCCCGAGAGCGGGTAGTATTGTTTACTCGTCCCTGCAACGCGACCATTCTTTATCGTTATGGCGCAACTTCTACAAGCCCAAGCGCAATGACAATCAGTTTAGGGCATTGAAAGCTCGTCGTTGGTTCAATTTGCGACTGTACCAGCTTGAGACCAGGAACTAGGTCTCGAAAATGACAATATGAGATGAAGCTGATGGAAATTTTTCACAAAAAGTGGGTTTCTTTCCAAGATGATTTTTTCCCACGATTTTCTCCAGACAAAGCCCTGATCTCCACAGCAGTGATTCTGTAAGGTCGTTACGTTGCCACGACGATATGAATATGGATCGATATAGACGAGTGCAAAACTGCTCCACTACTTAAGTATGCATATCCCTTTAAACGACGCGACAGGAGCGAAGCAAGACATTGACGTGAAGGACATAGAGAGTGCAAGCCACACACTGGAACTGCATTCGAAATAACGAGCGCCGCCACTATAGCCAAGGGCACGATTCGACAGTTACAAAAACCTCGACTCCGACCACAACAACGAATTAGAATCTCGCCGAGAAGGAATAGGAACTACGATCGAAACGGGATAAGTAGTGATCCCGTGTTTTTCCTATCCCCACGACTTCGATAATTTTAGCTCCTCGATGATTTCAGCTGAACTACTTTCATGATGTTGATGATGCCACACGGGTGCTAAAGACCCCATCTCTACAAGACCTACTCTTACCGGCTCTACTTCGCCGATCAGGCTTGAGAATCTGGAACGAGACCTTGCTCGGCGGCCTGCTGCTTCATCTTTCCCACACACGTTGGCAGCCTTGTTGACTTTACCTACCACTTCACCTCTCGTTGGAGTGGACACCGACGACCCTCGAGCTGACGTCGCAGCTACATTGGCGAGGGCGCCCCCAGGTCGTCGTGATGATACAGTAGTAGAAAAACCCGAACAATACGATTCACACAGGTCTAGTAATTCCCCCACTTTCTGACTGTCTTCTTGCCACTTACATCTTGACGGCTTCTTACTGTCGCCCTCAAAGTATTTTCCGCTTCTCTTCTCCCCACTGTCAACCGCCAAACGCACCGGGCCCCGCGCACAGTCTTCCGCCGCCGCCTGACTCCGGTCCAGGTCGAACCCGAGCCCCAGGCTGACTTTGCTGGTCGCAATCCCCGGGTGAACCGCGTTGCAGATGATTTTTTTGCCCTCGTTTGCGAATAAATCCGCAAAGCCGCGCGATTGCATTCGGTTCGCCTGTTTCGACGCTCGGTAGCTGCTGTCAACGTCGTACTCCCGTTTGCGGAATTCCGGGTCGGACACATCCAGTTCCCCCGCGTAGAAACTCTATCAAATGTAAAAATGTCTGGGTCTGGAAACTTGTGATGCTAACAGTGAACGAGAGTTCCACTGCAATACGGAGCCAAGCATGACAAATGTTTTGGGCTCCTATGTGTTACGTGTTCCGCATGGCAAACTGCGTGTTTGCATGAGAGAAAAGAGGACCGCTTCGTGCCCATGCATCACAGATTCTTGAGTCATGTCAGACACGCATGACAAATGTAGGAATCTTCCAGACCCAGACATTTTTGCATTTGATAAACTCGCCACGTTGACAATGCGACTTTCAACAGCTTCTCCGCTGGAACTACCGCTCGCGGTACTACTGCCGAGGAGCAGGTTCGGCTCAAAGGCCTTGATCATCCAGTGGTAGCCAAGGACATTTGTGGCAAACTGCAGGTCGATGTTCTCTTTCGTGAATTTTTGCTCCTCAGGCGTCACCGCTGCGTTGTTGATCAGAACGTGCAGAGGGCGGTCCTGCCACTTTTTCGCAAGGGTTAAAACGTCGGACTGCAAACTCACGTCGCAGAAGTCGATTTCGAACTGAACTTGTTTCCCACTTTTCGTGCTTTTATTTTCCCCGCCAGAACTAAACATTGCCGGGACCCGCTGCTGCAAATAGCTTTTGACCTCCTGTGCCCTCTGTTCGTTGCGGACCACGCCGACAATGGTCGCCGCGGAGGAGACTTTCGTGTAGTGCTCCAGAAGTTGGACTAGAATTTCCTTCCCGATGCGCCCGGACGCACCGGTGACCAAAATAGTCGGCTGCATGGTGACAGAAGACGACATGAAGTAAGTACTGCTTTCCAAAATTCTAGGGGGCACGCGTATGTGGTTGATCATAGACAAGTCGAGTTGTACAAGAAAGCTGAAACAAACCACCATGAAAACCGCTTACTGTGTGAAAACGGAAGCACAGGGACGACCGCAAAATGGAGAACAGTATCTATTGAAAAAAAATCGCCAGAACGCAGCCACTCCGCGCTGCTTGTGGCTCAGCTCCAGGCTGTACTTTATTTGCGTTTCGTCGTCGTGCGGAGTCGCTTGTAGAAGTTTACTCTGTAGCCCATTTGATGAAGCAAATCGTCGCGTCTCACTGTGTCGCGCACAAGGATGAACGTTGCTTCAACGACGCGGGCGGCGCGTTGCAAGCATAAACATCGCAGTGCGATTCAAACACAAAACTGCCCGGTATAGTCTTTTCCGGACGATTTGTTCTACTACTTAGGTCGCTTCAATCATATTTCCGCGTCGAAAAACAAGTCAAGGACTTGTTCCGACCGGTGGGAAAAGTTCACTTCCACCATGTCCCCGCCCGGTGAGAGCAGGAGCTCCACCTACAAGCGCCCGTTCTCTTCAACTATGGATGTGTCAGGATTGAAATCGACAAAGTTGAAATGATTTGTCATGCATAAAATGGATGCCAGTTGTAACCCAGCCTCCAAGTGGCGCATGACAAATTTGGGTAGAGCCGAAATCCAGTTTGTCATGCTGTTTGGGTGAGGAAGACGTCTTTTGTCATGCTACTTTAGCAACTCAGTTTCTACCCCTCAACAGGCTTACAATCTACCTTACTTACCTACTCTGCAAGACAGGCATTCTGTGGGTTGCATTTTATGCATCGCAAACTATTTCAACTTTGACGATTTCGATCCTGACGCTTCCATATCAACCATACACCGGATAAGCGTGCGCGCAGTCCACTTCTTTCGCCAGGGCGGCTGCTTTCGAGTAGTTGCACGCGCCGGTAATGAGGATGGTCTGCCCAATAACAAAAGTCGAGTCCACCTTCACCAACTCGATACCGAGCGCACTGGCGGCCGCGTGGGGATCTTTCCCAGGTACGCCGCACCGCAGGTAAAATCCCTTGGCCGGGAAGTCGGGTTCGAAGGGAGCCTCTGTTTGTGCTGTGTCTCCACCACTGCTCTTCAAAAGCGCGGGAGGGGTGGATTTGGAGACTATCATCTGTCCGGCTTTTACCACATCGTTCATCACCGAATTGGCGGTTGGGTATCTGGAATGATGTTAATGTTTTGCATCTCGATAGAAAACTGTAACTTTTCTCCACGACCATCAAAATTTCGAGTAGGAGTAACAGTAAGTACACATGAAAAAAAATCTACGTACAGGTTGATCGTGACGAAATTGTGGAGGTACTAGGACTAGGGGTGGAGCTTCCCCTTAGATAGCGAAGTAACAAACTACCTTCCCGCCCCCGGCCCGACAAAGACACTGTCGCCCATGTTCCGGGACGTGACTGTCACCAAGTTCGTCGGCCCCCGACACGACGCGATGGGGTGCGCGAACGGAACCAAGTGCGGCCACACGAAGCAGCTGACGCCGCCACTCCCCGTCTTTTTTGCGACGGCGAGGAGCTTGATGCTGGAGTTCAAAAGCGTTTTCGCGGCGTCAAAGTCTGTTTTCTCAATCGCGGAGATGCCCTTGCAAGGAATGGACGGGAGCGCGACCCCGAACGCGAGCTTGGCCAGAATGCCAATTTTGTCACGCGCATCGTACCCCTCCACGTCCGCGGTCGGGTCGGCTTCAGCATAGCCTGTAGTTATTATCCAGAACAACGAAAATATGTGAAAATTTCCATAAGCATCAGCAATCGCACCAGGAGTTCAGCTGCAGTATGCGCAAAAATGACCACCGTAACTAGGAAGGCGTAGCAGCTGCAAGCAAAAAATCGAACTCCCCACCAAAGTCTCATACCGAGTTCCTGCGCTTCTTTCAAAACAGGCGGGTAAGCTACTCCTTCCACCTCCATCTTTGACAAAATGAAGTTGGTCGTTCCGTTCATGATGCCCGATATCGCTTGGATTTCGTCCGAAACAAAATCGCTGGTGACCGTGTTGATAATCGGAATCCCGCCACACACCGCGGCTTCGAACCCGAAGAAGTTCTTGTACTGCGGAGTGCAGGAGAGATTGCTAATTTCGGCCAAATTTCCGTAAATCAGTGCCTTGTTTGCTGTGATAACCGACCCGGCCATTTTCGCGAAACCGTCGTAGACGATCTGTTTGGCGTCGGTACACCCGCCGATCAGCTCGATCAGTACGGTTTGTGGTCGGATGAAGGTTTGAAAGTCGGCGAGATTGGTTGTGAAAAGGGCGTTGAGCGCCTGGTCGGAAACGTCCATAGCGGAGGACAGAAATTTGTCGCTGCGGATCTGTATCATGTAAATGGTTACATTCGATATACATTCATATAGTTTGAAAAGATCGCGGGCTTGACTTATTTTTTTCTTCCGGTGTTAAACTTAATTGATTCTCTTTACGTCGAAATCAAAATCTCCGAAAAAAACACATCATGGTCATGCGCGGTATACGTTCTCGATGTGCTTCGCCGGACTGCGCACGAGGATTTTCTCGACTTTCAGCTGAAACCCGTACAAGGTCGCAAACTTCTTGTTGTTTCTCAGCATCAGCTCCAGCACGCCACACCCAACGGTTCCGAAGCCGGCCAGGGCCACGGGCAGAATTTGCAGGCCGCCAACAACATTCGCTGCCGTCACATCCACTGGCATTGCGGCTTCACCCATTTTCTCGTCTTGGATGTTCATTTCAGTGCAAGGTGAGAAGGGTGATGTGCTTCAAACAAAAGAAAAGCTCTGACTGCCTAATCGCAAAGGGACAAAGAACTTGGATTCGTTCAATTACTTAGTACTCACTCGTAGATACTGTAGATGGTCATGCGGGGCCGACGATAATGTAATACCAAAAGTCTTCCGTACAAACAAAGAACAGAAATGAAGTGGATCTTCTTTCGTTCATAACGGCCGTAGAGCGGTTGCGGGCAAGAAACCCTCTCTGGGAGGATCCATCATAGAATTTGACCACCATGATACCAAGAACAAAAAAATATGCGGAAAGAAGCAGGACCAAGAACTGTCTACGAATTTATGATCGTGAAATTTGATCTTCATCTTTTTCTTTCTTTCACATCAAACAGTGGACAGTATTTGCAAACTGACCCAACGTCCTGACAAGAAGCGCAACACACGATCGAAAAGAAGAAACGAAAAAAGTACACAGCGACAAAGATCGCAAAGTAACAGGTGCTTCAAAATGCTACAACCAGGCGATGGTACGAGGAGAAGCTCACAGCGCAACGGAGCACCACATTTGTGGCGTCGGCACTGCGTAGCTTCGATTCCGAAAGTGATTCTACTGCCGTACTTGACTCTGTCTTCTTTTGCGTTAATTTTGTTCGGGTTCTTACTTAACCGCGTGGAAAGTCATCCTCTGCACGACCACGACCGTTCAGCGACTGGCAGCCATGTCATCAACACCAAACGCAAGATGTTTTGTTCATGTTCGCTTTCCACCGTAGTATGAAATCAATTTCACTGCTCGAATCCAAGATTGGTTGTACACCATCTAGAAGTACGAAAGCAACTGGAACAACAACACCAGATTTCTTCACATGTACTGTGGTAGTTTGCTGAGCGCCACCGCGACCAGCACGGCAAGCAGCATGTGGAACAGGTTCAGGGACAAATCGCCCGACTTTGGGGCTTGCTTCTCCAGGGCCTCCTTTTCCCGTTGCAGCTCGAGTGTTTCTTCCTCCAGTTTCACCGTGTATTTGACCAGCTCGTCGTACTTCCTCTGGATGTTCTATAAGGGCGCACAACTCTCCTTCCCCCTCATTTGTGATGCAAAATCCCAAATACAGTTGGCGTCGTGTGGCACCCACTGTTTGCATTACAAATTCCGGAAGCCGAAACGGCACGACGTTCGGCGCGTCGTGAACTTGTCATGCACAGGCTCCACGTGTGTTGGTGGTTGTGATGCTGCTCATGACTGCATACAAATGCGGGGGAGGACGAGTTGTGCACGCTCATATGTTCCTCGCGTTGTCGTTCGACGCGGGCGCGTTTGGAGCGGCCGGTGACGGAGTGGCAGCACCCGGCTGCAATTGCTCCACGTTCAGCCGAAATTCCTGGATTTCACTCTTCGCCATGCTGGTCCATTGCTCCTTGGTGATGTTTTCCTCGCCCTCCGCCAGGACGGCCTGGACCATGAAGCGGTGTTGCGTGATCACGCTCAGGTCGTCGGTTTGCAACACTCTGTAGTCGTCGTATAAATGCAAATGCTTGAACAATGTCAATTATCACCAGCTGCTAGTTAGGAGAAACAACGAAAAACCCTTCTATGAGAAGGAAAACTTGAACTCCTGTAAAGGACGCGATGAAGTGAGAAAAGCAAACGATTATGGTAAGTACATTTTCACGGTAGCGGACCCTCCTGGTTTCAGCACGTCATTGCTCGGCCGTACGACGTAGCTTTTCGGCGCAGTTGTCTTTACTTTGTAGCAAACGTGCTTTCCGGACACATATGCATTGCAAAATTGTCGAACAAGCTAGGAAGTATGAATTGCATCACAAATTTTCACAGAACTGTCATGCTCATTTGGGTAAAGGATGAAATCTGTAATGCAGTGCTGCGATTACTACGAGTACGACAGTTTTGCAATGCATAAGACGTTGTTGATCAGCAACTTCTGGTCTTTCGCCGTCGTCGCAAATTGCAAGAGCCCTTGCGGAGAGATACTTACCAGCTCGGGAGGACCCGCCATTTTTTATTTTTTCTTTTGCTTGTAGCCTGTGCCTGTCGGATGAAGTAAAATTAGTCACGGACGTGCTGGTGCTGTAGATTCCGACTTCAGGATGATAGATTGGTTGTGTGTCCGGAAAGGTCAATAACATCGTCTAAGTTTTCGCCTTTTTCTTCGTGACAGTGCTGCAGAAAGAACGCCATAAACACTAGACTAGAAGACAGACCACACCAGTCAAATCAAGATCGAGGAAGAACCTGAGCGGCCGCGCCCTTCTACATCAGAGTGAACACCCTGAAAGAAATGCTCGTCATGAGAGACGTTTTCTTGTGTCCTCTTGCGTCTTGGTCTACTATCGGATATTGATAAATATTACGAAACAAATGGGAGCCCGTCCCCGGACCCCTTGTATGTTGAATCCGCAAAATGCTGTGGGTCGTGCTAATAATTCCTCAACTTTCTCGCGTTCGCTCTTTTTCTCTTGATAAGAATGACCGTCGCGCCCTTCGTTTTTTTTGAGAAGATTCAAAGGGGGCGCGGGGGTCCGAAAATCCAGGAATATTTATTAGTATCCGGATATTGATAAATATTACTAAACAAATGGGAGCCCGTCCCCGGACCCCTTGTTGAATCCGCAAAATGCTGTGGGTCGTGCTAATAATTCCTCAACTTTCTCGCGTTCGCTCTTTTTCTCTTGATAAGAATGACCGTCGCGCCCTTCGTTTTTTTTGAGAAGATTCAAAGGGGGCGCGGGGGTCCGAAAATCCAGGAATATTTATTAGTATCCGATCGTAAGAAAAGCTAACTTGAAATCAAAGAACATAAGCCTTTGCATTGGGTGGTGGTGGTCATCCAGGGTACGTTTTCAAATAAATCCACTTCCACACTCTCTTCTGGCTTCAGGTATTGCAGCCAAGACCGAAATTTTTGTACACTGAAAAGAGAATTCACTTTCTACATCGTCGTTAGAGCTAGATGTTGTTACACTTCATATCATACAATCAAGCGCAGGAGCACGACCATCATGTCCTGCTCAATTAATTTCGACAAAATGAAAATCCTCTAACCTCCGAGAAGCCATTTCCTTCCCACGCCTAGCAACCCCTCAGCTGACCCGCTTCCCGGCCGCCCAGACGCCACGGACCTGGCTCCCGTCTTTCCGCGTGTACAAACCGTCGCCGTCCTGTTTCCCGTCAGACCAGAAGCCTTCGTACCGCCGGCCGTCGGGCCACTGGAAGGTCCCGAACCCGTGCTGGCTGTCCAGAGGAAAGCCGTCCTCATCCCGTAGTGGTACTTGTGATGCAGATCTACTTACTTAGCGAAAATTTTTCTCATGCGCAGCCTCATGAGATGCATTTTCTGGTTGTGTTTTAGAATTTCTCATGCTTGAATCACGATAAGCAGTTGAGTCTGTGATGCTGCTGCACTACCTAAGCACGACGACTACACTCACTACTAATATCCCAAACTTGTTATGCACAACAGCCAAAAGTTGTAGATTTGTCTAGCTGATTTCCCATCTTGACTCCCGGATGGGGACGTTTTTGCTCAGGATACTTGCGGTCCTTCTCGTACTCCCCCGCGTAGGAACGTCCGTCGCCCCACCGGTAAATACCGACCCCGTGGATCAAACTGTCCTGCCATTCGCCGCGAAAA
Source organism: Amoebophrya sp. A120 (assembly GCA_905178155.1). Lineage (NCBI taxonomy): Eukaryota > Dinophyceae > Syndiniales > Amoebophryaceae > Amoebophrya > Amoebophrya sp. A120. The sequence continues at coordinate 3,511,994 of CAJINV010000011.1, read as the reverse complement.
TTCTTCTCGCTCGCGATGTAAAGACCTTGGCCCTGAAGAAAGGGTGCGGGTGATTTTGTCGCGGTGAAATCCAGAGAGTTGTATTGATTCCGATTGAATAACAAACAAGGAGGTAAGGCATGATTTTTATGCATCTTGTTTAACAAGTACTTAAGTACTTACCTGTAGCCTGTTCTTCTCCCAGTTGCCTTCGTAACTGCTTCCGTCGGGCCAGGTGTAGACCCCAGTGCCGGATTTTTCGCCAAAAGCGAATTCGCCCTCGTACCGACTGCCCTCCGGCCAGGTTTCAACGCCATAGCCGTGTTGTGCGTCCCGCCACCACTGCCCATAGTAGATGGTCTGTTCGTGAATGTAAACACCCAGACCCTCGCACCGGCTCTCCAGAAACTGCCCACAGTAGTGGTCGCCGTCGGCGTAATCGAGTTGACCTGGATGGGTTTGCTTTCATGCAGATGTTCATGTTTGTGTTTCCCCCAACAAAGCGAAAGCCAAACAAAACAAACAACACCGCCTCTCAACATGTGGTCTTGTAGCAAAAATAAGAACCAAAACGACTAAATACGTACAAAACGACAAACAAACTTTTCAACCATTGCCGTGCGCCTTATTGTCCCTCCATTCCCCGACGTATTTGGTCCCATCCGGCCAGCTCATCTGTCCCACACCGTGCCTCTCGCGCCCCTTCCACTGACCGTAATACACCGCCCCGGTGCGCTGAAATCGGAACTCGTGCGCACTGCTGGGTTCCGACGTGAGAGTTTGTAAGTCCGGGACTTCCTGCTCGAAGTACATGCACGCGAAACTCTTTTCTGACTCTTGCTGGTGGAACGTGCGACCTCCGAGGGAAAGAGCTGGGGCTCCGAGCTGGAAGGATGGCTTTATTCCCGCGGTGGTGAGGGTGGGGAACTGTTTTGGTTGGATAATGATAATGATAAAGCTCTCGTGTTATAGTCATGCAGTCCGCGCATTTGCGATTTCTAATCGTCGTCGTCATCCTCAACAAGGAGAAGGAAAAAAACTAAGTATGCATTAGCAAACTCGAGAATTATACCGCTCCCATAGCGGAGAAGGACTCGACCTCTTCCCGATTCGGATTGTTCGCGCGGGTTTAAGTATGGTAAAGAAAAGCGGGATCATCTTCGCCATGATCAGAATGTGATGCAGAAGCAGCAGCAAAGAAAAAGGCTTCTGCTGAGCACGTTTCTTTTATGCTGCGCATGCGCATCCACATCTTCATGCCTGAGCAATAACACAATCTGATTGTGGAGGAGATCGCGCGTTTCTAAATTTCCATACGGCATCGTCGCTTCCCCATACCCCATGTCCTCGCCGGTACAGCATTCTGACGCGGTGGACACACACGCGGAAAGAAACTCCATCTTTTTGTTTCCCAGCTGCTCTCACAAAAACGTCGTGCAAGAATCCCAGTTTCTAGAAACAGAATCGCGATTGAATAGAGGAAACCGCAACTATCACGTCATTTTTTTTTTTGCCTTCTTCGCCGATCCATGTACGTAGAACCATACAGTAAAAACGAGTGTGTACTTGCAGTACGAAGAGTACGAGCTAATATAAGGAAAGCAGCTGCAACTCTAGCAGATCATCATTGATCGATGGCGCACGGCTGCGTATCTTTGTTTCTACAAACGCGAAAAACGAGGACGCTGGAACTGAACTTCGGTTGATCGCAAGTTTCATACTCGCCTCCCGCCCTTGCCCAAACCCGACTGCAGACGACAAAAACCCAACTGACGATAGCGCAATTGCGACGCCTTGCTTAGCGATGTACTGATTTTCACGGCCTTCTTGCATCGAGAAACTTGCACCGTATTGATTTCGATCGCTGGATTACTTATCGAGGAACAACCAGCCTGAGACCAGAACCAAAAGTACGTAGAAGTACATCAAAAAATACGAATTCAAGATAAACGTGACTACCATCCACTGAGCACCAGCAGACTCTGACATGGTTCGTGCCTCAAGCAAAATTCGAGGGAAACAAAGGCAATCAATGCTCGCACATCTTCAATGCAGACTGTCTTCTCTGATGAAACTCTTTCCTTCACAGAAAGATTTGCTCTCACAGGGCTTCCAAAATCTCTACTCCGCGATGTTCCCCAAAAAGGCACGGGATTTTCTCGAGCATTTTGAAGAAATCGGCCTTCGTTTCAATGTGTGCAGCCGGGTAGTGATCCTCCACCTCCACCGGAATGGCCATAAAGGGCTCCGTGAAGTACTGCGGCGCTTGCAAATACATGCAGTTTCTCGCATTCAAGTCGACAACAATAGGGGTGACCAAAAAAGGACAGTCAAGGAAAATGACGCCGTCGCGGACGGTGGTCTGCGGAGAATCGCTTGAAGCTGCACATGTTGACGCGTTCAATTTCTGTGTCGCCGCGTGTAGGGGATTTTGCTGCTGACTTCTTCTACCGGAACTCTTATTCTTTGGCACTAAAAATGCCGGATCCAGACCCCACTCCTCGGCGTCACTAATTACGTACGCACTGCTCAGGCCCGCGTATTCGAGCGCCGCTTGGTACAGGGGGACGTAGTAGGAGCGGAAGTAGTTTCGGTAAGCCTCGAAAGTCGTCCCAATGAAGTGCGCCGGCACTTCGTAGGTTCGACCGCTTTTGTCCAGGTTTTTCATCTTCAAGACCCACACATGATGTTGAAAGTCATTTTCGCCGCTCCTAAGAATCATTCGTCGCAACTTCTGATGTCCCAGCCACGCCCCGGCGGACAGAACGCGCTCGACGAGTAAGTCGCCCTGTTTTCGAGGCAAACGGTGCCAGGAGAGGAGGACTTCCTCATCTTGGTCTTCTGCTTGTAGTTCATCGAAAGGGTTCTGATTATTTATATCCGGCGGTATATCGTCCTGCTCGGGGTAGTTTTTTCGTCGTGTTCTGTTTCTCTCAGTTCTTTTCCCGGAGGAAGAGGAAGATGATGTCGAGGAGCTGCTGTTGCAGGAGCTGTTCGCTGATTTAGTAGAGGATGATGTTGAACCATTCGTCCTAATAACAACGCTGCTTCTCCGCTCTAACAGCATCACTCGTTCCTTCTGCTGCAATGTCAAGCGCCGGGCTTCGGCCTCCCGGTCCGAGTCGTCTTGGTCGTCTGGCTCTGGAAATAAATTGCTGCCACAATGACTGTTCTTCATCTCCTGAGCAGGCTCATTCATCGTGCTCGGCTGCGTTGATTGCTGATCAAGGCTGCCGGGAGACATGGCCGATTCACGAGAAGTTACAGAAGCCGTGGTGCTCCTGCTCGCGTTGGAAAAGCGTGAAACATGAAGGTTTTGACAATGATCCTCTCCAGAAGATATCGCCTCTTGCGGTGTCATCGCGGTTGTACTGGGGTAGCACACTTTTTCTCGCTGTTGCTCCTCCCGTGGAGCATCCTCGTGCAGCCTGGAAGTTCTAGCAGATGAGCATGCAGCTGCTGCTTTGCTGTCTTGCTTTTGTATATATTTGTTTCCGAGATGTAGTTGAACCCGCTGTCTGCGCAACAGAAGTCCTCCCCTCCGAACTGCGGATTTTCCACTGCGGCACCTCCCTCAACAGGAAACTCCGGTACAGGTCCTCGATTCGCACCTTTTTCGAAATCCGGCACAGCTGCATGAATTGGTGCAGCCAGACCGCGTTGCCCCGGTCCCAGCACCGCTCATACGTGTACTGGGGAGGCGGGGCGCCGAGCGTGGAGAGACCAAATTGCCGCTCCAGCCGGTAGGGAAAGGAGACACAGGAGGTGGAGCGCGAACGGCGAATTTTGTTCTCGTTGACCACAGAACACTGAGCAGTTTTTGAAGATGAGCCTTTTCTATTTCTGGTCCTTTTTCTACTACCTGCAGATGGTGTTGAAACATGCTGCTCGTCGCCCTGGACAAAATCTTCACCTCCCGCTTCCTCACTTCCTTCGCTAGTAGCGCTAGCATCATCATCTTCAGCTGTCTTCTTCAAAACTAAGCAGCCGTCTTTGGAGCTTGTTTATCGTAAGGAAAAATCCCCCCTCCCCATATCGAAAACGTATCCGTCTGAAAATTTGTGATGCGCATTTGTGACCTCAAATCCTGTCTGTCTTGCAAGAAGGCAAGTCCAGAAAGCGTTCCGCATTTTGCAGGCGGTTTGTGATGCTGTTGGGCTTAGGGCATACACGTTTGTCATGCTAGGCGCCTACGTCAAAACCTCTCGACTGAGGCTTACCATATGCCTGCAGTCGTCTCTAGCAAGACAAATCTGATTTGTGTACGCAAATCCAGCATCAGAAACGTCGTTTTGATATGGGGAGGGGGGATTTTTCCTTTTGATATTGTTACCTCAAACCCCTCTTCCGCAAACCGGTTCACCCCGTACCCGCGTTATGACAGTGCACAACTCCCCCTTGCCCTCATTTGGCATGCAAAATACCTAAAAATCCACCCTTTGCCTGTTGGCACTGTTTGCATGACAAGTTCTGGTAGCCCAAATAGCACTACGCTCCAGTGCAAATTTGTCATGCAAAACCGGCACTTCTCTTGCTGGTGCTTGTATTTTTGCCGTTCATGCTATACTTACAAATGAGGGGGAGGGGCAGTTGTGCGCTCTCATACGCGTCCTGCCGCGTGCCGGAGGGCGTCCAGACTCGACATCGTCCCGTGTCGCTTGCGGAAAGCCCACGAGAGCCGGCTCTTCGCCATGTACCGGCAGAAGACGATTGCGTTTTTGGCCTCATCTTCTATTATCTCTTCGTCGATCCGCCAAGCCTGGTCCCTGCAGCCGGGGAAAACCACAAGATTGGCCAGATTGGATTTCTTCCTCCGCGCCGCCATGGCAGCGCCCCGTTTTCCGTAGGCGGTCACGGCTTTCACTTCGAAAAGCTTGTGGTGGTCTTTATTCCCTTTGTTCTTCCACGACCCCCCAACCACTAAATTCTGGTTGCTCCGCCGCTGAATGGCATCGACGAAGCCCTTTCGAAACACTTCGGTCTCCGGGAGGGGGAACAGAAACCGCACGGAGTGCTCCACGCCGAACGAACAACTCTCGACTAACGCGACCATGTCCTCGGCTTGCTTTTGGGCAAGAAGCGGCGGCACATCTTCGCTATGTGCGCCACACTGGCAGGGCTCGATAAACCCGAAGTTGCGAGGCATCGCGGTTAGTTGCAGGCACCGAGATGGTGTCGCTTTGGTGCTTGTCGACGTCATCGTCGGGTTAGAAGTTGCAGAAGTATTTCTAGAGAACAAGCTACACGTCGCATTCGTTGAAGACCGACCCGCACTTGTTGTTGTTTCACAATCACTGCAAAGAGTTTGTTGCTCCTCCTCTTGTTGTTGTTTACGTTTCTCTGCATGATTGGCCAGCTCCGTAGTCCTGTTTGCTTTTTTGGCATTGGTTGCTGATGCTGCTGCACAAGATGCTGCTGCAGCTAGACCTAGATCGACAGAAGTTATTATTTCGTCACCGCATGCTGCTGGTTTCGACGCTTCATGAAGATCGTCGTCCTTTTGGCCGTCCAGTGATCCTGGTGATGCTCCGGACCACCACCGATCAGCGTCGCAACTTTGCTGGCGATGGTAGTTGCCTCCACGACCAGGCTCTGGCTTTTCATCCCCAGACACCGCTCCGCCTGCGAAATCAGCGTCGTCGCAAGGAAAATCATCGGGCGCGCTGCTGCACGGAAGACTGTCAAACTCTGACGAGGTTACCACATGATTATCGGGGTCGTCGTAATAGCATCTCTGCTGCCGGTTAGAAGGTCTAGGTTCAGCATAATTGCAATTCTCGCCGGCGGCTCCTCGACTTATGCTATTTTTTGCAGAAACTTTTGAGGCGTCTGCGGAGTTCGAGGTCTGCATCTGCTGTGCGTGGTCGACACGGACGACATGTTGATCCTGAAATGAGTAGATCTTGACACGATTTTTCGGTATCCCCAGCTGAATAGCCTGTACGCGGCAAAGCTGTGGGAACACGCGCAGTAGCAGCGCAGCGAAGTCGGCAGACACCGGGCTTGGCAGGTGCCGCACTAGCACGTCCGTGTAAGAACCCTTCGACTGGCCCGAGGAGGACGTGTGTTGAGCACAATTCTTGTTCGACGCACGGGGTTTTTTTGACGAGAAGGAGCTCGAAGTCGTAGTAGTTGTGGACTTAGACGCTGTACTAGTCCGGGGCGCAGGCTCAAAGTGTCGTCGTGGTCCCCAAGAGTCGTTACCGTTACCGCGAGCAGCATCATCGTGTCGTACTAAGACTGATGGCGCACTCGTCCCTTTGCTCTTATTTCCCTCGCTTTTCGACGCACCGCTTGGATTCTCAATTTTCGCTCCTTGTTTAGTACAACGACCTCGCTTGTTTTCTTTTGCTTTTGCTTCGTAGAAGGAGGTGCCCGAAGTTGTCGTTGTCCTCTGCTCGTGATTGCTAATATAGTACCAATCTTCTTCCTGCACGCATTCGGCGTCCCAGCTCTGCCCTCCTTTCTGTGCGCCGGCGCGGACCTCTGCTGTTCTTTTTGCAGATGATCCCTTCGTGCTGTCCTTGTTGGCGGGTGCTGGTGGTCGCGAGTCTCCTCTTCCTGCGGCGCAGTCCAGCATGCTGAGATTTGCTCTACCATGAGACTTGACGAGAAGGAAAATGTAACTACATGCACCCTCTTCCTCGCTGTCTTAGTGTTTGTTGTAGTTCAGCTTCTTTGGAGTCGGAAAATTAATAGAAAGAAAGAGAAAACAAGAAGAACTAGTAGGTACATACGACTGAAAGAACAAACTGAAACTGCACGTGGAGGTTCTTGCCCTTGCACATTCAAAATCAAATTCATCAACATAAAGGAATACAAGAGGAACTTCATGGTCTTCTACATGAGAACATCTACGAGAATATCGTGGGTGTGTGGTGCTGCTGCTGCTGGTGCCACGCTCTCAGAATTCAGGTTGATCCTCACCATCGCAATCTTTTTCTAACCGTCGATGATCCGATGCAACACTTCGCCTGCTAAATTTCACACTTCTATTGAGATCCAGAGCTTCCAACTATCGGAAATCAATCAAGAAAGTTCGCTAACCCTCCGGAATAGCAGTGAAGAGCCTCTCTTTATTATTACGCTTTACACTCAGGGAAGAAAAGAAAAAGATCGTGGTAATTTTCATGAATATGTGCTTATATCGATCGATCAAAGAGGCAGAAATGGACTGGTATCTTCCTCTGAGCTCTACTGACTCTGCATAGTGAACCGGTTCTTGTCGTGGAGGTGAACAACCTTTTTGCAGTCAGGCAAGGCGATACAGCCTATATTAGAGTTTCCTTCGTCTGAATAAATGAGCCGAAGATAACATATGAAAAACATTCAAATGAATGTGTTTGCGCTTATTTGTTTGCAGCTATGAGTGTCAAGTGGAAGCGCGAAATCCAAATCTTCGGGGGGTAGAAATAAACACAAACAGGGTCTTAATATGAGTGAAACCAATCAGCTCCCTTGTTGACCCTGAAAATAAAGGAGAACCTACGGTTTTCAAGATGGTAGGGCGGGAAAAAAACTGATGCGTTGCTGGTGTTTTGAACAGCAGCTGCATCCTGGAAGATTTTTCACCTGGAGCCACTGCTTATCCTCATTCATTGTCATTCGTAATTGAGAAATCAAGAATAAAAGACTCTGAGTCCGAGCGGAACAAGTGATGGAGTGGAAATAATAAGTCGCTGTCAATTTTTCAACCGAAGAGAAATTCAAATTGTCCTGAGATACCCATAACTGAGGAATTCGATTTCGTAGAAGTCAAAGCCGGTCTGGAGAAAAAAGTTTCTCAAAAGAGGTTCTCAACATGCTAGCGTCGAGCCTCACTAACTTTTGCTCGAGATGAAAAAGATTCGATTGATAATAGAAAGGTTCTACATTGGGAGTAAAGCGTATAGATTTTGTCAAGCGTTTGGTGGTCGTGCTCAAAGAATTTCAACGTCGTGTGGTCGGTCGTACACAAGCCCATGCTCTAGAATGCTTGAATTGCAAGCGTCATTATTTGTAAGTTATTTCGTTTATTTCAATTCATTCATATTTATCGTAGCAGCAAGATACTGCTATTGATAAAATTTTAAGCCATAGCTTGAGTCCTTTTCTGAAAACCCTAAACCCCGTTATTATATCCGTGTCGGTCGGTCGCAAAATAAAACGAGAGAATGTTACGCGTCGGAGGAGGGACAGGGTGCAGGCTCACTATAAACCACTTCCCCCCGGTGTTCGCGGATAAGCGAGGGCACGCCAAACAGGACGTCGGGAAACTTGTGCACCGCCGGGTCCGACGGGGTAAGGCTCTCAATAGCCCCGGGGAAGGTGACCCAGGGTTTGGAATGGTGCTGCGGCGCTTGCAGGTACACTGCGGGTGAGGGTGTCGACGTACTAGCAGCTGACGGTTCTTGTTCTCCGAGAGAACTCTCCGAGGTGGATGATCGAAGGGGGCCGCTGCCGCTCTCCATGTCTGCAAATACGGGCACGCATCACCAGGAACGGGCAGTCCAGAATAATCACGCCGGGGCGGAGCATTTTCTTCCTCGCAGCACGCGGAGAAGAAGTTCTTGGGGTTCTCGTTGTAGTAGTCCTCCCTGCTGTACTACTCCTAACGCTAGCTTTTCCTTCGGCTTTGGCTCCATTTTTTATCACGTCGTTGGTCGTGGTACTAGAAGCACGACAAAACTCGCATGCGCTGCAAGAATTGCAGGACGAGTGGGAGTGGTTCTCCTGATCAGGACGATGATCTGGTTCTGCGCCGGAAGATTTCTTTTCACATTGCGTCGTCTTCTCCTGAGATCGCGCTGCATAATGTTGGCTAGGAGCTGTTGCATTCTTATCGCACATAAAGTTCCTCTCTATGTCATTCGCAGCTGCAACGTCGGTGGACGTCGACCAGGACGAGCCCCTTACGACAGTACGGCCATGAAGCACTTCTCGCATATCCTCGTCGACCAGAAAGCGCGGATCTATCCCGTACTCGTCGACGTGATGGATCATGTGTGCGGTACTGAGCCCTGCATACCTTAACGCGGCGCGAAATGTGGGCAGGATAAAGGAATCGAGATATTGGTAGTACTGCTCCAGTGTGTTGCCCACGTAACGCAACGGCACCTCGTACACGCGCCCGGTGGCGTCCAGGTTCGGAACCTGGCTGATGTACTGGTTCTCCGAGCCGGCGTTGCGCTGCGCGATCAGTTTCTGTTGTACAAGCCACGCCCCGGCTGTCCAGACCTTTTCCATCAGCAGCTCGGCCTCGTGACCGGGAAGCGCGTTCCAGCACAGGGAATATTCTCGCTCCTCGGCGGGCCGTTATCCTGAGTAAAAACGTCCCCACACCAGAGTTGTCATGCAGATTTGCAATAGCAGGAACATTTGTGATGCGCATCCCCATGATAGGCATTCCCGGTCGTGTTTTGGAATTTGTAATGCTGTAAACAGGATAAGCAGATGGATTTTCAATGCAGCTGTCCTTCTCCTTGCCAACAGGCACTACACTACGAACTGCAAATTGTCATGCGTGACTCCCAAAACTTCTAGGTTTGTGTTGCGAAATCCCAATCTTGACTCTGGTGTGGGGACGTTTTTCCTCAGGATAGCCGTTTCATGTGCTTCACCTTCGGGGGCGGGGGGGGTTTTTTCCTGCTCGTAGTTGATTTAGTCGACACCCGTTCTTGTTGTTCTAGTTTTACACTACTCTGCTCCACCGTGAACTGCGGGCCACTGGCAGTGGTTTTTGCAACCACTTCAAATTTGTTCATCGGTCCTGTCGCCTTACTTCCGTCTGCTGTCCCAGCCTCAGCACCCATGCAGCTGCTCCGAGGATTGGCAGCATGATATTTCTTGTCGTTCTTCACATGATGCGAAGAACTGCAGTGGTCCCCAAGCTTGGTCAACACGCTTTTTGTGCGGTCGTTCAAGTAGGTCCGAATTTTCGCGTCAGCGTCTTCGTCTTCTTCTATGCTAGTATTCTTCTTTTTGTGATCATCATGTCCACCAGCACCTAGATGAAGTGCAACGTCACGACTGTGCTCCCCTGTACTGTGTCTTTCCTCGTCCCATTATCAAATGTAAACATGTCTGGGTCTGGAAGAATGCATGTTTGTCATGCTTGTCTGGCATGAGTCTTAAATCTGTCATGCAAGTTACCAAAAGCTCCATTTTTCTGTGATGCAGAAACGCAGTTTGTCATGCACAATAGGCAACACCTAGAAGCTCAGAAACTTGTGATGCTAAGCCAGCATTTCTGGCCTCATCATGAGACGCCACCCAGCATCACAAGTTTCCAGACCCAAACATTTTTACATCTGATACCCATGGCGGTTGTACTAGTGTGCTGTTCGTTTCCATGAGCCCCGATCCAGGTGCTGCGGCATGGCCGGTCATTTCAACAACATCTTCGTCGACGAACGTCAAACTATCGCTGGACGAACGGGCAGTGGTGCTCTCACTGGCGTCGAACTCGTCTGCTCCCAGGGAAGAAGATGCATAGGAACTACCAGGATAATTCGAATCCCTTGTGGTCTTCCGTTGTGTTAAAGCCCGAAGGCCAACATCCTCTCGTCTACCATTCTTGTTCATTTGCGCTTCCGGTTCCAAATAAGCGCTTGTCGTCCTTCGCTTCGGTTCTTGATCTGTAAGCGCCAACATCCTGTAGCGCCACTGCGGGAAGCGTTTTTGGACAAAGTTTTTGTACAACTCCTCATACGTAACCTCCTCGTGCGTCCTTATCAGTTGCAAAAGCTGGGCCAGCCAGATCGCGTGTCCCCGGTCCCAGGTCGTTTCGTACCCGAAGTGCGGCGGCGGGTCGCACAGCCCGCTGGACAGGGAAGTAAAGAACCCCTGCATCTTATGTCGCACCGTCACACAGCTTGTCGACCGGCTTCTACGCTTGTTTTGGTGCTTCATTATGGTGCTCACGCCCTGCTGCTGCTTATGCTGATCATGTGTACTGCCCTTACAATTTTCCTTTTCGCCTCGTGTAGTAGCCCGTGGCATTGTTTCTCCATTTGCACCATCAAGTGCTCCTTCCGCGCAGGTCGTAAAGGAGTTCTTCTTGTTCTGATTCTCCCTCTCCGCCTCCCGCTCCCTCGCCAGACTCCTACTGACGTCCGAGAATTCCGCCAGGCCCGGGTAGCCCTTTACCACGACGCGGCCATCCTTGGAGGTTGTCACTTCGGCGTCCGGGTGGGACCAAAACAGGTTCCGGTGCCCGCTGCGGGCCGACTTTTTGAAGGCGTGCATACTCGACATGGGGCCTTGACGCGCACGGAATTGCCACTTCACCCGATTCTCGATGAAGTAGTGACAAATCACAGAGGTTGTTGAGTGCGGTGGTGGGGGGGTAGAAGTAGTGCCTTTTTCTACTTCTTCCACCGAAAGCAGTGGGCTGCAAGAATCTTCCTTTGAAACCGCACCGAGCCGCCATTGCTGCTCGAGCTGCAGCGTCGAAACCATGAAAAACGATGAATCTAATGCGGAAGGACAGTTCGCCGACGAACAAAAAGTCGTATTAGCCTCTTTTGTGCCCGGCGCGACCGGCTCACTTGAAGACGATGTTGAGATGCCGTTGCGCGAATTATTGGCCTTGTTGTCCTGCCCCGTGATCGTGGTCATCGCACTCTGTCGCTTCAACTCCTCGAGCTCCTTTATCCGGCGGTCCCGGAAAAGCTGCGCATCACGGCGTTTGGTAAACCAAAGAATGTCAGCAACCACAAAACTCGTCTCGTCTAGCCACCTCCCGCGGAGCAGCACATGGCACCGAACACCTTCCCGCATCGTTTCAACGAAATCAGCCAGCTGTGGGTGATCTCGCCGCACATAATGACGGTCACCTTGATCATCTTCTTTATCTTCTTCGTGATGAAGATGTGTAGCTGCTTGCTGAAGTTCTTGTCTACTTTGTCGCACAACTGGTGGAAAGAGAAATTTCACGAAGTGCTCTGTCGCGAAGGAGCAGGTCCGCGAGAGTGCCACAAAGTCCTCCAACATCTGCTCCAACTTGACCCTCGGCAGCGGCGGCTGGTTCTTGTGCAGCTCGCACTCGCAGCATTGAACGAAGCCGCAGTGCTGGGTCCCGGGAAGGACGACCAGCTGCAGGCAGCGCCTGGGATCGCAGGAGCAGGAACTTGTTTTTACTTTATTATTATTGCACGCAGTTGTGCCAGTCGTGGATGCTAGGCAGGTGGAAGTTGTATCGCTAGCAGGAACCTCAGCACTACACGAAGTTGTTCTAGAACAGGTGGTCGAAGCCGTAGAAGGACCACGCGGCGCTCGCCTTCCCCTCCCGCCGCCTGCGGCAGCATCTGCGTGTTGAGTTTTCTTCTCTTCCGCGGCTCCCGCGCGCGTGTCTACTCTCGCCGAAGACGCCGGTGGCGCGGCTCCATGGTGCTTGTCGTCCACCGTCGGAGCACTTTTTAGAAGATGTAGCGTATTTTGTTGCTGATTTTTCTTGCTTCTCGTCGTTTCTAATTTTTTCATCTTTCGCTCTTTCGAGCCAGTCGCGTCAATGTAGTTTTTGTTTTGCCCCAACTGATGATCTACTGCTGCTTCCACCTTTGGAAAAGATTTTTCAACGACCCCATTTTCGTTGCACTTCTGCGTGGCGGGTCCGTCGACGTTCTCACGACCTAAAGAACACTGGTCCAATATCTCCTTCGCTTCGTCAAATGCGCTGATCACTTTCGGCTTTTTTCGATTTCCTTTCGCGATAACCACCCGGCACAGGTGCGGGAAAACCTGCAGCAGCATCCGCGCGAAGTCATCTCGCATGGGGCCCGGCAGGTGCCGCGCAATCACATCCACATGTCCTCTGCGGGCAACTACGGGGTCGCTCTTCGTTTTTCTTTTTTCACCGCCCTGATGTAGTTTTTCTTGCGCAAGTGGAGGAGGCACTGTAGTGGGAATATTAGTTCCTCTGCAACTAGAAGAGGGACAGGGAACAGCGCCAACATCCTTCGCTCCTGCTTGTGCTTGATGAACGGGAGCCGTTCTACTGCAAGGGGGCCCCGAAGGGGCAGTCATAGTTGTAATCGGTGACGATGTTCTCGCGGTTTCAAGACAAGAAGATGAAACTACTGCAGATCGTGTGTCTACTGCATCGAGTGAGGTAGGAGCGCCTTGGCCTTCCCGTTGTGCTTCTTTGCAATTGACTTGCGGACCGGGAGCTTTCTGGATCTGGCCTTCGCCTGCCTGATACAGCAAAGCGCATCCTCTTCCAGCAGGACCGCCCGTCGCAGGCGAAGCAGCAGGTGTGCTGGTGCTTATTCGCGCCGTTGTTTCATTCTTTCCAGAATGCTTGTGCTTCATATTCATTCTATACGAATTACAGTGCCGGGCGTGGGAGGGGCAATAGAAAAAGAGTAAAACGAATTCAAAAAGAATCGTCGTATCAATTACATAGGTAAAAGTTGTAAGAACTTCTGTTCAATAAAATGCGCAGAAGTAGATTTATGACTAAAAGGTGTCATTGTCATGTGTATTACACTTTTGTGGTCGTCTGTTGTAGTTTTCCGCAGTAGATGAAGTCGCGTCCTAGAAGGATCGCCTTCATCTCGTGCCGATCATTGTCAGTGGTCATCTTCGCGCGGACAGGGCCTTTCTTGGTTTATTTTTCCGCGTCGATAGGGACAGGGTGCATGTCGTACTCGAATGGTGCGTGGTGCCTAAGGCAAGCAAAAAGTCAATAATGCGTCAGAGGAATTATCGGGAAGGTTACGAATGGTTTTAAAAACCATTTTTCTACGATGTTTGGGAATGTTCTTTTTTTTTCGCGCTGGGATAAGAGAAGGTAGTAGCAGTGCTTTCGATAACAATAGAATTCAACTTTTATTCAAGGACAAACCGCAACCTGCGTGCGGCGTGACTGACAAAACCAACAAATCTAATCCTCGAGGATGATAAAGTTGTAAATAGTAATCGGCCCATGCAAAAATGTGCAGGATATGCCATGCAACACAGCTTGAGTGGTGATGTCTAAACGCCAAAATTTACGGTAACCATGTGGTCATGTTTTGTAAGGTCGTCGTGGTCGTGCTGCCGCTGTCGCATCTTCATGATGCTAAACTACAACGAATGCTTTCTACTGTCGCATAGGTCGCTACGATGGATTGCCATTGTCGTTATTAATCATGCATATTACTACACAGGAGAAACAAGAATTGAAAGAGCTCCTCGTCTACAAGTCATGACGCAGGTAACATCGTAGAACTCTTTCGGATTCAAAATCATCGCGCTTCATCAGTTCCAGTTCTTAGTTCTTGTACAGTGGGAATCAAAAAAAAAGATAGATCTGCATCGCAAGTTGACCGCACCCTTAGGTAAAACGCATTGCTTGGCTAAAAGTTTCCTACTTGTTATCGCTCACCTTTTGGATCTTCTTCGTGCTTCAAAAAAAAAAACCGCTTGGCACGAGCGCAAAGGGAAATAGATCTCGATGTTTGTATTCACTCAACTGAGAAGAAAGATAAAGAACGTCACAAGCTTGTTCACTGTGGCAGGAACGGACGAGAAGACATACAGAACTACTAGAACACCATAGGGATACTAGGAATAATTCGGCTGAAGCCAGCTAGGAATTGCGCAAGCGTTCATCTTCCCGCATCTTTGTCTGAGGATATTATGATATAACTCGGATTTCAATAGCCGGCGCCAATAATCGTCTGTCCAAGTAAAAAATCAAAATGCAGTTCCGTTATTTCTCTAGAAAAACGGGTTTCCAGAATCTACCACAATTCCACTTCCCGGCACGGAAACCGGCGCCGTTATATCGGGCTGCCCGAGCGCGTTTATCGGCGACTCGTAGACAAAATCCGCCCCGACCATCCCTCGCGTGAACGACTCGGGCCGTTTGGCGAGTTCCAGCCGCGGGGCGGCCGACAAATTCGCGGGCTGAGCGAGGAAAGGTGTGGCGGTGTTAGTACTGTGGCTAGTACTACCCGCCCCTGGTTGCGTCAGCTTCAGCGCCGCCACGTCCTGTACCGTTTTCCAAAACCCGTTCCACTTGGCCTGACTCCCCAGATCGTGAGCGGACGGGATAATTTCCCGGGCCGTGTTCTTCGAGCGAGACATTGTGCTGCTGCTGGCGCCGCCGGTCGGGATGGGGATGACAAAAGGCAGGACCGGGTAATTGTTCACCACCTGTCGGCGCACGTTCTCGTCGATCTGCTCTCCCTCCTGCATTTCCTTGGGCTCATCTTCTTCCGTTTTTGCAGCTTCGCCACCTTCTGCGAAAGCTGTGCTGGTGCCGTTGGAGTTCGAGTTGGACGATGGTGCGTTGGACAAGTCATTATCAAAATTCTCTGCAAAAGATGTTCTTGGGACTGCTCGAAAAAGGCACTGGCGCGGGGGCCCGCTCTGTCGCAAAATCCACTGGCGCTGCAACTCCTGATCATAGTAGCCGTTGTGTGCTGGTGCTAGGCTTCTGAAGATTCTCGTTGAAGACGAAACGGAATCAGGGCTGGAGGAAACAGGTGCGGAGAGCGACGCAGCTGCTTCGCCAATCACGATTGTTCCACGAGCCATTTTTTGTTGATGTTCTGCTTCTTCTTTGCAAATATTCAACCTGCGTAAATGTTTCTACAAATAGAAATGAGGACAACTCGACGAGGACAAACAGGTGGGCGGAAAACAATTGCAAATCAAAATTGTTTTTGTTGTCCGTGAGGACTCCTAGACTCCATAAAAGAATGATTTGGTGACTAATCCGAAGATTTGATACTCGTCTGTGCCTCCCAAATGCAACTGCGATCCCAAGAGGAAGACGATGAACGAAGGTACCTAGTAGAGATAGCGACTCACACGACTTTCATTCATTTTCCGAGTCAAGAGGCCGAAAACGATGGTGACGACCGCAACGAGTTAAGCGAAATAAAACCGACGGCGACAATCACAATGACAATCCGTAAACGAAGTTAAGCGAAAACAACATCATGCACGCACGATTTTTCAGCGAGGAAAAACGTATCGCGTCCTACCAGCAGGCACTTCCAAAAAAGTGAATGTGCAGAGTTTCGAGATCATCCCCCTTTCAATGCAGCAGCGCGGTGAAGCGCCTTACCTTCTGGTCGGGCGCTACTTCTGCCAACAGCTATCGGCGACGACACGCGCGGTCGCGCTGATGCCGCTCTTGTTTATCTTCTCACGAAGTTTGTGTTGCTGGATCAAAAGGCAATACAGTTGTTTCAGGACGTGCACAAGCACAAGAAAGAGACCGCTGTTCGCAAAGCTAGATACATTTAAAAGGAGTTGCATAAGCATACGAAAAAATACAAAGCTTCTTTTTGTTGAAAAACTCCGGGCATTATCTTCAATGAGTCATCGATCTGTAGGTACGGAAACAAAGCGACCAGTAACTACAACTTATGTCAAACATCAAAAGATAAACAAATTATTTGTCCATACTGCTATGGTCGAAGAGATTTCAAAACAAGCTTCTGCATCTGCTTGCTTTCAACAATAAGACAAGACATTCCTACTTTTTCTCAAATTCTTAAAACTTAAAGCGAGTACGACTGCTCGTCATCCTCGTCGCTGTCTGAGGAGTAATCGGAGAACAGGGCTCCGCCCTGCTCTAAATCCACCTCTCGACGATGATCTAACGGCTCCGGGTAGTGCAAAAATGGTCGCTTCGCTTTCATGTCTTCGTCCTCCGTACCGCTGGACGAGGACTGCTTTTCGCTGTCGTACACAATTTTCCGGGTCGACAATGGCCCGTGTAAACTGTGGCTCGACCCCGATCTCCCGTCCTCTATCGGCGACCGCGTGCCGTCGCTGTTATGTCGTGCAGGTCGGACACTGTTGTTCAAACCCGTCCGGTTCTGCTGCATGGTGAGCTGCCAGTTCTTTCGCCACCGATTGAGGCAGCTGAGGAAGAGGACAATTCCGGTGATCAAGAAGATCAGCTGCACGACAAACGCGATGGTGGTGGCCAAATCCGTTTTGCCCTGCCTCCGATTCGAGGCGAGGTTCACGAGATTCGGGTGGGGCAACGGGACCGTTTCCTTCTGGCCGTCCGCACGAATCGGGGATTCCCGCGCCAGCGCTTCCTCGTGCACTTTTTCGTGTTGCATTTGCGCCAGCTCCCACGGTGGCGGGCCGCCGCCGACGGGCGCGTCGTCCTCGTCCTCCTCGCGTTTCACCATGACGCGGTCGGATCCTGATGTGGTGGGGGTGGTCTGCTGCGCAGCGTTCACCTGCTGGTGTTCTTTCACCGGTACTTGCTGTTGTCCTTGCGCTACCGCTGGTGTGACCGGCGGCGCTGCGATAGTCGGAGGCGGTGGAACTACAACGGGGGACGATCGTACTACCTTCACGGGCTCCGCACTCGCCTGCAAGACGAGGAACAAGGTGCTCTGCGGGGCGAGGTTCTGAAAAGTAATGTCCGCCGCTGTGTGCTCGACCAGGTTTATGCAGGTGGTGAGGGAAATGGGAAATTTGAAAAATGACGGAAGAGAATTCTGAAAAGGGAGAGCGAATTAACGTTAGTTTTGTCTACTTAGAGAGACGATGAGATCAGGAGATGACTTGATGCTATCGGTATGTGGGGCTGCGATTTTCTGGGAAGAAAGTCGCAATTTTTAGTGCAGCTCCTGTCGTCTTTTGAAAATACTCAGAGGTGGTCCCTAGGGTTCGCAGGATTGCGCGCGCATACACATACTTACACGCTGGCGAGGGTAGGCTCATCTCTTGAACAAGCCCGGAAGAATTCGTTGTAGACGCATGCTCGGATAGAAACCGATGACAACACAAACATGTTCAAAATCCTTCAACATTGATTCACCAACCGAGCGACGCATCGCGAGCGCGACGACTTTCAAGAAAGCAAATACAACCGATCATAAGCTTAAAAAGGGTTGTTCACACGAAAAGAACGCTACAAAAGCTAAAGCCTAACCGAAGCAGAACCCTGAAGCAAAGCATTACTCTCTAACCGAAACCGAACAGAGTCAAGGAAAATTTAGCTAGACCGAATAGAATCACCGTCACCGAAGGTGTATCTACCTAGATGTACTTCTAAAGTACACTTTGCTTTGCGCATGATCAAAAATTTCTCCGTCACATTTTGAAAAATTCCCAGCATTCTTCCATGGCATAAGCTCCTCGTCGACTTGCTTGGTGGCGATGCGGACATTAATGCGCCATTGGTCACCATCTCCGATAACCGACGTTTTAGCTGGAAGAACCGGAGCAGCCGCGGAGATTGTTTCCTGCGAAACCGGAATATTGTTTCGTCCCTGCTGTCCACCTGGTAGTTTTTGTTCTACCGGTAGTTCCTCCTCATACTCCGCTTCGTACCCCTTTTGCTGCCAGACATCATTCACACTTTTTACGGGTTTCTTCAAATTCGTGCCGAATTGGTAGTGGGGAATCGCGGACGGCGACAGGTGTGCATTGCAAAAGTATCGTAATCGTACTCGTATAAATGCGAATCTAGCATAACAGATCTGCTTTCTTACCTGAATCTGCGTGACAAATTTCATTTTTCTTCTAGGAAAAATTTGAATTCGTCATGCAATTCATACCAAATATAGCCGCCGGGGCGGGGGTAGTGAGGTCGTGGGCGTTTTTTTGCCGACCGCCGCCTTGGCCGCGGCTTTGCTTTTTATGGGCTCGCCATACCACCGCGCGTAACGTTATGCCGCACGGTATGGCGCCCACTTGGGAAACGTCGCAAATTTTGGCACATTTCCAAAATTCCTTTCCGAAAGCCAGCCCCGATGCTATGGGGCCGATCCGGGTGCCACGGGGGGCGCCCAAAAAGCGAAGAAAAACCGGGCCCATAGCATGCGGATTGGCTTTGCGCGTCTGGGGCGCTTTTTATTTTTCGCGTTTTTATTTTTCACGCCGGCGCTTTTTGCAAAGCTTCCCAGGCTCTAAAACCGGCGAAAAGGCGGCCGCTTTCGCGACCGCCCAAAATGCTCCGAAATCGCGGCCGTGCCATGCTGTTTCGCTGTTCTGATTTTGGGCGCGTTTTTTGCGCGCCCCTTTTTGGGCGCCCCAAATCGCCAGAAACCAAGGCGGCGGGCGCCTCAGAAGGGCGCCCCTTTTGCCGGCTCCCCTGCGTCGTTTTATCCAGTGCGAATCGATAGAATCCGCCCGGGCTATTTTGCCGCAAACGCCCCGGCCGCTTGATAAGTGAAAACCTTTTATGCTCAAAAACACTTCCGACCGCTTGAAAACTGCCGGCCGTTTTTGAGGGTAGATGGCAAAAAAACTCCCTGGTTAGAACCGTTCGGTGACCTCACTACATACTAGTACGATACTTTTGCAGTGCATACCAGGTTCACGAGCGCAATAGCCACCGACCCGTCCGTTAGGTCGCGGGCCCACAATTGCAAGTCCGTGTCGCAACCCGCACGACAGCCGCCGCGGACACCATTGGGGTCCTGATAAGAGGAATAAAGCGATAGAGTGCTTATCATGCAATACGAAAAACATAAGTGCTGGCTCCACAAGTTTCAGTTTGACATTTTGATGGAAACACGACTTTTCTCTTTGTGAAAGAAATTTAAATTTTGAATTTCGCAAAAATAAAAATTTGTGATGCAAAAACAACTATACCTGGTTCACGGCGATCATTTTCGGGTTCAAAATCAAGTCCCTGTACGGCTTGCCCTCGTCCCCCGCTAACTTCCGCAAATCCGCTGACAGCAGCAAGGGCGCCGCGACGATGGCCCAGATGGCGAACTGAATCCGCGCCTGGTCGACCGTCAGGCGGTACTGGGAACCGTGCGTGTACGTAAATCCCGCGTTGTCCTCGCCCGGGTCGTGGTCCGACCCCGCCAGCATCATGTCCGGGTCGTTGAACGCACCGAGGGGGGCAGATTCCAAGCCCTGCGTCTGGCTTGCCCAGTGGGAGATGATGGAGCGCAGGACCGGGAAGGAGTTCGAGATGTCACCGAAGTTGCGCCACATATTGCAGCCCGCTTCATGGTACATTTCCGAGAACGGCTTCTCCGCTTCTGGCTTATCCAAGTAAGCCGGCCACGAACACGCGTACACAATGTCTTTGTTCTGGAGCGCGTGCCCGATCTTCTTGTACTGGGACTGGACCTTACCCTGCGGGACGAAGCACCCGTCCACTTTCACGTACTTGACCCCCCAGTCGTGGAAGGTCTGCATGTCCAAATCTTCGTAATACATGCTCCCCGCGTCCTGCTCGCAGGACAGCGTTCCGGCGCACGTGTACAGCCCAAATTTGATCCCCTTTGATTGGAAGTACTCCCCCAGCGCCTTCATGCCGCTCGGAAATCGGAGCGGATCCGGGATCAATTCCTGCGTGTCCGGATTTCGCGCCAGTAAGCTCGCACCGGTTTTCGCATCCCGGTTGGGGCCGAAGTCGTGGCTCTGTTTGACCTGCTTGTTGAAGACCATGTAGTTCTCGGCGTGCTTGATGCGGTCCTCGTCACTCTTCGGCACCGGTAAAAATTCCTTGTTTGGCCCCCGCCCCGCCATCCAGCAGTCGTCAATCCAGAGAATGTTGTACCCCGCTTTGACGTAGCCGTCTCGTACCATGGTGTCCGCCATTTCCTTGTACTGCTTCTCGCTCACGCAGTCGTCCGGATGGGTCTCGCAGTCGCGCTGGCACCGGAAGTTTTCCCAACTCATCCAGCCCATGGGCGGCGACGCGAGCTTCACGCTGGGACCGTTCAGAGGAGCAATGTTGGATGTGGTGGTCTGTATGGTGGACGTGGTCTTGGAGTCGTAGTTGTTCTCCGAGTTTTCACTAGGCTGGAGGGTCGAGGCAAGAGGCGTGGGGAGTTGCTCTACTTGCTGCTCCGGTAGGGGAACCTGGGTGGATTTTTTTGGTATAAAAAGGTAAGTAACACTTTTCATCACACAGCACCTCACTTCTGAATTTCAACTATTAGGACCGACTAATGATTTTTCAGACACACAGTGTTTTCATCTTGATCAAAATCTAAAGTATTTTGTCGTCAACGACATGATGAAACATCACCAAATACGTTTTTCTCTTCGAGCATCGCTTCGGGTAGTGGCACGTTGATGTCCGCGGGTCGGATTTTGTAGTTGTCGGTGTTAAAATTCTTCCCAAACTTTGGGTCCTCCCCGATGGGCAGTTCTTGCAAATTGATGAAATTGGGACTGTACTTCAAT
This sequence comes from Amoebophrya sp. A120, assembly GCA_905178155.1. Lineage (NCBI taxonomy): Eukaryota > Dinophyceae > Syndiniales > Amoebophryaceae > Amoebophrya > Amoebophrya sp. A120. The sequence goes on along the minus strand of CAJINV010000011.1, from coordinate 3,490,916 downwards.
ATCGGTTTCCGATTTTTCTCCGCATCTAATAGTTCTTGCACTGTAGAAGTAGAGCTACTACTGCTTGGAGAAGATGATCCTGCTGCCGTTCTTTCCCCGTTAGTCCCGAAGGAGGAAGATGAAGAAGAACTGCTACTGCTTCGACTTCCCTGCTCAACAAGAACCTCCTCCCCGTACCTTTCAAAAAAGACGCTATTCAACGGTCGGCTGTCGTAGGGAGCGACCATGGGGTACGCGAGGGGTCGCTTCGTCGCGAGGAACGGTTTATCGCCAGCATTCTCCTCTTCGGGCGCAACACCGCGGGCGTTTAGAAGTAGAGTCAAAAGGACGCGACGCCGGTCCTGTGGCGCTATGTTGGCAGCGCGCCGGCGCTTCAGACGCATTGTCGTTATTATTGTTAGTTTGATGTCAAGACGGGAACCACGGTAAAAAAAATTCAAGAAGTACGTTCCTTCGTGAGTTTTCAAAAGTACAAATGACGATATGCAGATGAAGATAAAGTACTTACTTACACTAGAATATCGCTTTGATGTTGCGCAGTTCTGTATCACTATCCGTATCCAAGCAAATCCGTATCCTCCATGCATCCCCAAGGAATATTGCCACGGGCACAGAACAGACGAGCAAGTTGGTGGCAAAATTATGTACTTCTTACACCACGACAACCCCCAATCAAGCCCCTCTGAAACAACTTTGCAAATATGGATGACGAGGTGATACGATGGACAGACGCTTGACGGTGTTTTGTCTTTCCTCTTTGACGTAGCTATCACGAAGAGCTGTTTTCACGCACGATGTTCACGACGATTCAGAATCAACACCTTCAAATTTCAATTTGAGTCCTTTTATGGAAAATAAGACAATTCAGTTCGACGATCGATGGGGAGTCACGACCATAGCCTTCTCAGCAAGAACCCACTTTACCTTGCGCATACAACAATGCCGAGGGTACTACAACCGAACCGCTACTGAGTGTGAGTGCCTCTTTTCGATATAGAAAAAGAACTCGAACAGCCACTATTGACGCACTACAATATGCACCAATTACGAACCAAGCGGCAGGGCGCTGCAGCTGGCTGAGTGGACAATACTACGCCTTTATTCTCAGATTCTTGGTATTGCAGATTTGATTCGTTTTCGTTTTCCCAACAAAATAAAGCTCAGTCCACCTGAATCGACGCCCGTCTTTTTGATTTTTTCAGCCTTAAGTTGTTTACCTTGATGCAAAGTTTTCGGTGCATGCGGAGGAACCGATTGTAGAGCGGAAGCGTCGCAGCCTCGATGTTCTGGCCGTAGATGAACATCAGGGAGAGCTCGCCGTACGTCGGCTGCGGCTTCTCCACGTCCCACAGCCACTTCGGATACGCCTCGTCCGGCTGCAGCTGCACGTCGGGTACGTTGGCGAAAATGTTGAAGACGTCCCCCGCACCCGGAGCGACCGTCTGCTGCCCGGCGTCCTTGCCGCCGCCCGCGTTCTTCTTCTTCGGGCCGAGGAGGATGGGGGAAGGAGAGAAGAGTGGTCGGAGGGGGGAGGCGTTTGTTCTTGTTACCTTCCGCATAGGCAGCGGGCAATACGGTTGTGAGTTGGGAAGATTTGTGGAGGAACAAGACGAGCTGGACATCAGCCGAGTGATGGTTTGTTGTATTATGTATGTGGTATGAAAGGATCCCGGACCTGCAAGAGCATCTGCCGCACTGCGGTGAGTCCCATTGTTTTGCAATGTGACGGTGCTTCTGCTCCACCAGCACGGCTGTTGTTTTACAAACGGGAGTTGAGGGAGCCCAGGGGCACGAGGCAGCCCTTTCGTTAGTTGCCCCATCACGTCGCGTATAATTGATACATAGGTGCGAGCACAATACAAACCTGCGCGAGGACTGCTACTCAATTGGGAGCGATCTGCCATGAAATGCCAAAGAGATTACATACAAGATAAAGATAGAACAGACGACCAACAACTGCCTGACAAAGATGAGGGTGAAAACCAGAACACAAGCCGCACAACAGTACGGGCTGATAAATGATCCAGGCATTGCGCCGAACCGGATTGAGGGTCGTAGGTAGTTAGAGTTCCTCCGGCTGAAAGATGCCGAGAGACCTGCTGCATTCATCTCTTTCTGGAGCAGATCTTCAGTAGCGCGCACGCTGGTACGTGATCGGGCGTGGCTGGCTTCGAGTGGGGCCAAGCAATGAAGGCAAGCGGGAACCGGCCGCGGCCGAAAATAATGTAGCCCGGCGCCGCGACAACAAATGCGGGCCGGGGCCAAACCCACACCGCAACCAAGAGCCGACCACACATGCAACTTCGCCGGCGTGGCGGGCGCGAAGGGCCACAAACCAGGAAGAGGGGCCACATCCAGCAAGCGCAAGTCGGCGCCGCGCGCGGCGAAAGCAGGCAAGGGCGCATCTGGGTGGCCGGCCCGCCCGCGGGCGAGGCCCGGCGCACACACTCGCACCCCAGGCGGCGCAGAAAATAAGACCACGCCGGCCCGCAGGCGGAGAAGCGGGGCCGGCCATGCTGCACGCGGGCGCCCGGCGTGCGAGGCGCCACGTGCCGGGGCGCGGCCGTGGCGGAAGCAAATGGGCGCCGCGCGCCGGGCCAGGCAGGCCTACCGGGGCCGGCAGGCTGTCAACGAACCTGAACGAAGGGCGGCCGTGCGGCTTCTCGAGAGACAGAGCGCGCGTCGTTCTCCCCCGCTGGCTTTCCCGTCAGTCCGGCCAACTAGTTCCCGCGGGGCGTCGCCTGGCCGTACGTCCGACCGCGCGCCACCCGGCGGCCTGCATCCCCGACCCCGGCCAAAACCGGACTCGCCGGCAGCTTGCGCGCGGAAGCCAACAGGGGGGCCGCGCCGGGGCGCTTGCCCCAATGCGCGCCCGCAGGGGCTGCTGAATGCAGCGGGGGCCGGGCGAAGTGCGCCGCTTCGGATATGACGCGCGCCACGCACGGCGGCAGGGCAACGGCCCAGCGGCTGCTCGCAATTTATTACGCCCCACCACCCCATAATAACCTCGAATGGCGCCGCTCTTCCTATAGATGCTACCTGTCCGAAACAGTGAAAAGGAGAAGAGTATGCCCCTCGGGAGCAAAGCAGGCTGCAAATTTCTTGTCCGGCGCCATGGCCAGGAAATTTTCGCCGTACAAGGGGCGCGGGACCTTGTCCGGGGTGGCTTCCGCGCGGTTGTGCACCCGAACCACGCCTGCGGCTGGCACTGCTCGCCAAGGGCGCAATCTATTACGCTACCACGCTGGCGAGAAGCGCGGGCGGCGCCTGCCGGGCGGCCATTCTTACCTCCTTGGTCTGCCCCCTCGTGGGCGGCGGGCCCGTTCCGCGCTCCATGCGAGCGCCCGCCAGGGCCGCTGCTGCGGCCCACAACGCCACCGAATGGGTCTCGCCTATGTCATTCATCCCCTGCTGCATTTCCACGGGCATGCCGCGGCCGCATTCGCTGAGACGCCCCCAATAACCGGCAGAAGGTTGCGGGCTGGGCCGCCCTAAAAACTTTCGCGGGCGGCAGTCTGGCGCCTTCTGTGCCCGTCGGCGTCCCCACAGGTCTCACAGATCGAGCCCGCCTATCGATCACAAACTGGGCAGCTTCCTCGCAGTCGGGCCCGGCATCGGCGACAGGCTGGCAGACACCTCCAAAGCCCCCGCCGCGTTTGCCGCGCGCGTTCTTCGCCTGTGGCGCTTGCGGTGTGTAAAAGTCCAGGGCATGCACCACGTAGGCCAGGAGGTTGCGCGCTAGCACGCCCGCGACCTCTTCGCCCCGGCGCGGCCGGCTGCTTCCAGCTGCGCGAGCTACCGACCTAGCGGCCCCCATCATCTCCATTATCAAGAAGGCAAAAGAGGATGAAGACCGAAGCCAACACATCCACGTTGGCGAAATCAGAAACGCGATATCTGTGCAGCCAGGAGAACTGCAACGAAAATCGAACATCGCCTTGTATCCAAAGTCAGTGGTGTGTCCATAATTTATTTTTGACGTGACAAAAAAAGCTTTTCGGCGAAAGGTAACTGCCCTGCTCAGCCTGCGCTCCTTAAGCACGCGCAAGCACGTTCTGCACTTTGTGTTTGTTCCCCACAACATAGTCAGTCAAAGAAAAATCAGCAGGCGCCCGAAAATATGGACCAGTCAGCAGGCTTCAACACCTCTTAAAGCTCTGGCTTATACCGCTCAGTAATGTAATCCAGTGGCGTCGTTCGTGCCACGAAACTTGCCTCCCCATCTACCAATGCGTCCGGCAATGCCAGAAAATGCGCGTCGAAGTTTTCCGGCTGCTTGATTTCCCAGCAGAGCATGCAGTTCTGCGGCGTGTCGCGGTTGTACTTGGTACAACTGTTGTCGCAGTACATCGAGGTTGTGTGCATTCTCGGGTCTGCCTGCAATTCGAAGAAGTTTCCATGCAGGTTCTTAAACGTCTTGTGGATGTAGTCGATCCCCGCGTGTCTGCCCTCGAGCAAAAACCGCTCGTGCGCTCGTTGCAGCGCCACTTCCTCCGTGACGGCGACGAACGCGAGGGAAATTTGGTAGCCGGCCGCAGCGTACGGGGGCAGAACGCGCGTCTGGATCCGGTCGAGGTCCTTGCCGGTCTCCTCATATACGAGGTTTACTCCTCGCTTCAAAATTTCCTGTTTTGAGTTTGATAGATAATCGACGCTATTGCTTTTCAAATTTTTTCCCGTTGTGTTTTTACTTGAGCATGTTGACCCAAGACAGGAACGCGCATGGGCAACCGGTAGACAAAACATACTCCAAAGTCCAATATTGGTAAAAATGAAAATCATCAACATTGCCTACCACTTCCGCCCGTTTCGCTATCCTGATCGCCGCACTGTAACACCCGTCGGCGGCGTCTTTGTACTTCTTCCCCGTAGCGAGGCTCTGTTGGTATTCCGGCAGATATTTCAAATATTCGTCCAAACCGTGCAACAAGAAGCTGGACTTGAAAAATTCCGATTCCTCCCGCAACTTCCGTACCAACGTGCTCTTCCCCGCACCCGAGCCCCCCATCAGCAACAGCATCCGCCTCTGGTTCTTCGGCTGCTCGGGAATGCCTGCCAAGTGCTCGTCGATCCAGGCCTTGATTTCCGATCCGCTGTAGTCGTCCCGCCCCCTGCAGGGAAAGGGCGTGTTTTCCAGCACTTCGTCGGACTGGGGTTCTTTTGGCAGAGCATTTTTGTCCTCGGGGGTTTCAGCACCGTCGGGCGTTATTATAGGGGGACCGAACTCGTAGCTGCTCAGAGCAGGGGTTGAGAAGAGCAACGCTGTTGAAACGGCGAAGCGGCATCGCCGTCGGCGTGGCATTTTTCCGTTAGATGAGCTGGAAGACGAGGAGGACATCAACATGTCTGTTTAAAAATTATAAGTAGCCCAAATGAGGAAAAGTAGAAACCTCACCATGACAATCTTCTTCGAAGACCACGACGCACTAGTAGTTACGGAATCAAGTCCAAGATCTCCTCAAAAACAACATTCTGGATAAAAAGGTCGCTGAGCGAACTCCAACTCCGTCATGCTTCAACTAATACTAGAATCTTCGAGCTCAAACAGAATGAGAAACCGACAGTGCTCCAGTTCAAGATCTTCCACAATTCAGTGTACAACTGGACATCTTCGAGATCATCAACTTGAACCATTTTTGCGAGCCAGCGAACACCGTTGGCCTGCCTAGGCTTGGAAACCCAGTCGCTTCTGCATGAGTAGAAATCCATTTTTTCCAATGAATCAAAGAACAAATTTGTACAGAGTTTGTCCCCGTATAATTCAAAGTGTTCATGCAATTTTTCCATCTCCTTACGAGACAAGTGCCGAACGAAGAGTCCGGACCCGAGAATTTTTGCAACCTCGCAGACGCTCCTCCTCTTCCCATTTACTTTCGGTACTACTTCTTCTGCAAAACCGAAACCTCTCGGCGGCCCTCCATCCGCTCGGCACTTTTTGTACTAAACTTGTGACTAAACTAAAACGATAAAACGCGAAGCTGTGATTTACTTCGTTGATCATCTTCTAAAAGCGATAGTATTATACCATTTGAACTCGTGATCGGCTAAATTTTCGACAAAACAGATGTGATTTATTATTTCTTCCCGTTGAGCAAATTGATGTGGTGTTTCGCATTTCGTTTAGTATTTTTGGCGACAAAACTAAGTTCAGAACAAGATGCTTCTTTGCACTACTACTGGTAGTAATGCACTCCTCAAAAATACCCACTTTCATCTCCTCTCCTCCTACTTCCCATACAACGAGATCATCCAGCAGTAGATGACGATGACCATGGCAAAAATCGACCCGGTCAGCCCCCCAACCGCCATCAAAGTCTGCTGACTCGCAGCTCGCCGCTCCACCGACCAGTCGGTGCGCAGGATCAAGTATCAAATGCAAAAGTGTCTGGGTCTGGAAGACTCATGCTGTTTTTGCATGACGCAGAAGGTCTGGCATGGAAGCCCCAGCATCACAGGTTTCGAGAAGCTTCCGCAATGCCGAATGCGTATGACAAATCCCCCACTTTGGTGACAGAAAGTGGGCAGCTTTTGCTACCTATGCATCAGAGATTTTTCTGTGTTCTGAAATACGCATCACAAGTTTGTATTCTTCCAGACCCAGACATATTTGCCATCCATATCAAGCCCGCGTAGCTCATGTTGTACCCGCGCTTGGACTCCGCGACGACGTTGAATATGCATTGCAAAGATGTCTGGGTCTGGAAGCTTTGGAACTTGTGATGCAAACTCTGGAACACACAAACATTTGTGTTGCATGAGCGGCAAAGGCTGCCCATTTCTTGGTACGCAAGTAGGAAGTTTCTCATGCAGGACACGCATCGTGAGGCGTGCTCAAAACCTGTGATGCTTTTGCCTGCATCAGACACCATTGGCGTGATCCGGAATATGCATGACAAATCTTGCATTCTTCCAGACACAGACATTTTCGCATTTGATATTGAACACGTAGCGCTTGCCCGTGACTACACCGTCAATCGTGGCGTTGCACTTGCCGCCGCTGCACCGGCTGGCGGGAATCGGCGTCGGGGTGGCGGGCCGGTCCGTGTTGTTCGTCAGCCCGCAGACCTGTAGCAGGGTGTGATGGAGCATTTTCGGATTTTGATGTACTAGTACTTTCTTTATTATCATCGATCTATCATCATGTCGACTCTCCAACTCGCATCTCTTGTTAGCAAGACTATTGCAAAGAACTCTACAACGTCCACATTTTTGAGGACTCTATGCTACTGAACAAGTGAAAATAAACCAATACCGTGTTCATGATTTTTCTTTTGGTCAAGAACACCGCTGCGTTTGTCCTTTGGTCCCGCTCCAGCAGCATGGCGGACCAGACGTAGTACTGCAGTGTTTCTGACACCCCTGTGGGCCGGTAATACGCCGTGTCCCAGCCGATTTGCACCTGCAGCTCCTGCAACTGCGTGGCCTGCAGCTGTCCCTCGTTCCCCGGCCGGGGCCAGGCCCCGATGTCGGTCAAAACCGTCAAGGTGTAGGAGGAGGTCTCCTTCGCGTAGACTGCGATGTAGTACCGGGTGGAAGTCAAAGGTAATTCGAAGAAGGTCGGCGCGCCATCCCGGGTGCCATCAATCACCGACACGTAGTGGGTCCACTCGCACTCGTCCGCCTGGGGCACGGTCTCCTGCGAACTGCCGGCCACCGTGGGGCCAAACTTCATGCAGCTGTAGGGATCCGGGTAGCAGGGCCGCGTTTTTCGCACGAACAGGTACACGATGCCCTTGCAGGGTTCCAGGTTGATGATCAACTTTCGGAATTGGTCGGGGACGTGGATTAAAGTGGTATTCATCGTTTGAAAGGAGTACCTGAGGATAATTTATTTTTTCAATCCCGCCATCTAAATCCGCTACATGAACATGAACTACATCGCAAAAAAAGACAAACACAAAAAATCATTCGCACCTGCTGTGCACTGAATCTCAAAAAAAAACTTCCTCCATCTCCCAATGCTAGTACTGAGTACCTGTGTGTCTTGTTCGCGACAATCTGCGCGTGGACAAACTGGCCATCCTTGAGCGGGTTCTCCACACCCATGTCGGGGTAGTCGTGGTGTCTGCAGGGATCTTGTTCGTCGAACGCATGCGTTAAAAGGGAGAAAAACGAGGTGTAAACGCAGAACAGTCTGGCCAAACTGCTTTTCATTTTGAACGAAAAGCGTCCATGTTGTTGTGTCATTGCTGCCGGTCGTGCGGCGTGAGCTTCTGAAAACGACATAGCTGTAGTCCGTGGTTCTTTTCTTCTCGTTGTGCAACAAGACCAGGTGTTTTTCGTGTGCGGTTTTATTCTATTGCTTTCCGTTGTGGGTGAGCTGTGTGCTGCGAAGATTTTGAAGCAACTGGAAGTAGAGCTGCAACTTCCAGCCCTCGCCAGATCCGCCCCGAATTGTCGGATGCGTGTAATTCCGGCTGCCGCTTCACTTATCGCAGGACGAGCGATAAACTGACAGTCAGCCTCCCCGGTTTTTTGAGAAATCGCTCCGGAGCTGAACGCTGTGGCTGTTCGACTTCTTGCTCCTTCGGAAGACGATGTACTGGAACTAGACGCTGTTGAGTTAGAAATCCTCGCTGTATGGATTTCACATTGTCGTTCTGCGTGTTGCCGATAATCTCCCCGGACAACAGATGAGGACGAGCTAGAACTGCTCCTGGGAGTTCTACTTGGCCCGTCAGAAATTCCTGCCACCTCTGGTGCACTGTCTCCCGTGGGGGAAAAAGTGCAACGGGCGGAGGACATTTTCGTATTATTTCAAAACTTCTCTTTCCCTGTTCCTGTACTCGTCAATAGCTTCAAAACTGATTATAGTACTGTGATATCTCCTATCGCTACGAGATCACAAAGCTCAGCACAGCGTACGCGTAGTCTTTAGAAATTATGCTCATGCACAAAAATAAAATGGTTATCAACAGGCTTGAAATTGGCTCCAATAGATTTCTAAAAGAAATAACGATGAAACCAGGATCAAAAAGATGAACCTTGAATCAACAATAGTGGTAAAGGGGTAGACACCAACTTCTTGCTCAGGTGCGAGTCAAAAATTTCTTGTTGTTGTTGACAGAGAGAAACCATAAAAGTTACAGGTGATTTTAGTGAATGGCACTTCATGGGGAACTGTAGGTGCTTCTTTACAGTAGAGTTTAAGTTTTCAAAGACGAGTACACATCTGCAGTACGTATCATGTTCACTACTTTTCACGTCGAAAAAGGTAAAACCACAAAAAAGCGTGACCGATTACGAGGCGAAGTCGAAAAGCGAGCCTTCGCTTGTACTTTTCTATTTCGCTCTTCGCTCCACAGATGCAATAGCGGTAATACGTGGGGCACTCTTATCTGTCTCTCAGTTCAGCTCTTTAATACTCGGGCTGTGTTGGTGGAAAACACGAACTTCTCAAAAATACGAGTGCAAACAATGGCAATTACCGAAGGCGAAGCTGTTTCTCAATACGAAATAGTGCCGAGCAACGTCACTCCCTGGGCTATTTTGATTGTAATTTCAACTTCTTACTTTTCAAAATATTTCTTTGAGTCGTTGATTGTTGATGGTGAAACTGTAGTTGCTCTTCGACTTAGGTACGTGGACACCATGTGTCGGGGGCCAACACCAACAGGTTGTCCTTGTCGCGATATAGTATATCCGCAATAATCCGCAACCGTAGTCACTACAAGCACTAAGTACAATTTGTTCCAAAAGAAGAGTCGTACAGCAGCAGCTCATCCTTACTCAAACGAAAAATCAGCGTCGCCGATCCCGGGACTTCGCCGACCGGTAGGATTTATCGGACGATACCGACCGCGGTCTCCTGTCTCCTTTTCTCTCCGCTAGTCTTTCCCTAAGTTTCTCCTTGCGCTCCGCGTATGATCCTCCCGCAACGTTGGACGAAATGTAGTCGCCTTCACTACTTCGAGACAACGATCGCGGGCGCGGCTTCGTGAGCTTAGCGGGAGGTGGGGATGGAGGACGAACATTTTTCTCCCTATCGTTTTTCGATGACTTCGAATTTTTTTTACCGTTATTTGCAGCGGGACGACCTGCACCAGCGCTGCGACTGAGCGAAGACGCGGAGTATTCGTCATCGTCTCTTTTCTTCTTACTGTTCTGCCCGAGCTGTCCGAGTCGTGGGGCGGGTTGAATTTCAACCTTCTTCGGCGGCGGAGCGGCGGGGGAGCGGGACCGGGATCTGGAATCTTTCTTGCGGTTGATGTTTCTTCTACTTCTGCCACCGGTACCGCGGCTGTCGTTTCTTCGGTCCGCATGACGATCATCCCGGCGATCTCGAGCTGCTGGTGCTGCACCTCTGGTTGTACTAGCAGCTGGCCGGTCGAAGCTGCGACTCCGCGAGCGCCTAGCTCGGCTGTCGTTCCTCTTGTCGTTGCGTGCGAGCAGCTCCACTTTTGGCTTATTCGACGGGCCTTCGGGCCTCGGCGCGGGACCTTGAGGAGCGGGAGCTTTTTTCTTGTTCTTTTTCCGGTCGTCATCGGAAAATTCGTCGAAATCACTAAAATTGGCGGAAGAGGAAAGCTCGACGTCATCGTCCTTCTTCGCTGTTGAACCATTGTTATTTCTAGACGAAGCGGCGCCGGCACCAGAGACGTCCTTTCCTGTTTTTTTCTTCGTATTAATATCTGCTTCATCAGCTTCCTCTGCATCTTCGCCGGTGATTTTCAGTCTTTTCGCCTTCTCGATTTCCACGAGTTTCTGCAATCTCTCCAGCTCCCGTTCCTTTTCCCGCTGCCGAAATTTGTCCGTCTCACGCCCGGACCGCACCTCCTCACGCGCTCGCCGCTCAGCATCCTCCTGCTCGCGACGCGCCTTTTCGATGGCTTTTTCCTTCTCGCGCTCCGATTTGATAGCGTCCATCTCGGCTTGGCGCTCGGCGATCATCCGCCGGCGCTTTGCGTCCCGCTCCTCTTTTGACAAAAAGCCGTCACCTGAGAGGTAATCATGGTGGGGACGGAATTTGAAGATGCTCATGCTGACGTTGCAACGCAATACACATTACTGTGTGTGACGAATCCAGATCCGCTCCTGAAGTAAACGAGGTAGATTTAGTTGAAATTGAAAAAGATGAAACGTTAAGAATTCACAAACATAGTACCGATAGAATGCGACGCACCGAGCCGCAACGCCCTTCCGAATTTGTCCAACTCCTGCTCTTTCCGCAGGGCTATCCCGTGCGTGCTCCCCGTCATAGTAACGCCCTCCCTTTTGACTTGGATCGTGATGCGTTCCCGCTCGGATTCCAGCTTGGCTTCGATTTCTTCCTCGGTCCTGTGATCGTGTTTGTCTTTGTGATTCAAGGGTTAGCTAAGTTTAGCTTGTGATGTAAGCTGCCATTTGCAACATGCCCAAGTGTTGCAAGATTAGCATGAAGAAAAAAAAGCAAATGAATACATTTTTCCTTCTTCTTCCCACTTCTCGCGGAGTTCCAGTAGTTGCAATTCCACCCGTCGCTTCATCTCGTGTTCCATCAGCTCCGGGTTTGCTCGTCGCACCAGCACGCCGGTGTTCTCAGCCCCCGCTTTCTGTTGTGGAATGACGGAAAAGGATAAGGATTTTTGAGTTGGAGTTTCAAGTCCACGACTCAGAGATTTTTTCAAGGATCAAAATATTCATTTTTTTCGTTGTACGTGTTACATTCCTGCGTTGAGATTCAAAAAACTCAAGAAGTATCCATAGTACCTTGTAGAGATCCTGTCGCTTTTCCTTCGCATGGCCCAAGTTTCGTTGCACATACCCGCTCGTCCCACTACCGCGGGCGGTCGCTAACCCAATGCCGTTGTACATTTTCGATTTGTTTTTTCTTCGAAAGGAGATGTATCCAAAAATTGAAACTATTCTTTTTCTTTCTGGAGGAAGCCAAAAAAAGTGATATTGGTCTTGTGTCTGTGTGTAGAGTTCTCTACTGTTCACAAAGAGTAGCTAGAAAGCACAAAATAGCTTTGATGGGTCGCAAGGTACTATACGTCGCGAAAAAGAGAGAGGAAAAATCGTTTATACGAGAAAAGATAGGGCGTATACGTACGCGTTAACAGTCCATTTGGGAATTCGTTCTGAGGAGATAGGGTAGCTTTTGCTTTTGGGTCACTGCCACTGGTCGTGAGGTCCTGCGGCAATAAGTTTCAAATTCGGATCTTTTTGATTGCAAGCAGAAATCGGAACAAGAAAAGCCAATTTGCGGTGAATGAGGATGAAGATGGCGTTTTGCGTGGGGGTTAGCGTTCAGCAAAAAAGTAATTTACGCTTCGGCGATTCATGGCCTTCGAAGAAGATCTTCGTCTCGAAGTAATTTCAAAGAGCATTTGAGTGAGAAATTCTGCAGCCTCCATCTAAGAGACTTGATAGGATCTAGTTTTGCCAGAGCCACTGCACACGAACAGACGAGTGTCCACATTCATCGATCAAGCAGTGACTAATACCAGTGACGTCTAGATGAGTTTTATTCGGTATCGGTTGCACTTGCAGCTGCACAGATTTGTATTTTTCAACATGATCCATTCTTATTCTTGCAAGACGAGACTTTTTCATTTTTTCGCTCTAAACGAAATCAACGAACCACAACCACATGAGCGCCGCAATAATTCATGATTGCAAACACTGAAAAACCATATTCTTTTACCACCTTCAAAACCATCTAAAACCATCCCCCTTCACCGCTTTGTTTGACACGGCACCATCGGTTTTGCGGTTGCAGATGCAGCAACTTCTATCGGGCCTGATGAACATAATATTGGAGGTGACGCTCGGCACTTCTAGTTCTAGTTTTTTTCCTTTATCAGAAACACTGCTCCAGCTATTTCATGGCGCACCCCTCCGCACCAGCTCAGCTTTACGCACGATGAATAAGTTCTTGTTCGGCCTCTGCTATTTTCGCGGCTAGCTTCTCCCGGATTTCGCGCGGTTCGACAATCTCTTCCACCTTCGCCGACAATGGGTGCAAAACCCGCTCCACGAATAGCTCCCTCCACTGCACCAGCACGCAGTGGCAAAAGAAAGACACAAGGATCGGGTCTTCTGGCGGTGGTTGTGCTACGGGTTGATGTTCACCCGCAGGCTCTGCACCTTGTGTCCCATGCATATCGTGCGAAAAAAACTGTGGTAGTGTAACTTTCTTTATTGGCTGACAGCATTACAAATTTACACTACATGACAGAGAAAATAACCTGTCATGCGTGGCTTGTTGTAAGGGAAAACACGCACGAGAAGAGGACTTGATGGCTGTCTGGCATGACAGGCACAGGTGTAAAGTAATTCTGTTGCATGTTCTGCATTACAGCGTTAAACTATACACAGTTTATTTTTTCTTGCGATACTGCATGCGGCCCAGCCAATACTTGGTGAAAACCTTGTGCTTGTTCGCCGGGTATGGCATTTCTTGCTCCCACCCTGCCGGCATTTCTGGGTACTCATCTTCCCTGTGCGGAATCAGAATGCCATACGAGCACGAGGTGGTCCTCACGTCCCCCGCGCGGCTTTCGGGCCGCACAGACAAAACATCAGCAACAATCTGCACAGCGTGGTCTGCAGCGATGAGCCCGTCTCCCGTCCGGTCCTTCTGGTTACGTTGCTTGACAGCAAAATCCACAAGTTTGCCCAGTTCGGTGGCCATTTTGTCCAGGAAAAGACGCTGCTGAAACCATCTGCAGTTAACATCCGAGGAAATCCCGAGTCCGAGACCAGCCAGCCCGTAGTAAATGCGCGGAAGCCGACCGCCGACCTTTTTAGTTTTACCGTCCTCCTCTACATATCCAGTGCAAATATATGTCTGGGTCTGGAAGAATGCGAACTGGTGACGCGCATTTCACAACACAGAGGACAAATCTCTCATGCATAGGCAGCAAAAGAGGTCCATTTTCTGTCACCAAAGTGGGGGATTGTCATGCGGATCAAGCAATGCAGAAGCTTCTCGAGTAGATCTGTGATGCTAGTAGGGCTTCCATGTTGACAGCCATTCTGTGTCAACATGCAAAAACAGCATGGCAAAAATTAAATCTGTACTCTTCCAGACCCAGAAACAATATTTGCCTTTGATACTACACACGGCCAGTCTCGCTCAATGCTGCCCGGAAGCTGACTAGGGACCACTTTAATACCGTTCTGCGATACCGACGGCCAGTCCTGCCAGGCGTAGTAGTGGTCGAACACTTAAACTTCAGTATCTCTTCCTTCGATCGTTCTGATTTCTATATGCGATACTTTTTTGCCATGAATGTAGGTTTTGGCCACTTCTTCCGCATTTTCCTTGATTCGGGACAGCTCCGCGTAGACTTCTGCTCGTGTTGGTCGTGCAATGTTGGTCCTCGTGCTCCCCCGTGCAAGAACTTCTACAGGGGGCCCAGACAGCGCACGAGGACGACGCCCAGACCATTGCGCACGAGCACCAGCGGGGGAGCTGCTGCTTATTTCCGCCGGACGTGCAACTTCTTGAACATCACTGTCGACGAGCACTGGAACTTTTCTGCGATAGCCAGTCGCCTGATCTATTTCCGCCCCGAACGTGCTAAATCGAGGCAGGCTGCCGCTGCCGGAATCCTTTCCACTATTTCCTCCAGTTGTCCCTCGCGGGAGCAGCCCCGTTGCAGAATTCTGATCGTACTGGCGATGCGTCGTGTCGTTCGGCAAAGAACTACCCGCGGCAGAGTGAAGACCGCGCAGAGAGCGAGAACGCCGCGGAGAGGAGGAGCGCGACCGCCGGGGTCCAGACGGCAAGGGAGACGAGGAGCGCTCTGCTCTAGCTGGGCCGGCTTGATTCAAAATAAGGCCTGCGAAACTCCTCGATAAACTTCCCAGGTGGTGGTCCTTCTGGTCACGACGAAGTTGTTGTCCAGTGTTATTCACATCCCCCGGCTGTGGCTCCTGCTCCGGGGACTCCCAACTAGAGGGAAAGGAAGGCAGGCTATCGACGCAACTTTTCTTTTCCGGCAGCAGGCCGGTGCCGGGATCCTCCTCGTCTCGTTGATTCTTGACGCTGTGGGGCGGCGCTGGCTGCGACTCCCAACTAGAGGCAGAGGGAAAGGAAGGCAGGCTAGATCCATGCACCAGCTCGACGCAACCCTTCGCGGCCAACACACCAGCTAAAAAAAAGCTAGTCGTTTTTCCCATCCTGCCACTCGAGGGAACGGTGCTCGTACTGGAGATCCTGATACACGAAAAAAAGCTGGAAAAAAAGTAAATTTAAATTTGTACTGAAGCGATGGAGATCGCTTCAAAATCGAGTGGTATATATATGCCAATAATAGCAGCTCCGCGGGCTGAGTGAGGCCGATGCGGCTTTTTGTAGATCTCGACTTAATGGTGAAGACTTATTTTGGCTTGGGCAAATGCAAATCGTACTCGTAGTCGGTTAATCTTCTTCAGCAGAAAATCTGCACCTACAAAAATGATTTTCGATTCTTGTTGCGTCTACGAAAATGTATTAATCGCGAGTAGTTCTAGTTTCCAAAAAAATAGGGCGTAAAATGCAACCTCGTTTCTTCTTTGCTTCATAAAATTCTATGTATTGGTACGTAAAATGCAAATTTGTGTTCGCTAGTACATGAAAAATGCAAGGACAACACGCTGCCGCTGGATCAAAAACGGGGTGGAAAAAAAATGAGGCAAACGGACCCACTAGCAGCACTTCTGGAACAATCGAAATAATTAATACTACGGGTACGGGTAATTCCACTATAATTGCAGCTAAACAAGTAGTTCGACAAGTCACAGTTTTCCTCCGCACTACTTCCGCGGAAGATGCACGGCAAAGGCGCATGCGTGTATAAGTACTTCTACTTTGTTCATGTAGGTCGTGATCGAAGAGAAGGTGAGGATCTTTCTACCCCGCAACAAACTTTAGTTCTTACTGCTCATCATCAGTTGGGATCTTTTAAACTGCTTCGACAGACAGGGTATCGCGATCACAATCACTGATGTTCACGTTTATGTTTTCCATCCATCCTGCATACAACATTCCATTAGATGCGTCGAAAATGGTCGCTCTGACCTTAAAGTCAGATTGCATCAACATCATCGAGAACAAATCCGAAGTACTTTGAATAGCCAAAGAAAGAAGCGTCTTTTTCCAGGCGGCCGTCTCAAGGTAATTTTTGGGTCCTCTCAAATAAGGTTCAAAGCGAGGAAGTCGCGTACTACCGTCGTCCAGATCTGGTGGTCGGGGGTATAGAAATTCATTTTGCCAAGCACGAAGAGGCTGGGAGGCAAAATCTTGTTCCGTTTTGAGCCAAGCAAGTCAAAGTTTTTTTGGCTTGCTTACTTTCACAGTAAAGTTGCAAAACAAGACCTCTACTGCTACTTACTGTTTCAGGTTTATTTGTCGCCATAATTTCTGTCGAGATAAAGATTTGGATTACAAGTGCGTGATATAAAAGTGGGCGAATAGAGATCAGGCGTGAACTATGCGGAGGACGATTGTCGCGCGAGACCGAGATGAAATGTCGCTATCGTTTTGGAAGATCGTACTCAAGTTGTAATAACTTGCGTTGAGAAGCCGCTTCTTGTTGCATTTGGAAAGATACCACACCCAAAGCGATTGAAAACTACCTCAAGTGGTCCCTTCACCCGCTCGGTTGTCGCACAGATTCTGCCTCGCTGATCTGGGCCAGTTCCCGCGCCATATTTCGTCCGCGCTCGTGCGGGGCCATGTGGGCATCGTCCGGACCCAAAACCGCGGAAGACTGAATGTCGATGACTCGTTTTAACACGCGCGGCTTCCGCTTCGCGCCCGGTCGCGCAGCTTGGCCTTGTGCAGTAGAGGAGGACGAGGAGGAAGCAGCACCAGTTTGAATATGCTGTGTCGACGCCCCCGCCTCTCCGTTTGCAGCTGCGTCGACCGGCGCGTTGGAGTTTTGCGCCCGGGGCCCCGGTATCAAGTGCAAAAATGTCTGGGTCTGGAAGATTGCGACACTTGTCATGCTTGTCTGGCATGACCAAAAAGTTTGTGATGCGTGTCCAAGAAGAGACCCTTTTGCCTGTCATGCAAAAACGCAGTTTGTCATGCGAAAAACGCAACAGAAAGAGGCGCAGATATTTCTCATGCTTGGCTGTGCATTACAGAGCATTTACTATTCCCAGCGCAGCATTACAAGTTTCCAGACCCAGACATTTTTGCATTTGATACCCGGGGAAAGGAGAATCCCAGTGGCAGCCTCTGCTCGGGGACGGCTCATGCGCCCCGCGCCGGCGTTTCCCGGCTCCTGGTCTACCGGGGTTTGCGGCCCGGAGATATCTGGCGGGGTCGAAGGTTTTAGTTTTTGGAGGACCGACACGAAGTGATCCATAAATCATCCGTCGTTTTCGTTGAAAGAGCTTGAAAAAGTGCCAAGATTTCATCAACGTCTGCGCAATCTGCTGTCGCGACATCTTGATCTTCAGCACGCAAGCATCTGCATCTGAAAAATAAGTACCTTCCTCCTCCGGTCCCTGCTCCTTGAGCCAATCCATGAGGGAGCGGCACATGCGCTTCAGCATGACTGCCTCGTCCTCCGGCACCAGTTCCGGCATCAGCGTCTCCAGACTTTCGTCGTACTTGGACGGGGCGTGCCAAAACACGAACAGCGTCTTCTGCATGTACTTTTGGGCCTCGATCTTTTCCAAAATTTCCGGCTCAAACAACTGCGACAATCGGTCCTGCGTGTCTTTGCCCAAGCAGTGGTTCCCAAGTTTCGGGTCTAACAGCAGCGTCCACTTCATAGGCCGCTCTTCGCCGGCACCTGGAATAAATATAAAAATATAACGACTTATGTAGTTATCGTTGCGGTCTATATTTAGTATCTGTCTTCTTCAACAAGATCAAGAAATCAGTCCGATAATATCTTCATGATCTTCTAGCGGATTGCAAAGAAAAGACAGTCCCCCGAAAGTAAGGAAAAATCAAAACAATACCCTGGTGGTAATGCGCGAGCACGACGTGTAGCTGTTTTTTCATTTCGTGTTTCGAAAGCGACCGACTCTTCCCGGTCGTAGGCATTAACGCTTTCAGCCTCCCCGAAATGTGTCAAATGCAAACATGTCTGGGTCTAGAAGAGTGCATGTTAATGTTTGTCATGCTTGTCTGGCATGCCTCTTAAATCTGTCATGCACGATACCCAAGAGCCCCATTTTGCTGTCATACAGAAACGCAGTTTCTCATGCAGAATAGGCAACACCTAGAAGCTCAAAAGCTTGTCATGCTGCGCCAGCACTTGTGGCCTCTTCATGATACGCCACCCAGCATAACAAGTTTCCAGACCCAGACATCTTCACAATCCATAAAATCGCCGCACCAACGATTCTCTCCTTGAGTGCCTCCTTTTCCTCCGGCGTCTGCAGAAAATTCATCGGCGCCCAGGAGCAGTCCGCGACGCCCACGTTGCGCATCAGTCGCCGTTCCTGCACCGTCGCCTTGTACAGCCGCTGCGCATGCAGGAGCTTTTTGTCAACGTCGGGCTGTTGTTCCTTCTTGTCTTTGTTCACAAGCGACGTGCCTGCCGCGGTCGGGGAGCTATCGGGATAATCCACATCGGACAATCCGCAGTCGTATCAAGTGCAAAAGTGTCTGGGTCTGGAAGAATGCATGTTTGTCATGCTTGTCTGGCATGACTCTTGATTCTGTCATGCACGCATACCCAAGAGCTCCATTTTTATGTCATGCAGAAACGCAGTTTGTCATGCAGAGTACGTAGGCAACACCTAGAAACTCAGAAACCTGTCATGCTGAGCCAGCACTTGCGGCCTCATCATGATACGCCACCCAGCATGACAAGTTTCCACAGCCAGACATATTTGCAGTTGATAAATCGGTCAAGTCGTCGTCCTCCTTCGCCGGCGCCAGGTAGAGACCACCGGAATTTAACAAAGTGGATATCATGCTGTCCGTCAGCTGCGCGTACGCGTAGGGGTCCCAATTTTTCTCGTCCAAGCGGGCCGCTTGGCTCAACCGGACCGGCTCGCCCTTTTTGTTTTTTATCCGGACGGTTGGACTGTTGTTCAGGATTTTCAGAATCTCCAGCAAGTGGTGCTCGACTTTCTTCGTGGTCCGGTGCTGATACGCCTGCTTGTGCAGCTGCTGTCGTTGCTCGAAAAAATCTCGCTGGAGCATGTCCGCGTCTTTCCGCAGGACGCCCAGCGTGCGGAGCTTCCTGACAACGGGCACGATTTTCATCATCTTTTTGGTTTTACTCTTCGGCGGCGGCGTCAGCAGATTCGGGTCAAGGATTGTAGTTGGGACACTGCTCGCCGCGCCGACGGAAACCGTGTCCGGGACGTTATCAGAGGTCGCGGACTGCTCGGCTGCAGAAGTAGATGTTGAACTACTACCAAGCGGCAAGGCCATTGAAGAAGAGGAGGTGGAAGATGACGAAGTCGCTGCAGGCACCGCCCCGCTGCTGGCTTGTTCAGTACTATCCACCACATCCTGTAGTTCTAAATCGTCCGCAATTACTTCTTGCAAAACTTTCTATCAAATGTAAAAATGTCTGGGTCCTCTGGAAGAATGCGCGATTTGTCATGCTGCTTTTCCATGACCCATAAGGTCTGGAATGCAGGACCTAGCATGACAGATTCTGCGAGACCTTTCTAATGCCTGTCCTGCATGACAAACTACCTCCCGACTTGGTCAAAACTGGACGACTTTTGGCACTCATGCAACACAGATTTTTGCATGCTGCAGATTTAGCATGACAAGTTGCAATCTTCCAGACCCAGACATTTTTACATTTGATACTTTCTCCTCGTAGTCGTATTCCGCGACGGAGACATTGTTCAAGTACCGGGACATATCGTACGAAAAAAGTGTTTCACTGTAAGGATTTTGCGAGTTCTGCATCACAAGTTTGCTCTACATCACAGAGAAAATTTGCCATGCTAGATTCCTAAGGGAAAAGACAGCTAAAAATCCATTGTCTTGCATGTGTAGCAAAACAAACACTTCTCAGATACAGTTTCTGCATTACAAGCTCACAGTGAAACAGTTTTTTCTTGCGATAGGACAAATCGAACTGAATCTTCACGCCCAAGTGGTACGCGTCCCGCAAAAAATAGTCAAACCGGTCCACGTCCAATATGCATTGAAAAAGTATCATACTCGTAGTAATTGTTATCGTGCATGACAAATATCCCGTTTTAGGTATAATTGCATTACAAATTGCATTTATTTTTCTTCTTGAAAAAAATTTGTGATGCAATTTATACCAAGTAGTACGATAATTTTGCAATGCATATCCAAACCGCACCTCCAATTGGACACAATTTCCACCATCCAGGCCTTGGAAATGTCCCGGCCCTTGATCAGCAGCGGCCACTCCTTGTACAGCGTGCCGTTTTGGAGCGCTTTCAGGAGCTTTTTCTTTGGCGGGTGGATGAGTTCGAGAATGAACTGCTGGTCCAGTTTGGTGATATTTTCCGCGATCAACACCTCTTGCAGGTCCGCAAACATCTGCTTGGCAAGCAACAGCGACGCGTCCTCGTGGTCCCAAGAACTGTTTGGAACGCGTGCCTCAAGGCTGATAAAAAAGGGCGGTATATACTAGAAGTTGACTTATTCTGAAGAAAGTCAATACTTATCAACACACCATAGATGATAGATGATTCTTTCGTGTACTAGCGGTTATGTTGATAATTTTAATTTGAAGTTATCTATAGAGTGATAAAGTGTTCCAGGACGAGCAGAACCAAAAAAAAAGTCCTGAAGTTGAAGTATAGTAAGTTGCATTTATCTCCAAAAAGTACAACTCTATACCCGTCCTCGGATACGCTGCCCGCGTCAAACACTGCTTCGATTTTCTTTCGGTCCAGCTTCTTGTTTATGCTCTGCAAAAGTATCGTACTGGTAGTACAGCATGACAAAAGGTAAAACAGCATTACAAATTTCATTTGTAATGCTAAGCAAATTTGTAATGCAATTACTACTAATGCGATGCTTTTGCAATGCATATTGTTGGCGCTACACCCAGACGTCCGCATGAACTCCTCGAACATGTGCGAGAACGCGGGGTGGCCCACATCGTGCAGCAAGGCGGCGATGCAGATGCACACCAGATCCGTGTCCGTCATCAGCGGCTCCTCCTTGTCATCTTGCTCCCCGCCCCGCCGCCCGCCGCCGCCATTGTCGCTGTCATTGTTCAAAAAGAACTTGGCGCCTTTCCCGCCCCCCACCAGCCCCTTCCGGCGGAGCCGTTCGCACAGCGTGAAAGCAAGGTATCCTGTGCAAAAGTATCGCACTCGTACTAATGGCAATCTTGCATGACAAACCTGCCTTTTTACCTGAATTAGCGTTACAAATTCCATTTTTCTTTCTCATAAAATTTGTAATGCAATTTATACTAGTACGATACTTTTGCACAGGATACAAGGTGCGCGGTGCCGATGCTGTGGGAGAATCGCGTGTGGGTCGCACCAATGTACACGTATTCGCACACCCCGAGCTGTTTGATCTGCCGCATCCGCTGGAAAAGCGGGTGGTCAATGAACTTTTTCAGCAACAACGGGAGTGCAATGGTCCCGTGGACCGGGTCGTTGGTGCTGAAAGTCCGCATGATGCTCTCCTCTGGCAGTCGTGTGGAGGTGGTCGTGCGGTCTTTCTTTTCGATAGCAGAAGGAAGAAGACAAGTTCTGCAGCCTTGTGCGAGTTTGAAGATTCGCGCCCGTGGTGCCAGATATGCTGCTCCCGAGTAGGCTGTTCCGCTTTAGACCGCCTATTGCCACACTTCTTGGATTAAGGAGTAGTACTTTTTTGGAAAATAAATCCTCGTGAGTTACTTTTCCGTGAATTTTTCCGGAGGTTGTACCGATTTTACTGTTATTTAGAGTTATCAATTTGTATTGTATGACTGATGTAAACTTTCAAAAAAAGTTTATGCAAAATTCAAAACAAACTGAAATTTTGATTGTACGTAGTACTGTGTTTGGGACGCAGCACTGTAACTCTACTGCATCTACTTCTACTGCGGTTGGAAGCCATCCAGTGGCTATACAAAGAAATTGTAAAGATTCTATCGAGAGACCCCTTCTACGCTAAACTAACAACAGCATACAGCAAACCAACTTGTGTCTTGATTTTCTACAAAACTATCGTCGCATGGTGTACAACAACTCTCCTTTTCGTTATTGTTAAGACCTGGAGGTATGGTTCTTGCCTGTCACGCACGCGCAGGTTGTGGCTCTACTTCTAATTTTTTCTGCTCATGTTCTTTCATCTTCATGACTTTGATTTTACAAAACCGCTGCAAAAGTTCAGTGATCGCCTTTTTTCAAGTCAAGTTCTACTGAATCCCGGTTGTAGCGTCCTCTAGTTGTTGTAACATGTTCGTACAAACACACTTGTACAGTAGAGTCTTCCTTTTCTGTTGCCTCTGTAGGTCTGTTGTATCTCAAACTTGGTTTTGTAGAATTGTTGTCCTGTACCATAGTAATCAATGCCTCAAGCGTGCCTATCATGTGCTCCCAAAATGAATGCGAACTCGTCTGTTCTTGAAATTAAGATGAGTGAATTCATATCTGTCAGTAACTACAAGAGAATTGCGCTTGCCTCTGGCTTCGCTATGCCTATGCATGCTATCCGTAGTTCTGTCTTCAATTTCACCAATTTTATCTCCCGAGTCAGCATGCTAGAAGCAACTTCCTCGAGGTGCTATACATAATGTGAATAAGAATGCCTCACGGAATACAGGGGTGATATAAAAAATCAACATTTTATTTGCACTAAAAAGACGAGATCCGTATCCCAGAAACTAGGCAACGTACTTCCGATATTAAACCGTTCGACGTTGCCCGATAATTTGTTTTCGCAACCCAAAAGTCTAGCCACGACTTTTCGCAGTTGGCCACGACAAGATGGTCGCTTTCCAAAATTTTTGTCTTTCTTAGTTTTCTTTTCCCCCTATGATCGTAACGCTTTTGTGTAGATCTCCTTATCTATGTATGCTACGGTACCGTACTATCTACTGTGCATTTACATGATAATTCTTATATTGAAAACTAAAATCCCAAAGGGAAGTTTGAAAATAAGCACTGTAGCATAGCGAACTGAGCATAAATGTGTAAGCACATCCTGTGAAGGGTTTATTGAAAATGAAGAAGGCAGTTTACATGATAATTCTTATATGTAGAGATATTTATGAAGCAATTTTTCTTTTCTGGCTGTACAACTATGTACGTCTAGTACATAGTAAAAATCGCGATTTATTTTTTTCGTACGCAATCCAATTACAAAACACTCTGAGCTAGAACCAGAACTCAGCCGCAGCAGCAGCCTTGGAGGCCGCTGCCGGGGCTGGCTCGGGGGCCTGCACCTTCAAATGGTTGTTCAACTGGTTGATGTAATCGGTGACGCTAACATTGTCGGAATAGTTGCTGTCATGCCCGACGGAAGAGGGCGAGCAAGTGGTAGAAGCTCCAGAGTCTTCCTGATCCCCGCCCTCGTTGTAAAAATGATTTCCGTTCTTTTCCAGCATGGCAACTTCTACTCCCACTGTGTTCATCGAATTAATAGAATTAGTTGCAATATCCTGATTATACAGCTGCACACGGGAGGACTGAGCGGTACGGGCAACGACAGTCTTGGTGGGGATAGTGCTTCGATTTTTGTGCTTCAAGAAATTCTTCGCTACAATATGGCGTCGGTGCTCCATATCGTTAACTAGTTCGATCTTCTTTTTAGACGTAGAAATCGGGTAGTTGTTGTAGTTGTTACTTTTCACATCGGAGCGAATAAAGTTGGAGGGACTAAAACTTTTGCGCTCCTCGTAATCGTTTCTGAGCGCTTCTAGCAGTTGCAATTCTTGCAACTCACGTTGCATTTCGAGTTCCTCCGCATTTTCGTCCTCCTCTTCCTCCCTATTGCCAGAATTCACGATAGCGAGAAGGGTGAAATACATACCCAAAGTCACTTTGGTTCCCACAAAAACTCCCAGCGTAAAGCCGGTAGCGAGCGGGCAGACCACCATGCTTGCAGATCTACTGTGTGATGGGTTGATGTGGGCTACTACAGAGCGGCACTGTTTGCGTTTCTTTGTCACACTGTAGTAAAATAAAGATGCTCAGTTTTAATATAGCCTGCCAAGGTGGAAGATTTGAACAATTTTTCCTTATTTTTTGTACTATATGTATCACTGTGCAGCTACAGAAACGAATGACCTTAGAACAATTCTTATGGGGAAACGACACCTACGACAGCAGAAAGGGTTTTCACGAAGCTGCGTGTTGGCGTCGGGAACGGAAAATTGGAAATCAAAAAAAGAATGAGTGAAACTTATCGCTTTCGGGATTCCCACATCCACACTGGTTACGCTGCGCTCTGCATACGCAACTACAGCTATGCGGAAGCAATCCTGCGGAAATAGTACTACTACTTAGCACAAGTTTCTACCTAGAATAAGTTCCTGTATCCGTGACTGGGTCTGAGTCTGTGATATCTGGGTATAATTATTTGTATTTTCAATCGTAAACACGAGATGGTAATTAAGATGGTGAAGTTGTTTACTCTGACATAGCAGTGAAGTCACACGCGTCGGCCATGTGATGTTTTGTGGTTTCTTCTACTTATTTGTTGATGTACTCGCACAATTACAATAATCAGATGTAGAGCCCTGGTGTAAGCTGTTGCGAAGAGCAGGCTATTCTTCAAGATGAAGAAGAAGATGATAAAATAGTTGCGCGGCACGAACGGCACAACGCGAAAAAGACCTTCCCTACGGTCGCCTGATGATCTTTTGTTTGCAAGAAAAAAACGTGAAAAATTCCTGATCCGCGAGAAAAAGCGCTGACAGACAATCACAAAAAAGAAGCAGACACATATGTTGAGGAACACCGTCGTAGAAATAATGTGGCGCCGTGAAATCTTGATCAGCAGCGCAGCTCTGGTTCGTTCGAGCCCCCTCGAAGGGCAACGAGTTTCGGTGCAGCATTTATTTTTCTATCGCCAAACCAGAAAGATACAAGAGGTCGATTGTGCTGTTGTTGATCGGTTGCAAGAGAAGTACAATATAGAAGGTGAGGATATCCATCAAACTCGCGCTGGAGGCGCCAACGCAAATTGTTTCTGTTTGTTCATTTTTACAATTACGATCACAATTGAAAGATACACATGCCATGATCACTAATGTGAATATGCTCGTTGTAAGTCATTGTGCAACCCGACCCGCAAAGCGAGGCGGAAAAAAATGGATCAATCCAGCGCAAACAAAACGTTCCGGTGCAAACAAAACGTATCATACCAGCTTTTTTGGCTGTGCATACATTCTTCAAGTTGTAGCTTTCTAAGAATGGATGCCTTTGCGCACCACGTGATCCTTCGTTGGCGTATATTTCAGTGCGTTTAATGCCACCACACGATGAAGATGAGGAATAACAACTATCAATCATCGCCAAGAGTCATGATACCCTTGGTGCGCATACTTTGAGCAGCTGCATACCCCGTACGTCAGACCACGTCAAGTGGCCAGCGACCGCAAGCGCTCCGTAGGAGTCTTCGTGCGCCCCGCGGTCTCCGGCTAGGCAAAAAAGCTCTGGCTGATTTTGGTGTCCTCCTGAGTGCTCTCGCTTCTCCTGCGCTGCCGATGTCGCCTAAAACAAACCAGGCCATCTCTATCTACCCAACTTGCAGGCCGAAGGTCTTGAAGGCCTTGAAGCAGAGGTCGCCGAGTGATGCGTCTGGAAATACCAAAATTAAGAAACCGTCTCCGCCAAAAATGAACGCGGCCATCCGCGAAGACGCGTCTGACACCTGCGCAGCGTTGGGGAGAAAGAGTTTGGAACAAATTCGAAACTACAGCAGGCTCGCTCGTGTCGAAAGTAAAATACGTTAAGGTCTACTCGTACTTCTGCGAGCAGGATCATCATATTAAATCAAAAATCGGTATATTTTTATACATGCTGCGTCGCTGCTTCTGCGATTTCATCGCCTAGTGCCAGACACTGCGGGCCTCGCTCCACGCGTTCTAGGTCGTTCAGCTCAAACGTCATCACGTTCACGTTCGATTGCTGCGGCGCTAGCAGTATCCTGTGCAAAAGTATGGTACTCGTACTAATTGCGTTTATGCATTACAAATTTTTTTGTGAAGGCAAATCCGCATTACAAATTCAATTTGTAATGCTGAGCCAATTTGTATTGCAATTTATACTAGTACGATGCTTTTGCATTTCATAAGCAGTTGGATCTGGTTCGGCGCTGCGTTTGCAGCGGTCCGGGAGAACTTGATGTACTTCCACTCTAGGAGGAACTCGCTATTGAACACCTGATAGTTGTTCAGGGGATTTCTATTGCAAGACCACAAAACGAAATCTGTTTCCCATGCAACAAAGCAAAGAAATGAAATAGGAATAAAGCGAAGATGCACAAGAACTAAGAACTAGTTGCACAGCAAAACTGTACCTGCATCAGCACCCCCTCTGCCAGCAGCGCGTCCCGTACCTGCTCGACGTTTTCAAACCCGCTGGCGACCTTGCTGGGCTTCGAGGGGGTGACTTCCGGCGGGTATAGGTCCCCGCGGATGGGAAATATCCGCGCGTCGGGCAGCGAATCGAAAGTCCCCGTTAGCGACGCGGATTCCGTTCGCGCGGTTTGCTGGCTCTGGCTCCCGGGGATCACGGTGAAGTTGGCGGTGCCAGCATCGGGGGGAGGATGTGACGGTGGCATGGTTCCTGAGATTGTTGAGAACAAAAATGAAAATCATAAATAACACAACAGAGGCAGATTGATTGTTGACGTGACCATAAATCCGCTCCATGTAGGACTTCTCATGATCCGGCGTGGGGCCTCTTTTGGTAGATGTAACAATAGAGACAACAAAATCATAGTACCTGGCCGCTGCTGCTGCTGTTGCTGCATCACATACGCCGGCTGCACGAAGTACGGCGACCCCTTCATCGGCGAGGCCGTCGCTTCCACGCCCTCGGGCACGGGCGCCAAGGTGCTTTTGTGGACACCAAACCCCTGCTGCGACGCGCCGAAACGCACGGGATTGGGCGCTGTGCCGACGACGCCGCCCACTCCGCCGGCTGGTACAAAGTTTGTGGCGTGGAACGGCGCTCGCTTCAAGTCTCGGGCATTGTAGCAGTAGTGCTGCGCCGGGCTGTCCGGAGCTTCTTGGTAGGCGGGAGTGCACAGGGAACCGTGCGCGTCAAGGGCGTGCTCGTACCTAAAGGTTGCATTTGAGACAAGATATAGTTGTACAACTACAAGAGCGCATTTACATTTTTTCACGCCGAAGTTTTGAAACGAGTGATCCAGTTGAGCATCATCATCATCATCTTCATGCTCATTGTCGTATAACGCTCCCGTTGCTTGTGGTCAGTACCTTCTCTGCAGCTCTTTATCCAGAATTAACATGATGTCGCGGACGTACAGGAGGAATTTGTCGAAGTAGATCGCGTTTTCCAGCTGGTTAATCAAAAGATCAATCGCCGCTAGAGACTCCTCGTCGCCACCGTCAATTTGGTCAATGAACTTCTGGGTGCAGCTCATCACGTCCCCCTTGTCGATGAAACTGTCAGCGGACGCCGTCTGGGCGCCGGTGCCTGTAATTGGCCAATGTTTCTTTATCGAAATTCATTTTGCGGAGCGTACTTCAACAAAAGATCGAATTTGTATAGCAGCAGGACGAGTACGAAGAGGTAATCACAATCATTTTCATATTCATGCATGCAAACGCAAAATCTATACTTCGCAAGATTTGTGCCCAGAGAAACTGGCATTCTTGGTTCAGGTTCTCGCGGTTTCCAAGAACGATCGCGAATTGCTTTTTCAACGAGGAAATTTTCAAAATGCGCGCATCGTTCTCCTCTTCCCGGAAGAGACAGAGTCCCATTTTTGCCCGTATTTAAAGTACAGCCATGAAAGTGGTGAAACTTGAATTTTTCATACACCCGCCACGCCTGCTGGAAAAGCAACGCTCTCCATTCGCATTCATTGCAAAGCTTCTAGATTTACGTATTTGTATCTTTAAATCTATTACTAGTTCGGTAGGACAAGAATGATACTGCCGCTCGAGTGCACCCACATTTGTTTCATACATTGCAGCTGGAAGAAGCAAAGTACACACTCAGACTCTGTCACTAAATTTGTTTGGCGTCCTGCGCGTGCCCCTCAATTTAATAGCCGCAACGACTCACATCCGAATGCTTCCGCAAGAAACAAGCACGCACACGCCCCACGCTTGCTCCATTCTCAGTTTTCCCTTACTCCAGTTCGCCTACCAACTCAAACCATGAACACACGATGCTGCAATACTCGACTTTTCCGGGTTAGACGCTGACGACGCTGAGCGCCAGATCTACACTCGCCAAAACCTCCTGCAATCAACAATCAGAAAATGGCAATGGCCACCATGGCCATGCAGCAAACAACTACAAGCAGTCAGCCTTTGCCTTACGAGCTGCAGTTGGCACACATAGGACACGCCGGCCGACCGGCTGCGGGACGCCCCATACCACTACCGCGCCAGCGCCACACCCGACGACAACACAATAAAAAGTCGTGACGCGACATGACGCCGCTGCGTGCTGGAATGCTGGGGCGGCCCGCCAACCAAGCAAGCCGGGCAGGCCCCCACGTGCGCGGCGGGGCATAGCACGCAATGACAGCCTGCCAAGCTGGTGGCAATGGCCGCGGGGATGAAGAAAAGAACGAGGGGGCGGGCCCTTCTGAAACTCGCGGGGACCACGGTCGCAGCGGGCGCATGGCCTGCATGGCCTCGGTGTTCTTTGTGTCGGCGTTCTTCGTTCTTCACGATCCTGATTGGGCCGGTCGCTCGGCTTTCCCTTTTCCGGCTTTGCTCACCACCGCGACGAAGATCGCGGGCAAGGAGGGGACTCCGCAGTCCGGCGCCTATGCGCGCGCTAGCCGTAGCTGGGCGCGCGAGGCAACACGCGCACCCCCGCCGCCGACCTGCGACGAACCCATCGGGGCCCGGCCGCACTCGCTTAGCTGGGCAGGAGGGGCGGGGGCTGCGGGCGCGCCGCGCGGCGCCATTTTCCTGCCCGGCAAGCATCCGCCGGCCGCCCGTGCGCCCCCGGCGGCGACGGCGCCCTCTTGGGGCTAGGGGATACGGGCAGGCCGGGCGCGCGCGCGGGGTGCCCTCAACCGGACACACAGGGCGCCTCCCCTTGGATCTTCTGGCGGGCGCCTTCGAAAAACTCCGCGGAGGTTCGCTGCCATAGACGCCGGCCCTGCGCCGCGCAATCGTTTTTGCTCGTGATCGGGGCCCTGTCGCGGAACTTGAACGCATGCGCCCCACTCTTGGAAAAAGCAAAGCCCTTTGTTGTGCATACTTACTAGTGAACTAGCTGCGACGCCTCGAAATCAAACAGAAACGTCGGGACTTGAATCAGCAGCCATCTAACAACTCACACCAAAAGAGCATCTCGCCCAAATTCAATCAAACAGATCCGGCATCTTCGTCACTCTCTAAGGGAAAGGCAGTGCGCGCGAGACCGAGACCCTCAAGTGAAGTAGAATAAACAACGCGACGGACTGGCAGCAAAGAAAACGTCTCCGCAAGGCACAGGTAGATCCGGTTCCGGTGTTCCGGGCGACTCGGCGAACACGATCCAAAGCCTCACGCATAATTGATATAACAAGAATAAACATTGGAGGCGCTGGCCTCAGCATAAGAAAGTGCTAAGTCGCCACGGCCACTCCTGGAGACGAGGCCACGAAGAAAAAGCCAAAACAAAATGCGCGCGCCCAGCCACACACAGGAAACAATTGGGCGCGCCGCTAAGCCGCTACGGGGGGCAAAGTGCCGCGCCATGCGCTACCTGGTGAAAACGCGCTGTGGTAGAGCGGCCAGCCATGTGCCACCCCAGCCAGGGCGCTGAGCCGAGGCCACGAAGCCCCAACGAGGTTAGCCGCCCGCGCCCTGGAGGATCTGAAGCCAGTGCACAGCCGAAAAGCCGCCGCGGTCAAAACCGCGCCCGCCTCAACTTTACTGGAACCCGCACGCCGGGCCAGGGCCGTGCATCGCGGCCGGCCGGCGGAGCGAGGTGGGGGGCGGCGCGGCCAGAGGTGGGGCCGGGGGGCGCAAGGTGCTGCCCTGCGGCCCCGCGCGCCGCCTGGCCTTCTTTGCGCTGCGCGCGGGCGAGACGACGCCCACAGCGCCCGCGCCTCTCTTGCGATCGGTGGGCCGCTGGCGCCGAAAGTCTCCGATAGCGGTCGGACTGTCTTCACCGGTGTCGTCCACGCACATCGATCCGCGGGCCCGTGCGGCTTTGCTCCATGAATCCCGAGCGCGCGCACGAGCCTGGACAGGAGTGCGCGGGCGGTTTCAACCGCCGCGGCCCGAACGGAACGCATTCGGAGCGGCAGCCCCAGCCCAAACCGACAAAACGCAGACCACGGCGCAACTTGTCCGCGCTCACTGCAACTCATTACCTATCCACTTCGCTCTCGCATGTTTTGACAGATTGGAAACGGAAACGCGTGCACGTTGAGAGCTCCTCCTTCATCTGCTCTCATGATATGAGCAGAACTTTTGCGTCTCAGTCGCTCTAGTTCACTGGGAATCTCAAGGCCGAGCACGGACATCTTCAGCTGTCGCATCCCTCTGCCATCACCGTGCCATGTACGCTATGGCTGTGGATACATCCTGTATGAGAACGAACACCGAAAGGAAACGAACGAGCAGGCTCTGCAACTAGTCCGCAGCTGAGCCACGGCCTGCAACTACTACAACAGGCACAACACCAACAAAACGTTGAAACTGAAACTCTCCGTCTCCGGACGGTCGAAAGTCATATTGTCTGACATGCTATTTTCGCAAAGAAAAAACTCAGCCCGTACAATGAAAGAGTCTCAAGACCATCGAGCCAAGTGCATTTTCTTCAGTCAGAGTCGTACATGCTGTCGGAAGGCGAATGCTTCATCGCATTTGAATCTGTGTCCCCGAGTGCTTTGGGATGATTCTCAACTGTTCCCGAACCGCGACCAGCGACAGAAGATCCGATACTTGATGTCAAGTTCCCTCGGCAGGTCGCATTCAAAAGACTCTCCTTCTCGTCTGTTCTCGGCGCGCTTCCCTGTGCAGCAGCAGCACGACCACCACCATCTACCACATCGTACGGAGACAGTTCCACCGGAACCTGGTGATTAGGACTCGGTGGTTCCAAATTCATGTTGTGGTAGAAGTCGCTGGTAGAGGACTGCGCTCGCTTCCTTCCGCCTCGGAACGCTTCGTGGTCCACGACTCCGGCGTCCATTTCTACTTCGGAGCTCAAACCCTGCGTCATCCCCCGTGGCGGACTCGTCGGGATCCGCCGCGTCTCCTCTTTCGCAAAACTTCCTCCGCGAATGGAGCTGCGCTGCTGCTTGCGCGAAGCGACCCCGCTAACCTGAATCCCGGAGTAACCGAACCTGGCGGAAGCGGATTTCGGTCTTGTACGGGAGGAAGAGGAGGAGGCGTTTTGGTTGTTTTCGGGTTCTTCGAAGTACCCGGAGGGGTACGCGTTATTCGTATCAAAGTCTATCAAGTTCTTGTTCGCTCGTTCCTCAAGTGCGTACGACGCAGATCCGCTTGTTGCGCCTGTTCCGGTCGTTGCCCGTGGTGTTCTCGCAGAGTTCCTCGAAGATCTTGTGCTGCTACTCGTATTTTCGCGCTGCAGCGCTGCAACTGCACCACCCGCCCCACTCGGAATAGAATTCGAGGACCTCGGATCATTGCCGCTCGTGGTCCGCTGCAACGTTGCAGCCCGTGCTCCGACAAGCTTGGACACCAATCCTTGACCGGACGACACCGTAGTTCGAGTAGCCGCCGCAGTGCTCGGGCGCGTCGGACGAGGCGGGCCAGCAGCATGATCTGCGTCGAACTCCCCACGTTGGTCCGCACCTGCTGTCCTGCCATCGTAGTTCACATTCCATTTCGTGTCCGAATCGAACAACTGGGTTTTGAATTCCAGAAGTTTTTGCGTGAGGTAGGGGTGCGTCACGTCTCCCACGTCGTCGCCACACTGCCGCAGCCAGTGCCGCTTCTTCACCTGTCGGTGGTAGGCCTTCAGCAGTGGCAAAATCAAGGACTGTATAACCCGCTCAGGTGGTACAATCTCAAACGGTACAATAGAATTTGGAATTTGTGTTGCAAAATCCGCAACATCTGGCCTACTCCCAAAGGAGCGCGCATGACAAGTTTCGGCGCCCCAAACTTCATGAGAATCTGACGAAATTTGTATTGTGAAAAGCCCAAGTCTCTGCATGGTACTCATGCTCGTCATGCAAGACAAATTTCAGATTCTATTGTAACGTTTGAGATTGTAACATCTGAGCAAGCCATAGACTGCTTCCCTCTTTTCTCCGCGAGCATGAAGGGCGACACCCCCGTTTCCCCCTTCGTCCTCTTCGTGATGTGCCGGACATCCACCGCGTCCTCACAAAGTACCCAGACCACCTGCTCGTGCGAGTGCTCCACGGCGGCGTGCAGGGGGGTTTTTCCGTGGCAAGTTTGCACGTCCAGCGACGCGCCGCACTTCAGCAGTTGCTTGCACAACCTGGCGTTGCCCTTCTCGCAACACAGGTAGAGCGCGGTTTTACCGGACGCGAGCGGCTCGTCGACCTCCTGCATGGTTTCGAAGCGCGCGTGTTCCAGTAGATATTCCGCCGCGGCGTCCTTCTGATTGACGATCGCCGCGTGCAGAGGCGTTTTCGGGATGTCGCGCTGTCCCTGCAAATTGCCGGTGTTGTTCTCGTTGTTCATGTTCAAACCCTATACATTGCAAAAGCATCGCACTATAGTATGAATCGCATCACAAATATTTTCAAGAGAAAAAATGCAGTTTGTGATGCTGATTTCTCTTAGTTGATGCATTTGTCATGCAAGACGGCGATTAGTACGAGTACGACACTTTTGCACTGCCTAAACCGGGCTCTGGTGGCGGTCCCTGCCGAAAATCCGCGCCGTCGAAGCCGGGAAACAGATTTCGCTCGTGCACGCGGATCCACTCGTCATTGAGCAGCTCCAATTCATTCGCCCGCGCCACGTGCGCCCACGGATCGTTGAGCCACTGCAGGTTCATGGGTCCGCGGGCCGGTTCGCGGACTTTCAGCCCGACCTTCTGCTCGACTAACACTTTCAACAGCGGTAAATCCCCGTTGGCACACACGGCCATCAGCACTTTGCGGCCGACCTTGCTTTCCCGTTCGTGTTCCTTCAAAGCGCTGGTTAACAACTGCAAAGTCTCGACGCGATCGGAAGCAGGAGGTGGCTGATTGTTCGTTGTTGTTTCGTCCTCTTGCTCTGTCATGGAAGAGCTCGTGCGGCGGCGCGCGGCGGAGGCTGTTGGTCGGTTGCTGTTATTTTTGCCGCCGGCATTGCTGCTGTTGTTCGACGTTGTGGTCACTCCAGCCGTCCCGCCATTCTCCCCTGCCGCGGCTGCGACGCAAATCTCCAACGGCGTCATGTGTTCCGGCTTGGCAGTGCGTAACGGCTCGGCGTTCGCCTCCAGTAAAACCTTGCACACATCCGGAAACCCGTTCCGCGCCGCGACGAACAGCGGCGTGCGCAGCCGGCTCGTGGACGTCATGTTAATGAAGAGCCGAAAAAGCGCACTGGGTCGCAGCGCGTGTTCGCCCTCCGTTTTGTTGCTGATCAACGGAGAGGACCAGAGTAACTCAAAGTGCGCCTTCGCCGCGCTCAATAACAGTCCCACCATCTCCGTTCTGCGGTGCCTGGCCGCGACGTACAGACAGCCTGCTAGTTCCGAGTCGCGGGAAAGCAGTGGGGCAATCACTTTCCCGACCAGGTGCTTGGTCAACCGCCAAGACGGGTCGGTTACAAACCGGAGCGGGAAGGGCTTGTTCGCTCCGTGTTTGGTCTGCTCCACAGGCAGTGGTCCCCACAGAACGGTCTGCGACCACGCGTCAAAGGACTGCTCTTGGATGGCGAAAGAGGCTCCCGGACCGCAAATTTCATCAATCCGCCGCCCTCGCGGGTCCTCAAACCTCTTCTCGACTTCAGCCGTGCCCGCGAGACTAAGAACAGCGTGCACCCCGGCCAGGAGACTTTGCTCCGTCGGCTTCCGTGGATCCAGCACCGCGACGGTGCGCAGGCGCTGTTCCAGGTCGTTGAAGACGCACGTCTCTGCGTGCAGCGCGGTCGCCTGTCCGTGGCACAGTAGTAGCAGGAGCGGCGGCACCCGGAAGGTGCTGTCCACCCGCAGCATCTCGAGCATGTAGGTCGCCGCAGCAGGTTGGAAGGGGGACACATGCCGTGGGAGCTTGCGGGGAAAGGTCATTATCGCATCGGCGATGTACCGCTTTGATAGAGATGATGATATTAACCTCGTCCGGGTAGAAATTGATGTTGTTTCATCTCGTCCTCCAGCATGATCTTCGTTATCAGAGTCGCTGTCGGCATCGGAATCGCTCTGCTCTCGCAAGTTGTAGTTGTTGTTGGCGCCGAACCCGTCTAGTACCTGCGCACCATGATCTACAGCCCCACTTTCCGGCATTAGCGCCCTCCACCGAATTCCAGTGCCCGGAGTACTTCCTGGCGCCGTCTCAAATTGAATATTTTCCTGTTGCTGCAGTTGTCCTTGTCCCTGTTGCTGTTCCTCTAAGTGGTCCAAACCCTCTTCCTCGTCCACGACGTTAATCCGAAACAGATCCTGCCCGTCGAACATGAGCGCTTGCTTGACAAAACTTGTCATTCCGTTTTTCACGGCCCAGAGAAAGGCGTCGCGCTGCATCCAGCCGAAGTTCAGCTTCGAAACCAGCAACACCAGCTCCTTCGGCGCGACATTTTTCGGAACTGGTTCTCCAAAAAAAAAGACAAAACTTCGCTGGCAGCTGATATCGACCGTATCGCGTAAGTACCGGCAGGTTAATCTGGTGGTGAGAAGGTCTATTCCATCCAGAAATTGCAGAACCACGCACAAAGCGTCCTCGATCACATCTTCAAGCGTGGTGAAGTACTCGTCCGACATCAAATAGTCTCTGGAAGATGCTGGGGAAGAAGCGGAATGTTGAATCATCTGCAGATTTGATCTTGCTTGACTGGAGGTAGAACTCGCGTAATGTTGTGAGCCGCCAGGAGTATTTCTGCTGCGATTCCCCGTCTGGTGTGCTGGAACTTGCCTGTCGCGCACTCTGTACCTGTCCATCAAATTCGCTTGCCTTCCCGCTGCGGAGGCAAGAAAACTTGAGGACGCCATGCTGGAAGGTGAAGACTTCCACATTTATTTCACTAACGAACAAACAAGAGGACCAACACTAGAAGAGCCAACGCGTAAGAACTACAAATCGATGCGTCAATGGAGAGTGTGGGGTGGCAGAACCGGAAGAATGAAGATGATAAAAAAAAAGTACCACCATGAAAATCAGTTCCAATTTGCGATACTCGAAATGGCAACTGACCTGCTCTCCATGATCGCTCAAAGTTTGATGTGATCAGTTTTTTTTTTCACCTTCGCTCCAAGGCAGTCATAAAATCACACAACCAGGAACAAGGACCAATGGTCTGCCGTTCTTAGAACCAAGCTGTAAACCACATCAGCATTGGCGGCTTGCTGCCTACGTGCACAGCGAGGCAACTAATGTTTGTTTTTTAGTTCTGGGTAGTTCTTCTTGATGTTGACCGCAAAGACGTACAAACATTGAAGTTCCGCGTTACATACAAGGTTCATTTCTACGGCCGGGTACCTGCCAGAAACGTACTAACTTTTAATCGGGGATGATAAAACGGCGGGATCCTCCGTTCGACCATACAGCCTCGGGGGAGAGGCCGTCGTGTTTAAATGCAAGACATTTTACATACATCCGACAAAGAAAGCACATTTTTTCATTTTGGCGACGAAAATTTTCCAAGCACGACGAAGAACTACGTGGTCGCGCTCGGAATCATTTTCCGTTTGTACAAAGCTTATCATTCATTTTTTTCCGAAACTTGACGTAAAAATGGTAACATACGAATTTTTACTTAGCGGCTAGGCGCGAGTATTATCCACCACACTACAAGTGGATTTGCTATAAGTTCAACTGGAATCATAAAATCGGTTTGAAATTTGCCCTGAAGGCGTAGGTGATAGGTTTAGAAAATAGTTGTTTCGTCCAACTTCAACTTCAAACTAATTGGTCTGACTACTTGCGTGGTCATTTAGTTCTAGCTTTACCTCTTCATCCGCTTTTATTTGAGCTACTAGCAGGGTCGTTTTATTTCACTACATAACGTGGCAATCCGACCGCATTTTCTCCTCGGTCAGGCACTCGACCGCCCGTCCGCGCTGCTGCCTCGCTAGCTTTTCTGTTTTCCGCGCGGCCTTGGATAGGCCGAGGGGTGCCAGCGTCCAGTGGGGAAACATGTGTCTCCTCAAGTGCGGACAAGAGTCGCACAGTTCCTGGAATTCCTTTACGCCGACGTTTTTGGCAAGATTCTTCAACTTGTTCTTCCCGAAAACGCGAAGGGTTAGTGCCTCGACGATTTTGCCCTGTGTTGTTTTTTGTTTTCTATGCACACTTCAAGCTGATTGGGTTGCTGGTTCTTGGAAGAACCGAATCAGAAGCATCAACAAGCAACATCATCTAACTTCATGCAGACGATATAACCTGAAGAACTTCGAGCATCAAGTATTTACCGGGCTTTTCTTCTCCAAAGGCGGCAGAATGTCCTTCATTTTGGGCTCCAGAATTTCTTCCTTGACCCCGAACTTTTTGAACAGATCGGAGAGCTTCTCTCCGGGCTTCAGACTCGAGACTAGCACGTCTCGTTCC
This sequence comes from Amoebophrya sp. A120, assembly GCA_905178155.1. NCBI lineage: Eukaryota > Dinophyceae > Syndiniales > Amoebophryaceae > Amoebophrya > Amoebophrya sp. A120. The sequence goes on along the minus strand of CAJINV010000011.1, from coordinate 3,454,246 downwards.
TTTTGTCGCAGCGCGTCTTGCTCCTCCAGCCACTGCCAGTAGAATTTTGTCCGCGATATGCTCGTGGGATCGCCGACGATTTGCGTCAACAGCCCGTCTCGGTCGAGTCCCTTGAACTCCTCTTCCTGTTTCCGCTGGTTCGCGAGCCTCGCCGCCTCTGCCCCCGCTGCGGCGGTCGCCTCCAGCATCTCTTGCAGCGACATCTTGCTGGTGTCCAGACCGGCCATGGTTTCCGCGACCAGGTCTTTTTTGGTCGCTTCCAGATCCTCCTGTGGCTCGTCTGACAGCGGGTCCAGGTCGCAGAACGCGAGCTCGTCCAGGAGAAAGGCGTTGCAGATGGCTAAGCAGAAGACTTGGGTGCACTTGAAGAGAAAGACGAAATCTTCCATCGTCATGGATTCTGTTTTAGTTTGTGTTTATTTTCCGTAGTTTCTCTATGTGTTTTGTTCACGATTCTGAAACTATCGAAATGCTCATGTAGTTTTATCCCGGATGGGCGGCTTTGAACCGAATAAAACACGTAAGTACATACTTCTTCATCCATGCACCAACATACTCAAAAAAAAAAACGGAAGTAGTACGCAGCTGCCCCGAGTCGAACAGGATATCAATCGCGCTTTCCATGTCCCTTGACAGAAGCAGTTCCAGCGCGTTGAAGACTTTTCTATCCAGCGCCCCGACGTCTGTGAGCGGCACGCCCAGCCTTTCGAACGCGTCCTGCAACACGCCAAAAAACGTCGGCGCCATCCCGTCTGCGAGTTTCACGGTGTGCCACAGTTGAGTGAACTTCTCTAATGTTAAAGGTTCTGTGTCGAAGTACGGGTTTCGTCTCCCTATCCTGCTGCCCGCGTCGATATCCTGCACCGATCCCGTTTCCTCCTCCTCCCCTGTATTCAAGCCAGCTTCTACCTCCTCCACGCCCTCGCACAGGCGCTCTTCGTTCAAGTTCGCGCACCCGCAAATAGCGGAAAAAACTTCTACGGAGGCGCCCTCCTGCAGGAACAGCTGCGCAATGTTCGCGTTGCTGTCGTTGTTCACCGCAGCGAAAAGAGGGGAAACGCACCGGTCGTCCTGCGCTAAAACGTCCGCGCGACCGTCAACCTGAGAGAAAAGTTTTAGGCATGTTGACCGGACATGTGATTTTCAGCTACTATTTCATGTTCATCTTGTACGTAACGGACGAAAAAACAATGTCCGTGAGTGTTCGTACGACCTAGTACTAGTAGCCGTAGCGAGTCGTTGCGCATGAAAACCGAACCCGAAGTGGAATGATCAAGAATACCAGTAGCTTTATGATGTCGAAGATTTCCTCCGCTTCTTTCCTGGTTCTACACCTCCTGCTCGCGAGTTGCAACAATGCGCTGGCTTTATTGGACGACGACCGCCAATTCAGGTCGATTTTGTGGGACATGAGCAGTTTTGCCATCTCCACGGACTGGCACTCCCACAACGGGTTTTCCCCGCTTCTCGGATTTACGTGGTTCACGTCCGCCTTGTTTTCCAGCAGGTACCGTGCCACTTTTAGCCTCTTCTGCTCCACCGCGGCGTAGAGTGGTGATTTTCCCAGAAAATCCGTGGCGTTGATGTCACACTCCTGCTCCACCAACTTCCGGACAATCAAGTCGAACCCTCTTCTCGCGGCCCAACCGAGTGGCGTGATGCCGAACTCCACGTCGGCGATATCGCAGCTGGCTTTTGATTCGAGGAGTTGCATCATCATGGTAACGTTGTTCTGGAACACCATTTTGATTAACACCGGAAAGCGCCTCACGTTGCTCGACTTGCTACAAACGACTGGGTTTGATCTTTTCGCAATTTCACTGAAAATTTCCTCCTCCTCCACCGGTGCTTGCCTGGTTTCTGGAATCTCGTAGTTGTCGTCAAAGCTCGCTTCCGCTTCCCTCCAGTCGAAGTGGGCCATCCAGTGGGGAACGACGTAGGTATTGGAGCTGTAGTCGCGGCATAGAGAGACGAGAAAAAGGTTGTCGACCTCGAAGGGGGTCTTGACGGTGAGAAGTGTTTCGTTTTCGGGATTTGGTTGTGTGTCCGACCCGATGGCGGTGGTAGCGGCGAACGACATTTGGGACCGCATCGATCTCGCGTTAGAACCGCGGTCCGACTCGTAGCTGCGGTGGTATAATTTTGAGTGAGGTGGTTTCAAAATAGCGCCGTTAGTTTTTCGTGTGTCGAATCACCATAGGTAATTTGTTGCAAATTTGTCATGCCAAAACATCATCAAACCACCAAAATTATATACGCCGATTTTTCCCTTTCCTTCTCCCTTGTGCTGTACTCGGGTTTCTCTGTGAAAAATCTCAAATTCGCCTGCTTCTCCGCGTAGATCCCCTGTGCTTCCAATTTGAAGCAGATGCTCGCGACCTCCTTCGGGACTTTGTGCAAGTCGAGAAAGAGCCCGACTTTATGTCTTTCGGGGTCCAGAATAAACGCGTCCCGCTCGAGCCTGGCCGCCGACTGCACCGATTTTGGCGCCGCGGACGCGGCGGACGCGGAGGCGCAACTACGACTGACAACGGACTGCGAGTCATCGGCGTCTAGACCACCTCCGTTTTTCCTGTCTTCGGTGGGCGAAGATCTTGGGGAAAACCCGTCTTGCTTCGCCAGCCACGTGTCGTGCAGTTTCTTCCTTCCGATTCTATCCTCGTAGTCCACTGCGTAGATCCCCTCGGCTTGAAACCTCTTCGGCATCTTCTTCGCTTTCCGCCCGGAGACGCTGCTAAAGCTCCGTCGCATCTTTTTCTTATCCTGCTGGAGGCCCTGCCTTTTGTCCGCACCGGTGAGGTCAACGGCCATCTCCTTGGGGAGAAGGTGTGGCGCGAAGTGCTTCACGACGTTGTTGTTCTCCGCGGTTATTCGGTCGAGCTCGGTGCCTGATTAGTTTTGGCAGGTGAGGGAATTGGGAATGGGATTCGAAAACGAAGTCACATAGATCAGTCGCAATGAGAATGAGCTCGCGGTCGAAGTTTCGGAACGAAAAAAAGATAAAAGAATCCCGTATACCGTCCTTGTCGAGTAGTATTGCGTGCAGGGCTATGAGCGGCTTCTTCGCATCCACTACCTGTGACAGTATCTGTGCCGTTGAAAACGACGCTGCGCCGACTGAGCTCGCGACCTCTGGGAGTTGAAAAGCCCCAAATTCACCATTTGCGGAAGCATCGTCTCGCGGCGTGAGTGCCGTTGCTGGTACCTGATTAATAGTGGTCGATTAGAAAACAAGCATCTCCTACTTTGGCCCCTTGCTTCGCTGTACTTGCTGTGATATGTGTTGACATCGACAAAAGAAAGCTACTTGAGACGATTGCAATTAGCGCAAGACATCAGATTCACTACCCTCGGCGTTATCTGTCTGCTGCCCATCTTCGACTGCATCCGTGATGCGGCGTTGTCTATGTACTCGAGTGCGTCCTCAACGCCAAATGGTGTCAAGCCTACTTCGACCGCTAGTCTGGTCGAGTCGTTTAAGTTTAGCTCCGCGCCTGGTTTCCCGCAGTAACCCGGGTCCTGCTTTACCATATGGGAGCACTCGCCACCTGTGATGTTGCGTATCACGCGTACACGACGTAATCGTAATTTTAATTCCATTTTGACTGGAGCAAAAATTTATTCCGTTTAGATAAATAGGCCAGAACATTGCCATGACGAGAAGATGATGAAAAGACGACTGCTATTGCAATGTCGGTGCTCAAGATGAAACCCCGATGAAAAGCGAACAAATCCTCCTGTACTTCTATACCAAGGTCGAAGTCGTAGGGGTGGTAGGTGTCCATGACGGACATGATGGTTTTGAAAATGTTGTCGTTGAACTTGTCAATCGCGCACATCAGCGCGTTGCAGCGGAAGACGTCCAACCTCGTGTCCGCATTGGCCCCCAACCCGCAGAGGAAGGAGACCAGGTCCGCGTTGTTCCGCGTGATGGCTTTCATCAGCAGCGTGCGGTTGTTGTCGTCTATCCCCACGTCCACCAGGCCGGGCTTGTTGTTCAAAATCTCCTTGACCTGCGCGATGTCGTTTTTCTCCATCGCGGCCCGGAGGTTCAAGATTTGCTCCTCGTTGCTCGCCGCATCGTCAGACAGAGGTTCGTTCTCCGCCGAGTCCACGGGCGACTCGTCCACTTCCTCGGTCTCGGCCATGGTGGCGGCTTCGAACACGGACGCCTGGCTTGTTCTCGCGTTTTGATATCGGATTGCACACAGTCAATGAGCGCTGATCGGCCGCAGCAATGCTCAGCCACGCAAAAGCAAAAGAGCTTGATTCTCGGGTACTGTCCTTGTCACGGTCCCGGAAACAAAGAATAACACGAGGCCAACAAACTTTCACGACACGAGTCCTTTTCTTACTTTCTGCTGACGCACTTTGCTATCACACGGCTTTTACACAGACTTGCTCGAATGATTCGTGATTTTTTCAGCTCCTGTTAGGCTACGTAACTGACAAATCAAAATCAGGGTCATTTTGCGACGGCACGACCAATGAGTGACTGAATGAACTCTCATAGTCGTGACAACACTCATTTGCGCTCGTCCAGACGAAAAAAAAGCCTGCCATTTGACATTGAAACAGCTGCGCTCCGACACTTCTCATTTTTCACTCCCAATAGCTTGCTCAGCCGCAAAACAAACCAACGCGAATTGGGTCGAGCAAAAGAGAAAGACAAAATAAGATTGACTAAACCTAATAAAGGTAGTATGGCTACGGCAAGAAGCCACAGAGCACAAGGGGTCTACATCAAGTTCTGCGATGCACTTACGAAGCTGCGCCACTGCGCGCACCTATACCACCTATACTCATTGCACCAGCGGAAGGGTACGCGCGCGCGCTTGCGACTCCCGCGGCGCCCAGCGCGCTCGAAGACAACCGCGCGCGCGCTGGCGCTTCCAGCCTGTTCAACATACGACATGGGGGGACCACCCAGCGCGAGAACCAAAAGCCTGAATCGCGCACGGGCTTGGCCCAAGCCCCCGCCCCCCAAGCGGGGGCGATATAGGTTTCCAAGGGCGGGGTAGACAGGGCGGGCCCCCGATGTGAGGGGAGGGCGGGCCAATGCATGTAAGACAGGCCGGCGCGGCTAGCCCGGGAGGACGAGGGGCGCGGAACTGAGTCCGGGCCGGCCCGCCAGGCCGGCGGCCCGGCCGAGCGCAGCAAGCAAGCGACTTGCGAGGCTGGCGCGCCATGGAGTGGGCACTGTAGTTGATCCATTCCCTATCGCGTGCCCGCCCGATGTTGCCCGCCGGCCGGGCTTGGGCCCGGGTACGGCTTTGCATCTTGCCGCGCCCGCCTCTCCCCCCCGCCCATCGAATGAACGAAGAATGGAAGGAAGCGGCCGGCCTGCGGCCAATGGGCCGACCGGCGGGCCCACAGACCTCGCGGCCCCCGACGCGCTGCCGCGCCCTCCTTCCCTGTCTGCCGTCCCGGAGTCGGGCTGCCCGAGCGCCAAAGCGGCGGCCCGCGCTTTATTTTCCGGGCCGCCAAGTGCCCCAGCGCCAAACCAGTTCCCGCGCGCCCGCGGGGCTACGCACTCGGGAATATATATGCCCAGATGGGGGGGGGCTGGCTCGGCTGGCGCCCTCCCCTAAGTAAGGCCCCAAGGGCCCCAAGGCGCGCCTGGCCTGGCTGCCGAAGAAGTTCCGCCGCCATCGGGCCGGCGCTTCGCGATCGCGACCGACCCGCTGAATATGCGCGACATATGGCGCGCCCTGCAAATCACCGAAGACATGGCCTGGCTGTGATATCTGCACACCGCCACCGCCGCCGGCCTCTAGCGGGGCGCGCTTGCAGCTTCGCAAGGCTGCGCGGCGCCGCCCTGTCGTGCGACCTGCTGAGTGAAGTGGGCGGACCTCGGCCCGCGCGCACCTGCAACGCACGGCCGTCGCTTCGAAGTAGTGCCGGCAGCGCTCCACCAGGGTCTTCCCTAAGTCCGCGGCCCTGCTGTCGCGCGGGCGCAGTTGTCCACAAAGCGCTTTGGCTTGCGTCCGTATGAAGGGGCGCCACCCCGCCAATGCAGGGGGGCCGCGGCAAAGCCGGCGGCCGCAGGCCCCCCCCCCTTTCCCCATCAATGCACGACGCGGCCCGAAGTCTGCCGCCCTGCTGGCAGCATCCGGAACCTGCCGGGGGGCGCTAGGGATGCACTGCGGAGCCCACCGACTCAGGGCCGGAGTCTCTCACGGCGTTACGTCGCCCCCCCGGGCTGTTCGACTCGAATACCCGGCGCGGCTTAAACACCTTCGGACGCGGGCGGGGTCCGCGGTCCTTCTCCTTCCGCGGCTCCCCCTCTTTCTTGTACCCGAGGAGCCCCAACGGAAGAGCTCCGCCCGGAGCGTTCGCATATGGGTGGCCGATCTCGTTCCACGCCTCAAGCGGCCGGCTCGATTCCTCGGAAGGCATACAATGCCCGACGGCATTGCGTGGCCCTGTTTTCCGTTGGCCTGGTACCAATCGCGCACCGTGGGCCTCCCAGCGCAATGCGACAAAGGCTGCCGACTTTGTTGGCCCTCCGCAGATTTTTGGCTGCTTGGTCCCTGACACTGAAGCCCAACACTCAGAAAAAAAATGAAGACGAACACAGTTCACTTCCGCCTTCACGTCGACGCCCCCTGTTTCGCAAAAAAGCAAAACTTTTGGCGTGGCCGCAAGTCATCTCAGATGGACTTCCGGGGCTCCCCTCTGTGAGATGAGCTTGTAAACGATTACAAGCTGGCGTTGCACGAAGATCGATAAATCGGAATTGTATTGTAATTGTTTTTTTTTATAATCACAAGTATAGTATCTATTTGCCTCCTGTATCAAGGAATTTCTTCACGAATTCAGGCGTATTTTCAAAAATTTAGGACCGAAATCCCTTCACTTGCGGCTGGCTCTCGGTTTCGAGCCCACCCCCGTGCTTCCTGTCAGTTTTGGACTCAGTGGCGCTTTGTAATACATGGCGTGCCCGTTCACATGGATATGCTCACCGTCGGCCGTGAGGAGGGGCCTCATCGTCACCAGCTCTACTCCACCTAGAAGAGTTTTGTGCTTTCCTTTTTACCGATGATACCAAGTCGTGGTTAAGAAGAACAATGCGGACTAGGCTTCTTCGATAGTTAGCATGCGATAAAGAAAAACACAGTACTGAAGTGCGCACAAAGCAGTTCAGCAAAAAACCAGGATAGGTACCTCCTCCGGGCATGGGTATTAGTGCTTGACATGTTTCCGCTTTCCCTATTGGCTGGGAAGTTTCTGTGCGGTGCGCTGCTGGTGGACTTTTTTCCTCCGCTTCAACCGCTACAGGCTCAGGCACAACTTCGTCTATTACACCTTTCCCCACCGGCCCTGGATCGTCCAACGCACTATCTTCAACCACGCCGTCTTCTTTTCTCCTCCTCGCGCGGCTTAGCCTGCCGCCGCTCTTGTCGCTTTGCCGAGAACTACTTCGAGACTTCATCTCCTGGTCCAGCGCAGAGGGCTCGTCGATTTGCGACAACGACGGTTCATCTTCGCGCTCCTGATCGTTTTGACGCCCAGCTTCAGATGAACCGGGTTTTATTTCTTGCGGATCAAGAAAAGGGTTCTCTGGCTCTACCGCTTGCTCAAGAGCACTCTGGTCGAGGTTGTCAGCGTAGTTTTCGTTGGTGTGTTCCAAGTTTTCGCTGGGAGGGAAGGAGTCATCTTGTTGTCCGCGATTTATGTCATCTTCATGTGGCCCGTCCCCTACTCCCACGCCACCATCATCCGCCCGCCTCGGACTTCTTTCCCGACTCGCTGCGCCTGTAGTCTGTTGCGCGTCAATATTAAATTCGCTCTGCACTCTCCTTCGCGGTGGCGGTGGGGGCGGTCGATCTCGATTAGTCGCTTTGTTGTTGTTTTTCTTACTAGACACAACGGAACTCGCTTTCGAAGGGGTTTGTTGGTTGGACTTGGAGCTGTTTCCTATTATCGCTTGTTCCCCCGGGACCTGAAGTGGCTTTATATTCATCATCTCCCCAACCAGATCCGCGGAGCTAGACGAGGACGGCGCTCCTGCAGCGCCATTATTGCTTCTCCGATCCACCTGATACTGATTATTCGGCTGGTTTTTCGGCATGAACTTCAGATGCTTCTCTGTAGCGTTGGGGTGGGGTTTCCCGCAGGCTGCACACAGAAACTCCCCCGCGGCATTTTGCGCGTTGCACGCCGGGCACTTCCAGGGTTCTTTTGGGTAGCCGCAATTGAACGCGTTGCAAATCTTCCGCTTTTCGAAGTTCAAATTTAAGCATTTCGGGCAACGCCACTCCCCATTCTCTGGCTTCCGCCGATTGTTCCTATCGTGCACCGCGCGTGGGGTGGTCTCGTCGCGTCCTCTCCGCCCTTCACTGCGGCGGCGGGCGTGGCCGCGCTCACCGGACCTGTGATTTCGATCTCCCCGACCTCCCCGGAGCCCGCGGGGCGGGCTGCGACGGCGCGATCGGTCATGATCGTCCCTCGCGCGCGATCGAGCGAGAGGATTTTGACCCCGACGTTCATCATCCCTGGCACCGTCACGATCCCGGCGCTTGTTATTTATTCCTGCCCTTTTGTTACTGCCGCTCCGGCCGTTTTGATGGTTTTTACCACCAGCGGTCCCGTGATTCCGACAATGCTGCTTGTACTTTTTGATAAACTCGAAATCGGTTATCTCCGTCGTTTTCCACTGCTTGCTGCTCATGCAATACAGATTTTTTTGGAATCCAGATGTAGCATCACAAGTTGCATGCTTCCACACCCGGACATCTTTGCATTTGATACCACGGGAGCTTGGTCAATAACCATATCCGCGGAGCAAGACGGGGACGACCCTCCCGCAGCGCCATTGTTGCTTCTCCGATCCGCCTGATACTGATTATTCGGCTGGTTTTTGGGCATGAACTTCAGATGCTTCTCTGTAGCGTTGGGGTGCGGTTTCCCGCACGCGGCACACAGAAACTCCCCCGCGGCATTTTGCGCGTTGCACGCCGGGCACTTCCAGGGTTCTTTTGGGTAGCCGCAGTTGAAGGCGTTGCAAATCTTCCGCTTTTCGAAATTCAAATTTAAGCATTTCGGGCAACGCCACTCTCCGTTCTCCGGCTTCCGCCGGTTGTCCCTATCGTGCACGGCGCGAGCGGTAGTGTCCTCGCGTCTACGGCTACGCCCTTCACTGCGGTGGCGGGCGTGGCCGCGCTCGCCGGACCTTTGATTTCGATCTCCTCGACCTCCCCGGAGCCCACGGGGGCTGCGACGGCGCGATCGGTCATCGTCCCTCGCGCGCGATCGAGGAAGAGGGTTTTGACCGCGAAGTTCATCCCTGGCAGCGGCACGATCCCGGCGCTTGTTATCTATTCCTGGCCTATTGTTACTGCCGCTCCGGCCGTTTTGATGGTTCTTCTTATCACCAGCGGTCCCGTGATTCCGACAATGCTGCTTGTACTTTTTGATAAACTCGAAATCGGTTATCTCCGTCGTTTTCCACTGCTTGCCGGAATAAACCGCGCAGCTGCGCGTCGTCCTCGTCCTCGTCGGACCGCAGGAGGGAAAGCGCGGGCGGTCCTCCAGCCGAGAATTCATCGCAGAAACCGGGTCCTCAAGGCTCCTCGCGCCGAGAGTCCAGCGTGGTCACGCCTCCTCCGGCCCAGATTCTTGACACGGCTGGACTAACGAACGAAGCACACCAGGACGAGCTTTTGGCACTGGGCCAGGACGTCGAGCTTTTGAAAGTGCTGGGCCAGGACGAGTGTTCGAAAAAAGTGCTGACCCGGGACGGGCTTCGGAAGTGCTGGGCCAGGGTATGAGAGCGCACAACCCCCCCTCCCCCTCATTTGTATAGCATCAACAGCAATACAAGCAACAGCACACGTGTATGCTGTGCATGACAAATTTATGCACGGATTGTAGTGCTGTTCTCGCTTCCAGAATTTGTCATGCGAACAGTGCTACAAGGCAGCAGCCGGATCGGGGATTTTGCATGAGAAATGAGGGGGAGGGGGGGTTGTGCACTGTCATACAGGACTTGTGAAAGTGGTTGGCTGGACCGGCAGTCGTTGCTAGCCTGTGGAGTAGTAACAGTTGAGAATGTAACGTTTGAGAACCCCATAAAGTATCGGATTACCACGCAAATCCGCGAGAGCGCAGCAAGGCTGCTTGGGTCCGAGAAAATCGTTTCTCTGGAAGATTATCCGTTGCAAACATGTTACTTATTTGGGAGAGGAACGATGAAACAGAACGCGATCACCTGCCAAAAGCATGCGCCGTCTTGTTGTGCTTCTGAACATAGTAATCTCGACTGCCCGCCACGGGCAGTCGAGATTACTATGTTCAGAAGCTATTCTTACTGCTCGCGGCGCGAGCAGTATAATTCCTAGAGTGTTCTGCTGTATAGTATCATGTGTATGCTCCACGCTCGAGCGAGCAAGAGCATTGCACTGCCACTTCGGGCTACACTTCGAAGCGCACTAGCCACACATACAATTTAGCATCAAAGATTTCCAAATCCAAACGCGTTTGCAGGTGATAAGAAATTTCATCTCGCGATGCTCGAAATTCCGAACGATGGAAAAATATCCTACAGAAAAGAACATCCATACCAGAATTATATATGAGTTTACATTGCCAAAAATCGAAATCCAAATTCTCAAAATACTGAGCCACAAGGACAACTCCATCGGTATTGTCATTGTGGAATTCCCAGGAGAGTAGGGTCATGCTAGACACAGTGCATCATGCATCAGATCAGACACGACTGCATCTGATTGATTTTTCTGGTATGGATGTGCTTCTCCCTTGGATAAACGAACGGTGACGAGGAAAAGGCTCTCAAATCGGAGTTCCTGTGCCGAGATATCAAAAAGAACAACACGCCCAATGCACCATACGCGACGCTGTTGGCTATGCATTTTAGAACGTCAGCCTCAAGTAGCACTTGCGAACAAGTGACAGCAAAAACAATCGACAAAGCTGCTTTGTCAAGGAAGTACTTTTTGATAAACTCGAAATCGGTTATCTCCGTCGTTTTCCACTGCTTGCATACTAACGTGAATTTTGTCCGCAGACGAAATTTTTCAAATTTTTTCATTCTCCGACGCCCATTCGTCGACTCCGCCTCCGGTCTCCAGGGTCGGCCTCGAGTTCGTCACCGCAGTGGCCACCACCTCGCATTTCCAGGAACAACCCAGAGCAGCGACTTTATCCTCGTTCCCGTCCGCACCACTGCCGAGCGACTAGGCCGCGGCGTCTGGGTGCCGGCTTCTACCTGCATCTGGAAAAGAATACGCTTTTGATCGATGAGAAAACATGTTTTGATCTAGCTAGCCATTGACACATTCCAGAACTGCAATAGTCTAGCTATCTTCTACTTTTCGGGTCCCACTACAGCAAATCAAGAGTAGCTAAATTTGAGTCCCATTTTTTCATTGAGGATAGCGCGGACCCAGCAGGGGCCACAACGGTCGATGGGTCGCCGAGGCACGCCTCAGATCCGGAGGTTCTCATGTTGCACCACCTTGGGGACGGAACGCTAACCCTAAACCCTGCGAGGACTGGCGTGTATTGTCGTACGCCAGAAAGATGTTGTGTCTCCCATTGCCATGGGCGAGGATGGGCCTTGAGCCACTGTTGACTTTGTCGAGCAGCCTGTTGATCAGGTGGGCTCGGGCCAGACTCCCACCGAAAACATTGGCGCGACCCGCGCCGCGATAACGGGTTCTTCAAGTCCGTGGAAGGCAAAATTTTTCAGGACTTCAAGCAACCACACCGGGAGCAACTCCTTCGAGATGTGAGGTCTGGCGAGTCGAAACTGCCGGAGCTCGCGGTACTTTTTTCTGAAATTTCATCACCATGTAAAGCAACCAGGCTCATTCGGTATTGATTAGCGCGGCGCAGATCATGACTACAGAAATCTCATGCATTAGGTCGGGCTTCGGCAAAATTGAGCCAGAAAACTGTCGCGACCTTCGCGAATAGTCAGGAGCTCGAAATCGGTTATCTCCGTCGTTTTCCACTGCTTGCAGGCCTTGCGGTTACACTCCAGACGACCGGAAAAATTTAGGTTCCGGTTCCCACACTTGATGCAGAGCCAGGTTTTGCAGATGCACTCGACCTGATAAAGGTTTTGATCTTCACACTTTTCCTTTTGTGATACAAGTCCTCGCCACATTTTTCGCGAAGAAGTGAGTACTATAGGAATTCGAATTATCCTCTTGTTCAGCTAAATCATCAAAAAAACTTTGTGTAAAGGGACGAGAAATCCGGATTACCACAGCGACGTTTGTGTGCTGACACTGCGAGCAATCCCAGCTCCGATCGTCGTCGGGGGCTCGCAAAACTTCAACCATTTTGTTTTAATATTCACGATAATGCGATAGGATGCCTAATCCACTTTGAAGTAAGATAAAGAGGCGAAATCGAAATGTCATCAAAAACGCTGGAAAGAGTGCGGCTTGCGTTTGTAACCTGAAAAATCAAAATGCGACTCAGAACTACCGACGTACCCAAAAATACAACAAAGCCAGGCGGCTTGCATCAAGTGCCAGAGTTCGTTCTAGTTGATCAAGTAGTGAGCTTTTACCGTTTCAAGACAGAGAGTTCAAATAATGGAACTCTCCTAGTACGGAAACACGACCTGTAACGATGTGCGCTGATCGTATGCGATGGCTTGCTGCCCTTCTGTTTCTGATAAAAACACAGTGCCTATTGTACATGTTGATGTTTGTGTTTCGTCATTAGCAACGTCAAAAATAGATCCACACACGGTAATCACTTCGAATCCAATCCGATAAACTGCGATTTTCCCTGATGCCAAAAAAGTGATAAGTTTGAAAAAAACCGAAACGGTTTCTTCTGCTTTGTCAATTGGAAAAAATGGTTTGTATGTATGCTAAAAAAGTCTACACGGCGTAAAAAAGTCGGAGGTACCTCCATATGCATAAAATCCTGCGAGAACATGAATATGTACATTGTGTCGATAATCCTCAACCTAAAGGGGAAACCAAGAATAAGATACATTCAGAATAGGACTAAACATGATGTAATTCTTTCGAAACTACAGAAAAACAATGCATAAGACAGGACAACCTTGTTAGCTTCTTCTCTGTAAAGTACCAGTTACCTCTCTTCACTTCCTCGTTTTCAGCTGCTTTGTCCCCGCGGACACGGACGGTGCGGAGCGGATCTCTCCTGTCCCTTTCAATACGCCACTAGTTTTACCAGCACTAGGCCTATTTCCTTGAACAACAACAGACGGCGCTGGTACAACTTGCTCCTGTTTTACCTTTTCCGCGTTCTCCGCTGGATCGTACACCGCCGGCGGGTGAGGTGACTCCGCCTGCAACCTCGCCAACTGCGCCTTGCGCTGCTCCAGCTCGATTTCCCTGGCTTGCGCCGCTTCTCGTTCCTCCGTAACAATCTTGGCGGCCGCGTAGGCCCGGTCCCGCGTGCGGTTGAATTTGCGCCACACAATCTCGAACTCCTGTCGCATCAGGAAGGAATCTGGGATGCTGTCTTTGTTCTCTTGCGTTTTTTCTCCTTCTCGTGGTCCAGATTTATTTGTCGCGTTATCTTCCTCCGCCCCCGCCCCGGATAAGAGTTTGTACGTTTGCCGCGCGTACTCGTTTCGCTCCCACTCCCGCAATTTGAATTGCCGGGTTTCCAACAGTGCCCTCGCGATTCGGACCTGTTGCCGTCGCGCCAGCCGCTCCACCGCGTCGTTGTGCAGCTTCGTAAAAATGTTACTCGGCTTCAAGGACGCCGTCCGCCGGTCTGGGTGCGGGTCCGCGGCGACCGCGAGGACGCGTTTCGTACTGTGCAAGTAGTCGAAAACGCTCGCGAACAAGTGCTTCCGCATCTGCAGTCTCGGTAGATCGTGTTGCATTTCCTGCAACTCCTCATTTTGGTCGAGCGCACTACTACTACTCCCACCTCCGTCATTCGTGCTGTAGATCGCCTTCATCATGGGCGCTAACCCTGCGCCGCTGCTTCGGTTGTGGTTTTCCACCAACTGGCCGCGGTACAGCTTGACCGCACGGTGGTAATTTTTCTCCATCCGCACAAAAATGCACTTCCGCATCTCCTGAATCCGCGCCCGCTCCCTTTCGATACTATCTTTCAGCAGCAACTGTTTGTTCTTTTTGCGCGCGAAAAATTCCGCGTACAGCATGGCGCTGACCTCCTGCGGCGCGCGCGGTGGCTATGCATTGCAAATATGTCTGGGCCTGGAAACTTGCGATGCGAATCTACGAATGGTGGGCACACTGCAATATGCTGCCCAGCATGACATGTTTTTGCGCTGCTGTGTGTTTCGGTTTTCGCATGACAAACTGCGTTTTTGCATGACAGGTGGCAATAGGCCCTTTTCCTGCTCATGCATCACAGATTCAAAAGTCATGCCAGACCAGCATGACAAATTTGCATTCTTCCAGACCCAGACATATTTGCATTTGATAACGGCCGGTCCATGCCGAGGAACGCCCTTCTTTCCTGCCGCTGCTTCTGCACCAACTGGGTCAGAGACCTGAGCATCACCTTCTGCGCCAACTCGCTCTGCTTCAGCAGGTTCGCCTTCTTCGCTTGCCTCCGCTTGTAGTCCTTGTAGAGTCCCAACCAGGCGGTCTCCGGGTCCCACTCACCATTATTCGCCAACTTCTCATACTTCACCTGCAAAGCTACCTGCGGCGCGTGGAAGTGGAAAAAATCCTTGTCCGCCTCGTGCTCCCGCTCGTGGTCTCTTTGCCGCAGGATGTTCGCGTAGTTGCCGTGCGCTTTCATCGCCCAGGTCGGGTCGTTGTCCAAAAAATCTCGCCCGCCGAAATCGTCTTTGTAAGATTTCAACGCCGTTCTAATCGTCGTTTCCACCTTCTCCGACAGCTCGACTTCCTCCTTCTCCTTCCTCTCCGCACGGAGCTTGTTCCGCGCGAGCGACAGCTTCCCCAGGGAGTGTAACCGTTCGAACGCCGTGGTCATTTTACTGATGTCGGACGCACGGGGGACGTCGGGGGGCAACGCCGCGTCCTCCTCCGCGTATTTTTCCACGCTCATTTCGGGGCGGTAGAGACCCTTCTTCTGCAATGCCGCGTAGGAGGCCATGGACTGATGTAACATCTCCTCGAGCTCTTTCTGGTAGTCCCGCTGGGGACGCGCGTTGGCGATGCGCTGGTACGAATTTTTGTGATAAACCAATTCTAGAAGCAATAGAGGCAAACATATTATTCTTGAAACTTCCAGATCCACATCTCGTTCGTTACATGTAATGTCAAGCCAAAAACCCGAGGAAAAGCGTCAGCACTTGAAGTTCTTGATTTCATTTTTTATTTTTTGTTTCATACCTCTTTTCTCCTTTCCAACATCTCCATGCCTTGGGAAAACATCCCGGCTAGGAACGCATCCCGCTCCGCTTTCGAATGCACGTCGTCATTATGGATTGAAAAAATGTCTGGGTCTGGAAGATTAGAACTTGTCATGCTAAATCTAAATGATGCAAAAATCTGTGTTGCGTGAGTGCCAAAAGCTGTCCGCTTTTGACCAAGTTGAGAGGGAGTTTCTCATGCAGGAACGGCATGATAGAGACCTCAAAGAATCTGTCATGCTGGGTCTCGCATCCCAGACCTCATGGGTCATGGAAAACCTGCATCACAAATCGAAATCTTGCATTCTTCCAGACCCAGACATTTTTGCATTTCATAGTCGTGACTGGTCAGCAAATCCACCCGGGTTCCCAACCCCTTCCGCCTTGCGATCCGCTCCAGCTGCGACCGCCGGACCAGTTCGTCGTCCGCTACTCGTTTCGCCTCCGCGAGCGCCTTTTTCTTCGCCGTCATTTCCGCGCCGACCGCGTGCATCCGTGCGCCAGCGTCCAGTGCGCGTCTCGTTTGCTCCAGTGCCCGCTGCACTTTCAGCTCCCGTCGTTGTGCTGCAGAGGTTCTACTCCCCGCATAATTCGTCCCGTAGTTCTGCTCCTTACTGCTAGCCGCAAATGAAGAAGAATCTTGTGCGGACTCCGATCCGGAAAGAATTACCTGCGGCTGAGCCATGTTCAAAGTCCCTGGCGCAGGTGCTTCGCCCTCCGCGTGTAGCCCCGGCTCCGTTACGGTTGTAATGTTCGAGACGGATTTTTTCATGTTTGCCCCTGCTGCACCACTCGAGTCGTCTATGCTTTTCCTGCTAGTACTTTTCCGCTTGCTCTTCTCGGAAGTGCTTTTCTTTTGATCGGTAGAACTGGTCACGGGAGAGGATGATGACGTCGCGCTACTGGAGGAGGAGGAAGACGTCTGCTTGCTCGAAGACTTTTCTGACGACTTCTTCGCTGTGGACGAGGACTCTTTGCTCGCAGTCGCACTAGAACTACCGCTACTGCTACTACTACCCCCAGACGATGACGAGGAGCCAGAGCCACCTTTGCTGCTCTTTGACCCCGCGGCAGAAGATGAGCCGCTCCCGGACGAAGAGGCCGATGATGTCGTGCCACTTCTCGACGAGGGCGCAAAGAGGAAAATCGGCTCCTGCGCCTTCAGCGCGCGGGCACGGGCCGTGATGGAGCTCTCTGGCTCTCGATGGTGGGAGGAGGAATGTGAATAAATCGGTTCTTTCACAGTCCAGGACATCAAAGAGGTGGCCACAGAGGATGACATTTTTGACCCATCATCGTCAATCTCTGGCACTTCCGACGGTGGGCCTAGGTGACTGCTGTCTCTAGCTGACGAAAAACTGCTGGAAGATGAAGAACCGGACGCGCTGGAAGAGGACGTAGAAGAAGCCGATTCTGAGGCTGACGACGCAGAGGATGAGCTCGAGTTGCTGGTCGTGATAAAACTTCTCCTGGACGAAGAGGACCCGGAACTTGAAGTGGAACTTGAAGCTCCCGAGAGAGAGGACGAAAGGTCCGTCATTTTTCGAAAAGGGCCTTCTTTGCTATGCAACTAACAAATCCAATATTTGTTTCCACAAAAAAACCGCGCCCTGCGAGCAAAAACAGAAAATGAATGAGGTGTTGATTGGTTCTAGGTGCATCTTCAATCAAGGTTGCTCAGTCCGACTTCTGATTTGTTTGCAACGACAACGAAAATATTTCATCATTCTACGAAGGAGCCACGGCTAACTAACAGGAGGGCGAACCTTGCATACGACCCGCACAGCAAGTTCGGTTTAAGAGCAACGAAGATGAATCTCGTTCACGAATCATCTGCTGACGAGATGTTGACGATTCAATGAGACCACGATCACAACCAACCTTACGAGTTCTACTTCTTATCCAGCTGGTTTAACTTTACTTGCAGAACTTTAGAACCTTGTTCATCTTTCTTCTGACATTTCCAGATACGAATTGCAAGCAGCAGCCGTCACGAGCATCGTTTATTTACGAAGATCACGACCGAGCGTTGATGAGTAACACACAATAAATTCGCCACGCCTCGCGGGGAGGCGGATAGAATTCGGTGGGATTTTTTTTTTAATTTCCATGCTCAAGAGGAAGAGCTTTCAATGCTGTGAGAGAAAAGTTACACGTCAAAAGAGTTGTCGGAAAATAAGCAAAAGATAGAAAAGAAGTACTTAGTAAAGCACAAAAAATGAGAACGTTAGTAAAAGTGGGAAATGCTACAGAACTGCGCTTTTCTGTTTAATTTCGTGCAGCAGAACCCGGTTCGAAGAGCCCTGTGCTTCTCTGCCAAGCAGCACAAGACCCCTCTTGCAGGTTCGTCTTTTTCTTTAGTTGTATACACGATGGAAAAAACATTGCCGATCCTCCTTCTCCTGCTATGCCACTGGTCTTGCGCCCAGTCGTCGAGTTTCTATTTTTTTACTAGATCAGCCCGAAAATTGTGCTGCTGCTGGTGGCATTAAGAGAATCGGCATGTTTGGGGGAAGGAAAAAAAACCACAGATTTTTTTGAGAAGAGATTGGGTAGCCTAGGAGATGATTTGACTCTACTCCCGTCAGTAGTGTAAAAAGTTTTAAATGCCGCTAGGTATACATAAGCAGCAAAACTCGTTAATTTCCTCATATATGCGCTTGGAATTCGTCTTGAAGAGTACTTCTAGAGACAATTACTTTATCACACATTCTTTCCGAAGATTGCTTTCTGCCTTCATTTCAAATCGCGACAGAAAAAATCCTACGAACAATTTTTTCTTCTTGATCATCTTGCTACCGTCATTACGCAAGACGCAGCGTTTGATGATCATGTTCGATGTTCAATGCAAACACAACGGACTATGTTCATCTTGTGAGAGCTCAAACATTGTCCGCACTGCCACCTCCGTTACTGCCACCCGGGTTCGCCGCCTGCGGCGCGTTGATTATGCCTGTGTAAACGCTGTGTGCTTGGTCGCGGTCCGGAAACTTCTGACCGTCAGATCCGCTCCGGTGCTGGGGGGCTATGGTTGGTACGTTCCGCAGGGCCGCTACGTCTACGCTCGCGCTCTGTTTATTTTCTGCCTGTACTGGGGCGCCTACCCTATTAAGATAGTCGTCGGCGTCCGTTGTCGTACTGTAGGACGTCGGCTCCCAGCTATGGATTGCAAAAGTGTCTGGGTCTGGAAGGTTGGAACTTGTGAAGATGCTAACTTTGGACTCTAAAAAATTCTGTATTGCATGACCAGCAAGAGGAGTCCGGTTTGTGCTACGCGTGGAGGGCATTTGTCATGCGGAATAGGCATCAGGAAGGCCTCTAAAAATATGTGATGCTAGATCATGCATTACAGACATCCTGACTCATGCAGAATATGCATGACAAACCTTGTAACCTTCCAGGCCCAGACATTTTTACATTTGATACCAGCAGCAGGTAACGTAAAACACAGGCCAAAAAAGCAGCCACTATCCTGAGTAAAAACGTACCCACACCAGTCGCAAAGACAGGAAGACTTGTAATGCGCATCCGCATGAGAGCCATTTCCAATCGTGTTTTGGAATTTGTGATGCTGTGAACAGGATGAGCAGATGAATCTGTGACGCGGCTGCACTTGCTAACCTGCACTACACTGCAGAGTGCAACTTGTCATGCGTGACTCACAAAACTCCTAGGTTTGTGTCGCAAAATCCCCATCCTGACTCTGGTGTGGGTACGTTTTTACTCAGGATAGCCACCAGGTGGTGGACATTAATATGGCAACTGCGTCGCAGCCCGCCCAATTCACGTACGTGCAGCATGGCATAAATACCTGACGGGAGGAGTTTTTGTTTTTTCGGTGACGGATGCGCGCTGCGTTATATCGCGCGCTACGAAAACGTAAGGCAAGATAGTAGAAGAAGATGATCATCGCAGATGAAGCAAACAGGAATGAGCAAAACATGAACTGAAAACAGAGAACGAATTCCAAAATTTATACCCTCAAGTGCCAAGGTGGCGAGTGCCTCTTGTCCATTCCGCATACGCCTATGGGGTGTGTGCGATCAAGCGGACAGCAACACACACCTCTATCACCGGGCGACTTTCCGTCTGTGATCATCCCCGGCGCAAGGCTTTCGCTGTTCTTGCTTTTCGTCAAACCTTTTGCCATCAAATGGACTTTGCTGTCCTCATGCTTGCTTCCGCTGTGGTGCGTATGGTGGTGGGTACCATGGTGCCCAAACTCTTCATCATCGTCCCCGGCACTGATCCCGTAGTTTTTACCGCTACCCTCGACGTACACCGCCTTGAAAAAGTACGCCAACAGGCCGCCGCCGTCCTCCTTGGCCGCAGCTTCTGTGCCGTGGCCACTACGGTGGTGATGATGATGGTGATGATGATGATGCCCAGAATCATGATGCCCGCTAGAAGTTGTAGCGGCACCTGACGCAGCTCCTGCCTCCTGGTGGTGGTGGTGGTCGACGGATGCCGCCGACCTCCTCGCAGCGGGGGCGGGACCGCCGAAAAGTTGTACCGGCTCTTGACCTCGCTGGTCGCGCCGAGTTCTTATTGTCTGAAGACTTGTAGTACCCTTCGGCAAGCTCTCAACGTCTTGCGCCGAAGAATCGTGTGCCTCGTGATTCTCCCCGCCGGCATCCTGGTTTTTTATCTGCACAGGCCTCTCGACAACGCGGACCTCGTTCGAGTTTTTAGTACTATTTGCCGAGGAGCTACTTCTACTAGAGGTGTCGCTCGAACTTTCGTCGCCGTAAAAGTACAAAAGCCTGTCCGTTTCCTCCTCGTCAGAGGACTGGTCTCTGAAGTAGAGCCGGAATGGATCTGTCATAGTTCCTGTAAGAAAGTCTCGAGTGCAGTCTGGTCTTCGTTTCTTTTCTGCGAAGATCGGTGAAAGGAAGCTGTTGTGGTCTCGCGCCGGCTACGTCGTGTCGATAAGCTGCTGCTGGATCAACTGGGAAGTGGCTGACACAAGAAGCAACCGATCAAGAATGATAGAATAGATCGATGTCGTAGTCATACTTGTCTCCGCGGCCTCTCGCGGCCGCAAAAACAGATAATTATGGTGCAATCAATCGTTCGTAGGGCTTCTTCAGTCATGTCAATGAAATTCTGCATAAATATCTTTCGGGAAATTTGTCTCTGGAGGCAAGAGGTGGTGGGGGAAAGATGCTTTCATTTCATATTTTTCTCGGTTTATTTTCGATAAATTCTACGAGAACGCACAGAGCATCAAGCCACGGTACGAAGTGAAAGCGGCAAAAGTGGTCCACAGATGCACGAAGGAAGATCAAAGCCGAAGGACTACCATGCACGGACCGACAATGAAGCAGTAGCGCGCACGAGGACGTGAAAGCACGACTTTTTACCGACGGTGTTCCAGACGCCACGTGTTTCTAATATACTTTCGGACGAGGTGTACGAAAATTACGAAATACTAGTGCGGTAAGAAACTTTCTTGTACGAAGGCGCTTTTGTACGCGAAGCAGTCACGCTCGACCGTACGACAGCAACAGAAGTTTCTTGTTTGAACATACAATACACCGACAAGAAAGAGGGACGTACACGAAGCTAGCACAAAAATTAGATAAGTACATAGCACCGAAAAGTTCTTTTGACACGATTCAGACCGACGGGGCTTCTTTGCGTCTCGCATCGTTGCTGCGACAGACAATTATACCAGGAGAAGTACCTGTATGATTTCTCAAACGAAAACTACTGCGAGGTGGACACAGAGCTGCACATCTTCTTCGTCAAGACGTAGATAAGTTCGTCAACAGTGGCGGAAGACACAAGCCTAATATGTACCGACAAAATATCAACAAGGCGCACAGTGAATACAGAGTTTTCTCAGAAAGAACCGAGAATCGGGTGGGACACAGAGATGTGATGAAATTGAAGAAATTAACCGATTTTCATAGTTTCATTCCATTTATTTTTACCATATGCCTTGAACGGACACGGGATTGGCGAAAACTTTTGGCAGTCGTGCCAGCGCCACTTCTCCATGCCGATACAATCCAGTGGCAGGAAATTTAGCGGGTCGCGCAGCATTCCGGAGCATGCTTATTCATTTATTTTTTGACTTGCTTTCTGATGTAAGCAGAGGCGAAGGCTAATTCCGTCTCTATTTCACCAGAGGAAAAAGACACATTTGTGGTCTTTATTAGTGGCTTCAAAAGAAGCGCGATTCAAGTGGCACGACCTAAAGTTCACTGTATCACAAACCCCGCCAGAGTCCACATTCATCTCGAAGCCGAACCACTACTACGTGCAGCCTCTTGTTCCATGCTCCAGTCAGAATATTCTGCTGGCACGTCCATTAGTTCCAAGCCACAAGAAGCGAAAAGGCTAGCATCAACAAACTGATGCAGCTCAGTCGGCCCGCGGAGGCTGGACTTCCCCCCTCGCTTGGTGCAGTTGTAAGTGTTGCAGGGCACTTATGCATTGCAAACATGTCTGGATGAATGCAAGGTTTGTCATGCAGGTGTTACATGACCCATGAGGTCTGGAATGCAGTACCTAGCATGGTAAATTCTGTGAGATCTTTATCATGCCTATCCTGCATGAGAAATCAAATCCCCTCTCAAATTGGTAAAAAAGGGCGGCTGTTGGTAATCATGCAACACAGATTTTTTGCATGATTCAGATCTAGCATGACAAGTTGCCATCTTCCAGACCCAGACGTATTTGCAGTTGATAGCACTTGTCTTCGCACCATTTGTGGAATTTGTCCTTACCGCCGTCCGCGGTCAAGTCCACCTTTCCTGACACATATGCTATACAAAATTCCCGCACATGTACAAAATGCACGACAAATTTCGACAACTTCCTTCAAGACTTGTCATGCTGACTAAGATTGAAGGAAAGTTTTGTAAATGTACGGGTATGACTACGATTGAAGGGAGTAGACAGCATTTGTACGTCGTGTACGGGAAATTTACTGTGGATAACACAAGGCCGAAGAGCACACAGGTCGACGTGGCCGTTTGCTCGACGTACCCTTTACATTCCGGATGCATCTTCGTGCAGGTGGCTCCGCAATAGTCGACCGCACAAAGTGCGAATATTCATGTTAATGTTTCATTCGAAACTATTGCTAGGCTGACCTATCTCTGACACGATAACAGGAACTGTGGAAAAACTGAAACGACGGAGCTGCGGCATAGATGTCGATGACGCTAGCGGGACACGTAGTTGTCAATGAATGACGAAAACGAACGGCATTCAAATCTGCAGGCACGGTTGGTAGTCCGGAACGACCTGTAGCGCAACCGGTTGAAGAGGATCGCGAACGAGGGCGCGAAATGAGTAAGTCAGTCAATAAGTCTTTCTAAACAAAACGGCAGAGGGCTATGGGCCTTCGGGCGATGAATGACCCTAGGGCCGCAGATTCGCCATCCGACCTCCAACACTGAGCTTGATTGACCAACACCGAGCGCACGCACGCACTCTCGCTTCAGGACAGGTCCAGGCCGCCAACAGCGAGCACCATAGCCCCCTACGGAATGCCGGAGCAGGAATGGGCTAGCCCGCGGGGCTTCGAAAAACATCAAGCCGGGCTGCATATGCTACAGGGCCCCAATGCGCGGCAAGCCGCCTCGGGGCCTTTCACATGCCCGGGGCCGCCGCCGGAGAGCCAGCGGGCCTCCCCGCCTCGACAAGAGGGGCGGGCCCAAACTGGGCCGGCGGCCTGGCTGCGCCGAAGGGGCGGCGCCTGCGCAAGCGCGCCGGCAAAGTCGGGGGGCGGGCGCAGAAAGCAAACAAAGCCGCCCCGCGGGGCGGGTGGGGCGGGCGCGCGGGCAAGCAGATGGAGGCCCGACGCTCCGAGCGGCCTGGCCGTGGGTTGCGCGGCGGCGGGCAACGTTGGACATAGCACGCGAATGACTGGCAGTTGCGCGCCGGGCGAGGCCGCGCCGCCCGCGCGCCAGAGGGGCTGCGGGCAGGCTCTGCAGCTTTCCTCTGCGCGCTACATGCACGGCGCCACGACCTCCGGGCAACCCCTAACGGGCAAAAGCGAGGCGGGCGCGGCTTCCCTCCCAACATCCATCGGGGGGGCGCTAGGCGCGCCAAAATTCTGCCCCCCGCGCGCGCCGCCGCGCGCTTTGGCCGGGCGGGGGGGCCCCCCGCGCGTCGGTCGGGCCCGCTCCCCGCCGCATCTAGGCCGCAGACCACCAGCCTAAAGGCGCCGGCGCCCGCGTCGCTGTAGTGGGGTGGGGTCGGTCCTCGCTTCCCATACTAACTCCATAGAGCGCCCCGGCCAACTTAAGCTGCACGGGAAAAAAGACTGGCTCTACAAAGAGCGCAAGTCTATGAAATACCCGCCGGACTACGTTCGGGGCGAACTCGGTCCCGTCGTCGACAAAGCGGGCCCGCTCGGGCGGCGGCCGTCCCCCCCGCGTATGCAGCACGGCGACAACCATCGCCCCGCGGGCCAGCCGCCTGCGCTTCTGCACGAAAAAGAAGCGCCAGGTCGTCCATCTGATCCGGGGCCCCCGCGAAATCGTCGGCAAACAAGTCCTGCGCGGCCCGGGCGGGGGTTTGCAAAACTGTCTGAAGGTGCCCGGGCGGTGTATTTGCGGCCACCAGGCCATTGGGCCCGGGCAAAGGCCCGGGCGCCGCCCAAGAAGGCGCCCGCGCAGCCATGAGGGGCGACGCCAATCAATTTCGCGACGACGCTCGAACCCGTTGCGAAACGCCCGGGGCGAGCGTGTGGCAAGTCGCGTAGTTGACATTCTGCGGGACTATGTGCCGCCGCCGATCCGGCCGAAGGCGGCAACCCCAAGCAGACCCGCCGCTAAACAACGGGCGTCGCCCTTCGTTCCAACCGGCTGCGCAGGCACACACGCGCACGGCGCTTGGCGAGAGCGGGCGCCTTTCAATTTAGGCCCTACGTTCCCCCCCCCCCGGCTGGGCATTGACGGAATCGGCCCGCCCGTGCTTCCACTCCGATATACTGGGCATAATGGGCTCGCGATCAAACAACAACGCGGTCGCCCACCTTCTTCGTGCGACACCAGTGAGGCCGGAGCACCGCCAACGCGTGAACACTTTCATTTTCATTGAGCCTCCTCATGAAATTTAGGAGTGGCATTCTACAGCTGCTGCTGCATTGATCGTAATTTACGACATCGCGGTGGCGTAAGTTAACTGCGTCTAGGGTTTCAAAAGGCAGACTCCCGAGCGACTATTATGTCCGCCAAAATTTTGTTCGTCGGTGCTTCCAACCCAACCTTTGCGGCCTCTAGTGGTATTGCCCCATTGATTGCTCCGATTTCGCACCTGGTTTTCATGTTTCAAAAGTTTGTTTGCCCAAAAGAACAAATATGTGCTTTGGTTTTCGTTACTTACAAACGCAAAATCAAAGCTGAGAAAGGCCACAACAGAATCAGAACAACGCATCCGCTAAGCCAAAAATACTTCCGCTTCGCTAGATGGTCCTGCAGCATCGACGGCTGCGCTTGTCTCACAGTGGATCCAAATTTCAGCACGTGTGCCTCGATCTCGGCGTCGCTATTGCCGCATTTTAGCTTGATGCCCTTCGCCGTGGCCACCTTCGCGGCTTCCTTTGCGCACGTCAGGCTCAGGTTACGGGCCTCCGGGCAGTCGAGGATTTGTCCGACGGTAAAACCCAGCACCGCGGACACGGCGGAGTTGGCGCAGTTGCAAATCAGTTTTTCCCAGATGTCCGCGTGGATGTCCGCTGAGCCTTTTGTGGTGAAGCCCGCATCACTCCAAGCCTGCTGCACTCGCTGTACGCGGGCGGAAAGTAGGGGGTCTGTGGCAGTTGTTTGTGTCTCCTCGTCTGGTTTTGCCATTTCGCCCATCACGATCAGGTTCATTGATTTGTGTTCGGCCTGGCCCGGTCCCTTCATGCAGGCGCCAAAGTTGCTGGCGATACCGAGAAGAATTTTCCTCGGACCGGAGGGGCCTGCGGCGTTGAACAAGGTTATTCAATTTCAATGCATGGATGCTGCGATCCCACCATATCATACATTCGGAAGGTGCTGTCAAGCTGATAGAAAAACTGCTAAAGAAACTGAAACAAACTACTCAACCAAAAACCTAAAACTACATTTATACCCAGTATTTCGCAAATTCCTTCCTCGGTCGTCCCAATTCCGTTTTGAATCAGCAACATGCACGCTTTCGGGTCGTCCGTACGCAGCAATCGCGCGCCGGCCTTCACCGCCGCGGGCACTTGGGCCGCCTTGGTGGCGATGATCACGAGGTCCTGGGTCCCGCCGACTATGTCGCTTGCGTCCGTGGACACCTGACTCAGCAGTATCGTCCGTCCCCCGCTCGCGCCCTCGACCTTCAACCCCTTCTCTCGCATGGCCGTCACATGGTCTTTCCAGACATCGACCGCGGTCACGATGTTGCCCGCGGACGCGAGTAGCGCTGCGTAGATACTGCCCATGGCGCCGCACCCGAGTACCGTGATGCGCAGGCGATCGAGCTGCTTCTGCTCGTGGGGAAGCAAGCGGATGTGCACTTTATGCCTCTTCAACAGGTCTACGATAGTTGTACTACTGCAGGTCGCCTCCTGTTCATCTCCAGTTCTACTTGCTTCGTCGAGCCGTTTCGCGACGAAGGTGTCAAGAAACCGGATGATTCTCGATAAATCCTTCGTCTTTTGCACCGGGACCGCGATCGCCTGCGGAACGGTCATGAACGCCGGGCCAGGAAGAAGCTTGAAGTCACTGCTCTCCTTCGACAAGAGCTGCCCCACGACGCCCGCAACGCAGTCGGCGCGGCCGTCTTCGAACAACAAGACGGACATGTCGAAACTGTCGGCTTGGATCAACTGCGCGTGCTTCAAATTCCTCTGCAGCCACAAATCGTAACAGGCGCCGCGGAACGAAGCAATCTTAAAACCGGGTTTATCGACTTTTTCAAGTTGTACCGCCGACGCAGTTGTGCTATCTTCCTCTGCCAACTCCTTTTTTACCAAAAAAGCGCAGGGGATGTCGGCGTAGGGTAGGGAAAAAGCCAGTGAGGTTGCTCGACTGGGGTCTTTGCCTAGAAACGCGATGTCCCACTTTTCGCTGGTGCTGTCCTCCGCCAAGGCTTTTGGGGATGGGTAGGGGACAAACTGCACCGGAACGCCGAGCTCGTTCGCGAGCTCCTCCGCCAGCTCCGGCGCAACGCCTTCCGCCTGCGTGCAGCTGTCGGTTTGTGACGCGATGGAGCTTGTCAAAAGTTTGTTTGCCAGGTTCAACCCCACGCGGAGGATGCCGGAGGGGGCGAGGCCTTTCCTCGCGCGTTCTCGGTCTTCGAAGAGGGAAGATTCGTCTTCGTCAGGAGTGGTTGTTGGAAGGGAGGCCTTGTTCAAAGCCGAAGACGGCACGCTCGTGCCTTCGCCGTGGGCCGCCGACTTCGCGGCACTTGGGGCTTCCTCATTGAGAGCTTGCTGTTCGCCCATTGTCAGTCAGTCCTTAGTTATTTTGATGTTGCATATTAAGTGCAGAAAATGAAATATACAGCGCACTATTGATTAGGACGCCGACGAGGTTCGGTTTCATAGTAAGCGAAGAGAAAAAACAGAAAGCCGCTTCTAAAAAAATAAAAGGAAGCAAGCAAGGCCACACGAAGAAAAATAAAACTGCGCGGCCTGCGGATCTTGATCTGTTCAGCCGTCGCCTCAAGAGTCGGGCTCGGGATCATGCGAAGACCGGGGCCGGCATTAAGCATCTATCATTTTGCAGGCCGAAAACACCGAGCTCGGTGCTTCATCCTCTACAACGACAAACACACGACGAGGTTCAGGTCCAACAACGATAAGGAGTGCACGCACGTTGGAGTTGCTCTTGCTGAAAATCAATCTTAGGGAGAGGACATGAAGACTTCCTCTATTGGAGGTTCTTTGTTCATGTTCATTTTCAAGAAGCCGCAAAACTGTATTGGTATTCATTTTGATGGTTGTTGTAGAGGCCTAGGCATCCTCAGTTTCATCCCGATCGGCTAGAAGTAGAGTTATTGTTACATTCTATGGCAACCAATGTTTATCTTTATTCTAATTTGGTATGCGCCTATAGAGGACGCTTCTGTTGTTTCTGCAAAAGTGTTCGGTGAATTAGATGAAGAGCTTCAGACATTTTTGGGGGGGCGTTGCGAACTTTTGTTACACCAACGCTGAAAAAGTATTCGATTGGTTTTGGACGTCCTAAGTAACTTTCAGATACAAAAGATTCAGTATAGTATACTAGTAAGTGATCATTGGATTTGAAAAATTCATCAATCAGCATTTTTTCGCGCCGCAGTGCACGATACGCAAAACCAAAATCGTTTCGGATGTTGAATTGTTTACACCATACAAACTAGTCCCCAGTGCTAAGCTTTTCTGGCGGGCACCAAGGCTTCGCACCGGGCGGCGGAGGCTTCCCTCCCTTTCCTCCAGCCGCCGGTGGTGGTTTGCCGCCTTTGGTTCCGGGCGCAACAACCGCAGCTTTTGCTCCCGTAGCAGGGGGTCCGGTGTCATTCTTTCCGGTCGCGGCGGCGGGAGCAGGTGGACCGGCTGCTGGTGCTTGTTTGCCCTTTAATACGACAGCACCTTTAGAAGCTGCAGGCGCAGTGGCATCTTTTCCATTCGTTACCACGTCCTTTCCGGTACTTGCTAACTTGTTTTCCTTTGTCTGGCTCGGCGTGCCGGCGCTGCTCGCGCTGGGCGACAAATGCGCACTTGATGTTCGCGGGTCCGCGGCGGAGGCTCCTAGCAACGCCGAGCCGCGGCGCATACCCGCTGGCACACTATTCGCCGCGGCTTGGGGCACGCCACAGGAGTCAGAACTGCTGCTCGAAGGGGGCTGCACGATGTTGATCTGAATTTGCGCAGCCTCAATTGGTGTCTCTTTCTTCTCCGAAGACGGGTCTTTGTTCTCCTCCGCGTCCTCTTTTGGCGATTTCCCTCGAGATGCGCTCCGTAATTTCGATGCTGCAACACTGGTCTTTCGCCGTTTGCTGGGCGTCAAAGTTGAGTCGTGGTTCTCTTGTTTCTCTGCTGCTGCGACGGAGAGGCGCTGACTTCGCTTTGGCGAATTTGTGCTGCTAGCTTTGCTGGTGTCCGCTGCTGCAGCGGCTTTGTCTTCTGATGATTGTGTTGCAGTTGCGGGGCTTTTCTTCACTTGTTCCACCACGGCATTCGATGCTTTATTTGGTGTACCTGCGGCTGACCCTTGCAGCTCTCCTGCTTGTTTCTCTGGTGGTGCCTTGTCACCATGAGCAGTTTTCTCCACTTCATCACCGGTACGATTTGGACCTTCCTTGTCCTGCTCACCTTTTTTCTCAGTGCTAGTGGTTTGTTGTTCTGTGCTGTCTTTAGAAATACTCTCACTTCCAACATTCAGCGCGGAATTCTTCCCAATCCCAGCACCTCGCACGCTCGTCTTCGCCCCGTCTGCACCACCCGTCGCGGTGGAAGTTTTTCCCCGGATTCCCCGCCGATTCTCCGTCTTTCGCGCACCGGTCGCTCGCGGCTTCTTTTGTCCCAGCGACTCTTCTATCAAATGCAAATATGTCTGGGTCTGGGAGAATGCAAGGCTTGCCATGCACGGCTAGCATGGCTCTCAAGTCTGTCCTGCACGCCACCCAAAAGCCACACTTCTCTGTCATGCAGAAACGCACTTTGTCAAGCAGATAAGCAACACTATAGCAATTCCAAAACTTGTCATGCTTGGCTGTCAATGAAGGCGTCCGCGGGATTCGTCAAACAGCATGACAAGTTTCCAGACCCAGAGGACATATTTGCAATGCATATCTTCCGACCGCAACTCGGGCTCCTTCAGGTCCCAAAGGGCCATGATGCTGTCTGCCGTCGGGGTGCGGTTCCCGCAGAACTGCGGGACAAAGTAGGCTTTTTTCAATTTTTCGGGTTTGTTCGTGATCTGGTCCCCGGGAACAAGCATGTCGTCGATCATCTTGATCAACGTCGCCGCCTTCACTTGTCCCATCGTGAAATACTTCAACAAATCTTCGTACTCCTGCTTTACCTGTTTTTTCTTCGCGATCAACTCGTCCACGGGCTTATGAGGGTGGAAAACTCCCCTGCCCCTCGTTTGTCATGCAAAAATCCCAATCCAGTTGTTGTGGCCTTGTAGCACTGTTGGCATGAAAAGTTCTGGAAACACCGCTACAATCGGCGCATGAACATGTGATGCACAGCATCCATGTGCTGTGCTGGTGTTTGTATTGCTTGTCATGCCATCCAAATAAGGGCGAGGAGGGGTTGTCGTTGTGCACTCTCATACGACTCCGAAGCGGTCGCGAACAGCGGCGCAAGCACCGTCCGGAAACTGTCCGCGGGGTCCTCGAACTGGCACAGGCAGGCGCGGAGCATCTCGTACCGCTGGTCGCACTCCTGTTTGATTTGGTCCGCGATTTGGTCGTAGTCCTCGATCGAGACGGACACCTGCTTGGCCAGGGACTCGACGCCATCGCTCGACTTCTCGATCCGTCGCCGCACCGCGGAGAAGAGTGGGCGGAGCTCCTCAAACAGCAGCTCTCTTGGGTCCTCCCCGTTCGGACCCTGCTGCCGCGTGAAAAACGGCGCCGTGAAAAATTGTTGGACGACCCAAAGTATCAAGTGCAAATATGTTTGGGTCTGGACGAATGGAAGACTTGCCATGCAGGTTTTCCATGACCCATGAGGTCTGGAATGCAGCACTGAGCATGACAGAAGCTGTGAGATCTCTAACTTTATCATGCCTATCCCGCATGAGAAACTCCCTGTCAACCTGGTCAAAAGTGGACAACTGTTGGCAGTCATGCAGCACAGATTTTTACAGGGTGTAGACTCAGCATCACAAGTTACTGTCTTCCAGACCCAGACATATTTGCAATGCATACAAAAACTCAGCATCTTCCCCTCCACGTCCTTCACGGCGTCAAGTTTGGTCAACACGTCCAGATCCACGCCCTCCGCCTGCCCGCGGTCGGTCCCCCCGTTCAGGTAATTCCCGGCGCACAGAATCAGGCCGAGAAGCTTCCGAAATTCCTTACTTGTGCGCAAACTCCGCATCACGGCTTGAAATGCCAAGTACGCGGTCATGCACTTCTTCAGCCTTTCCTCGTAGGTGCGCGAAAAAAGCCAGCAGTCCAGACGCTGCATGTACCCGGGAACCTAATGTAGTTTTCATCTCGCTATAGATTTTCGATACTGATTCTTGAAATCCAAAGCCACAGCATTGGCAAGCGAGTCTTTTTCCAGGCTCAACATCATGATAATGCGTTTAGTTATTTATATTTTCCCAAAGTACAGAAGTAATTCCCGGCGCTACAAAAACAAGTATACGTGCGCGATCGCGAGCATGTAGGTTTCTGGCACGGCGAAGGGGACGCCCTTGTTTTCGTTCCGCAGCGTGTTCAGCTGCGCCAACTGGCCCGGATCCGGGCACAGGTCCCGCCGGACCCATTCCAAGGTGTTCACGTCGATTTCTACGTCGTCCAGGTCCAGTATCGCCCGCTGCAATACCGTGGGTTCTGGCAGGGTCTTGCAGGCCGCGTTCAGACCGCCCTGCTTCATGGGGTCGTCGATGATCGTCAGCAGCTTCAACTTATGCATTGCAAATATGTCTGGGTCTGGAGGAGTGCAAACTTGTCATGCAGGTTTTCCAGATACCATGGCTGATGGCGCTTAGGATGAAGGGGGCAGTCCTCAACCGATACACATTGGAAGAGGGACCTAGCATGACAGAAACTGCGAGGTCTCTATCATGCCTATCCTGCATGAGAAGCTCCCTCCCAACTTGGTCGAAGGTGGACAGCTTTTGGCACTCATGCAACACAGATTTTTGCATGATTCGGATTTAGCATGACAAGTTGCAATCTTCCAGACCCAGACGTTTTTGCAATCCATACAACTTCGGTTTGTCCTCCTTTTTCTTGTCCGCGTCCTCCTTTTTTGGCGCCTCCTTCACGGCGGCTTTCTTCTTGCCGAACCGCTTCACGAACTCCGACTCCACCTCCGCCTCTTTCTGAAAATACTCCTTGTACAGATCCGGCACGTCGGTCCACACGTGCGCGCCGTCGTCCGGGAGCTGGTTTTTCCGCTTCTTGGTCCACCAGAGCGCCCGCATCGGTTCCTTGGGCGTGATGTACTCCTGGCTGCTGGTTGCGTCGAAGCCGCCGCCCCGCTTCTTTCCTTTGCCTTTCCCGCCCGCCGCGGCCGCGCCGCCTTTCGCCGGAGCCGCGCCGCCTTTCGCCGGAACTGCGCCACCTTTCGTAGGTGCGGCGGCCCCCTTTCCCGGTGGTGCGGCGCCCTTGCCGGGGGGAGCTGCGCCTTTCGCCGGTGGAGCGGCTCCTTTCGCCGGTGGAGCGGCTCCTTTTGCCGGTGGAGCGGCTGCTCCTTTGCCGCCGGGTACGGGGGCGCCCTTCGCGGGCGGAGCGGCTGCGCCTTTGCCTCCCGGGACGGGTGCGCCTTTCGCGGGCGGAGCGGCTGCTCCCTTGCCGCCGGGGGGAGCCGGACCTTTTCCTGCTCCGGGTACTGGTGGCGCCGCGCCTTTCCCACCGGGTACGGGAGGCGCACCTCCTTTCCCACCGGGTACCGGCGGTGCTGCTGCGCCTTTCCCACCGGGTACCGGCGGTGCTGCTGCACCCTTCCCGCCGGGCACCGGCGGCGCGCCGGGCTTGCCTGAAACCGGCGCAGGAACAGCGGCGCCCTTCGAGCCGGGGACGGGCGGTCCTTTGACCGGTTTCCCGCCTTTGGCCGGCTTTCCTCCACCCCCTTTCGCTCCCGCGGCGGCAATACTGCTGTTGATGTCGTCCTTGCTTTCGGGCTGGACGAGCGCGCAGCTGCCTGCGTTCTGCTGGCTCAGCCGGTCGGCTACTTCCGGCGGCACTACGGGTAGCGAATGCGACAGCGTCGTGCTCTCGACCTCAACCTTGCACGCAACTTCCCGCACCATGCGCCCGCGCAGCACCGGCCGGCCGCGCGTCCGCAAATCTTCTCGTGCCGCAACGAAGTCCGCGCGCAGCTGCTCGCGCAAAATGGCGGACGGCCGATCGTCCTGTTCTGCCCGCCCTCCGCGGTCTCGGTGCATGCTCTTGCAACGGAGGAAATACGCAACCTGCTCCAGGCACAAGTCCGCAAACTCATCCTTCGTCGCATCCTGAATGAACTTGCGCTGTTTCGGCGACATGGAAAGCTTTGCGCTAGCGACAGTTTGTTCTGCTGCGTGTTCTTCCGTCGCATCTTTTTGTATCCCCATATCGACGTCTGCGGCTGCCGTGTCTTCCGGAATGGTGCTGCATCGCTTCACATCTTTCTGCAAAGCCAATCGCCGCAGCTCCTGTTCCTGCTGCAAAAGCTGCTTTTTCACATGCGACCTTCCGTCTTTCTCTAAAAGCTCGGCAAACTCTTCTATTTTCGTCAAGGACAGCGGCCCCACTTGCTCTTTTCCCTCCAAAACCCGTTGCAGAAACTCCACCTTGGCCCCCAGTTGCCCTTGCGCGGATTGCCGCAGCCGCTGCGCCAGCTTCTCGTTCTCACGAAACAGCCTTTCCTGTTCGTTCCTCGTCGCGTCCAGCTCCATGGAGAGCTGCCGCAAACTTGCTGCACTTTCGTATTCTAATTCACGCAGCGCAGTTGTCTTATTATTGTCCTCACTGTGCAGATGAAGATCACTCTGGTCCTTCGTGAGCGCGACCGGACCGGAGCGCGGCAGCTGCAACGCCGGGATTCTACTCTGCACTCCTTCCTGCTTGTTCCCCTCTAGCGCGCCAATAGTTTGTGACCGAAAGATGTTCTTCATTCGCCCGCCTTGCGCAGCGGCGGCCGGAGCGCCAGCTGCTCCAGCTGCCCTTGTCCCACTTCCGTCGTTTGCTCCTGCGCCCCCCGCTCCGCCGCGTGGACTTTGCAGGAGCAGGTTCATCGTTGTCGCACCCGTCTTTTGGTTCTGCTGGGGAATAAATTGTGCGGTCGTTATCGCGGTCGCGCCGACGCCAGTGCGGGCGCGGATCTCGAAATTCTCCTTTGTGTTCGCGCCCCCGCCCTGTCCTTGGCTCTGTGCGACCTTTTCCGGCTCAAAAGATCCCAAATACTCCACGACCTCCTGGTGCCCCTCAACCATCGCGTAATCGATCGGTCGCTGGTTGTGGTTATCGACTTTCGCGTAGTACGCCGCGACGCCCGGCACTTTTTCCAGCAGGAACCGCACCGCGGGGAGACTGCCGCTCTGGCAAGCCAAGTGCAAGATCGTAAACTCATTTGGCCACCGCACCTGCTCCCACCCGAGTTTCAAAATCGTCTCGATCCCGTCGTGGAGGATGGGTGTTAGATTATCCGGTAATTCCTCCGCCACCGTGTTCTGCAGTAGGTTGTTGTTTTGCAACAGAAATTTCTGTGTGCGCTCTTCCACGAACTTCTGTTTCCTTACTTTCTCCAACACCCGCACATTCTCCGTCATCCGCTCCTTCCGAGCGTAATCTAGAGCCCGCTTGCCGCTCGCGTCCCGGCCGTTCATGTCCGTGGCCAACAAGGCAAACAGCTCCACAATCCGCGCGTCGTCCAAGCACTCGGCGACGAAGTGCAACACCGTGTACCCTCGGCGCCACTTCATGCTGTCCCACCCGAATTTGACGATCGCTTTCAGCGATTCGTAGACGTGTGCATGCTCTAAGGAAATCAGCTCCACCATCTTCACCATCACCAGGTGATAGTGCCGCAAGTCGTTCTCCAGCTTCCGTCTCCTCGTCTCGATTCTCTTCAATTGCTGCTTCAGTAAATCAATCTCGTTGCGCTCCGCGGTGCACTTCTGCCGGTATTCGATCAGTTCCTGCTCCACGCTGGCGTCGACTAAATTAAGGAGCAAAACCTGGTTCAGAAACTCCGACTTCCGCACGGGGTCCAGTTCCTGTTGCCTGAGTAACAGCTCCGACCCGGGAATGGAACTCACCTCCCGGACCACGTTCTGCGCGATCGCAGCAATGCTGGTCGGGTTGATCTGGACCAGGTTTTGACTGGACTGCTGCGAGACGAGAAACGAGAACAAAACGGTAGAGAGCGTGTGTGCGGGGTCCAACAGGTTGTGCGACGCGTCTACCATCAAGTGGTAGTAATTCAACTGAGAAACAACGCCGGGATTGGAGTTGTTGTTCGCAGTAGGGGTGGTTTTTCCCCCGGAATCTGGAGCTGCAACATCTCTGCTGGAGCGGTCTGCTGGTCGTTCTGTTTCGTCTGGCACGACCGGGCTTGTTCCCACTGCCGTTGCATTCGTTCCTGCTGTCGCTGTCGGCACCACAATGCATTTCAAAAGCACGTCGGTTGGCAATGGTCGGAGCGCCGCTTGGTGGCATTTCTCCGCGGCTACGCGGCCTAAACTGGTGTTCTATCAAATGTAAAAATATCTGGGTCTGGAAGAATGCCAGACTTGTCATGCAGGTTTTCCATGACCCATGAGGTCTGGTATGTAGGACATAGCATGACAGACTCTGTGAGAGTTCTATCATGCCTATCCTGCATGAGAAACTGCTTCTCGATTAGGTCAAAAGTGGACCGCTTTTGGTAATCATGCAACACAGATTTTTACATGATTCAGACTTAGCATGACAAGTTGCTTTCTTCCAGACATCCAGACATATTTACAATCCATATGTTCAGCAGCAACCCGATAATCGTCAGCGCGGACCGGCGCGTGCTCATGTTATAACCCGCTCAGGTGTTACAATCTCAAATCGGTTACCATAGAATCTGGGATTTGTGTTGCATGATGAACATGACAGACTCGGACAGCATTCCACTTTCTGCAATACAAATTTCGCCAGATTGTAGTGCGGATTGGGACTCCAGAACTTGTCATGCGCAATCCTATGAGAGTTGGCTGGATCATGCAAGAACCTTGCATCACAGATTTCGATATTCTATGGTAACCGATTTGAGATTGTAACGCCTGAGCGGGTTATACATGTTGAAGTTGCATTCGAAGGGCGACGACGCCATTGCCATGTCTACGTCGTTGCAGTTCTGCTCGGCTTTTTTCATCTTCGCACAGAAGGACTCCCACCGGAACATCGATTTCCGAACGCGCCCAAACATGGTCGCGAGCAGGGACTCAAAGAAATCCGTATCGCACGAAAAAACTATTTCACTGTGGTGAAGGAGAAGGTGATTTTGCAAAATCTGCATCACAAGTTTGTTACGCGTAACACTGAAAATCTGTCATGCGGGGTTCCTAAGGGAAAACACAGCTATAAATCGATTGTCTTGCATGTGTGGCATGACACACACTTCTGCGATCCATTTTCTGCATCACAAGTTCACAGTGAAACAGTTTTTTCTTGCGATAATCCGCGTCGAGAATGTACTCGTCCGCCACGTATCAAATGGAAATATGTCTGGGTCTGGAAGGTTGGAAGACTTGTCATGCAGGTTTTCCATGACGCGTGAGGTCTGTCATACATGACCCAGCATGACAGATTCTCCCCGACCTCTATCATGCATCGTCTGCATGAGCCCTCTCAACTTGGTCAAAAGTGGACAGCTTTTGGCAATCATGCAACACAGATTTTTGCACCATCCAGAATTAGCATGACAAGTTGCACTCTTCCAGACCCAGACACTTTTACATTTGATACTACGTAGGAAATTGCCTGGTCGAAGGGAAGTAACACTGCGAGGGAAGCCAAAATCGGGCCCGACAACGCTTCGATTTTCCGCAAGTCGTCGTTTTTGTGCAATTCCAACAACCCGTTGATCAGCACGGACAACCCCTTTTGCAAGATCACCGTTTCCGCGAACCACTCGCCCAAAGGGCCGGGAACGGCAGAGTTGCGACACACACAGTCCAGCCACCCCTCGACGTCCAGGTCGCTTGCTTTACTCGCAGAGTTGTGTGGATCTTGAAGACCTCCACCACCTCCCGTTGCAGCGTTGGTTCCAAACGATCCGCCTTGATGATGGCCGAAATCACCGTTGCTAGTAGAGGAGTTATTTCCAAACAAAAGGTCTTGGTGATCCACGCTAGACGGCTGCAAGAGCAGCGCGTTCTCGATTTGGTCCAAACAGGTCGCAACAAACCCTGTCCCGGAAACCAAACGCACTTCTTCCTCCTCCTCGATGGAATGCAAATCCTCCGCGCGTAGAAGCCACTTGCTCTCGTCTTTCCGAGTCTTGAGCAGGATGAGGTTCTCCGCGTGGTGGTCGTTGGCGATGCCATTCTCCCGGCAAAACTGATCTAATTGCAACAGCAAGTCCTTGTCGGGGGAGAAAAATCTCGGCAAATTTCTGAAAAACGTGAAGGGAATCTTCCTTTCGTCCCCGGTGTGGCACACGTTCGCGTCGACCCGAACAGTGAGCACGACTTCCTCCGACACTGGCTGCGAGTTGTTGTTTTTATTGTTTCGAGTTGTAGTACCTCGTCCACCCGGGTTGTTGTGGGACGACGATGATGATCCTCCCAAATTTCGTCCATGATGAGGACCTCCTCTCCCTGTGTGCTTATTGTGATGCTCATGCCGTGCAGCCTGCTGCTTCCTTTCTTCCAACACTTGGTGGTTGGTTTTTTTCCCCGCAAGGACATTCACGTTGTCCTTGATGCCGGCGATACCCGCGCCGATCGACTGAATGCGGTTCGCATCCAGCCTTCCGGGCTCGGTCTTGTTGCTGACTTTGGGCGGGGTGGTGGGTTGGGAAGAGCGGCGCTGCGGAGTCTTCAAGTCGGCGGCGGGCGCGCTGAGGATATGATCGCATGATATTTTTGAAATTTTTTTATAATTTCAACAATGTTAGAGTCTGTAGCTGTACAGCAATTTCATTTCAACATCAGCTCCATTATCAAAAAAAAACTGCAAAAAGAACAATACTCTGCATTCGGGGGTGCGACGGGCCCATTCGGCTCGACATCTGTTTTCTCACCCTCCACCACCTCCACCTTCCGCGGCCCACAGTCCGCTGACGGCATTGTTCAGATTTTGAGTTTAAATTCCACCTCTTTCTGTGGCATTTTCAAAGTAGAAAAGACACTTAATGGCACGGCTGCGGATAGGACCGTCGAGGGCAGCGACACTTGTTTCTACTTTATGCTTACTTCAGGTTTACGTAGAAGCACGACGTGGTACAGGTACAGGTAAGACTAAGTGGTATAACAAACTAGCTTTAATTATGACAGTGCCACGGTGATACCGAATCTTGTTACACACGAACAAAAAAAACCAGCGAAGATCGAACGACCACACAGAACCATTTGGAAAAATGAAGGATCCTCCGTTGTACCGCAAATGTTTGAACTGTAGCACACGGATGAACCTCCAGCTCGATTACATGGATCTTCTTGTTCACCACGACTTTGCTGCACTATCGCCAACGACCTTTTCCTTCTAGTGATCACCAGCACACGACGCGCACGACGACCTTTCCAAAATCTCTGCTGTGGGAGGCTCTTGTTGCCGCTGCAAGAACGTATGTGCGTGCTGCCAAAAACTGCAATATCGTGCTCACACGTTGAGGTTGACGAACAAAGCAGAGTATTTCTACTGTTCTGAGGGAAAAATCGAACAATCTTACCGCACAGAAGCTGCGGGGTCGTTGCAGTGTCGCCAATGGCGCGAACGCCGGTAGGCCATTGGGCCGTAAGAGGACTCCGACCGATTGCAACAAGACACCTCCGTCGTGCGCGTTCATGGTATTGTGGTATTTTACATGTCGTTCGAAACGATATCATCGTTACGATGATCCATTGGAAGGGTAGTAAAACCACGCTTCAGGGTCTACTCGGTTTTTCAAAAACCTCTGCCGACGCCGACGGCGCCCTCTAAACCATCTCAACATGATCGCGTTGTCCGCAGATAGAGCGGATGAAAACGACCCTAGTGATAGATTTGTCGCGAAACAGGAAACCACGCAAAATTCTACTGTGCTTTTTTCAAAAAACGTAGTTCGTTTTCATCCTTTGCAGCTCGGAACATGGTCGTGTTCGTCGAGTGTAGTTTTGTCGCCGAAAAATGGTCCACCAACCAGTCTGGTCGTGTTGTGTTGAGTTAAGTTCTTAGTACTATCCTCAGAAAGAAGTGTAGTTGTAAAGTCGTGTAGTTTTTTCTTGAAAAAAAGGGGTAGAATTGTTCAAAAAAGTCGCTTGGTGAAGTCTGGTCGAATCGGGAAGTTCTTGTCGCTTAGAAGGCGCCGCGGAGGTCCCTCTCCTGCTGAACTTGTTCCTTACCTACACAGGCGAAGACTTCATTGCTTTACTCACGGGTCTTGGGACCTCGTCCTCGCTATCGGAATCCTCTCCCCCCGGCTTCCCGTCCTTTTTCCCGCGCCTGTTTTGCGCGCGCGCCCGCCGCTTCCCGCGGTCGTTCGTTGTTCCTTCTTGTTTTTCTCGTGGCTCCTCCAGGCCCCATAAAAACAGCATGCCGTCCAGTGTCGGGGCCGAGACGCCACAGAAGATTGGGGTCATGAACTTCTTTTGCACCACTTCGGATTTGTTCAAGATCAAATCCCCCGGTATCAAGAAGTCGTCGATTAGAAGGAAAAATTCGGAAGAAGTCATCTTCCCTAAATTAAATTTCGTCTGCATCAGCGCCATCTTGTCCGAGGCCGCCTGCTTCTTCTTCATCAACTCCTTCATGCGCGCGTCCACGGATTCAAACTCCGGGACCAGAACCGTGCGTATTGGGTTATCCTATGTAAAAACACCCCCACCCCATGGCTGTCATGTAAAAACGCATGCTCAAAATGTTTGTCATGCGGAAAGGCCCCATGAGAAGCGATTGCTAGCCGTGTTTTGGAATTTGCAATGCTCCCATGAGCATAATGCGCTAGCTCTGTGATGTTCCTGATGAACGAGCTAAACAGGACTACACTACAAGGCCAAACTTGTCATGCGCTTCAACCTAAGCTTTTTGATTTGTCTAGCAGATTTCCCATCTTCACTAGGGGGTGGGGACGTCATTTTTACTCAGGATATGGATCCGTCGGGTCCTCGAAAAAACCGAGAATCATCTGCAAATCCTCGTGGTGTTTGTCGAATTCGTCCTTCAACAGCTTGACCAGCCCGTCAAATTCCTCGTTCGCATATTTCGCTTGTTTGGACATGCTCGCGCCGCCGTCCTTGTCCTTGGCGATGCGCCGCTTCACGTTGGTGAAAACGGGGGCCAGTTCCTCCATCAAATCCACCCGAGCTTTCGCAAACAAGGGGTTTGTCTGTAGAAACTGCGTGAAAATCCAGTCGGAGGCCTGTTTTTGTCAATTTCGGAAAATTCTGAATTCACTCAGCGACGACGAGGACACTGATAGAGTCTTCCTTAGTCAAAATCGCTTCGAAGACGAGTCACAAATAAAGCGCCAGACAAGATTCCGTCTGCTCTAAGAAAAGCTCACTATATTACCTTCTTCGTGACAACAACGTTGTCCTTCACTGTGTTAAAGAGCGAGAGCCCACTCAGTTCGAACCCGTCCGCCTGCCCCCGGTTCGTGTTGCCGTTGAGGTAGTTCCCCGCGGCGAGCGCTACGCCAAGCAGCTGCTCGAAGGCGGGACACTTTTCTAACGCAGAAACCGCCTGAACAAACTTCTCGTAGGCGATTTCGTAATCCTGATAGATGATGCGATTGTGAAAATAAACGTGAATTGAGGCATTTATGCCTTCGTGAAGATGATCAAGATGGCACAAGCGCATACATTTTCGAAAATCATTTCTGCGTACAGAAAAATCAACGTAGAAACAGGCGGCACACGAGGACACCACATCGACAAGAACTGCATATTCATACACTATACCTGTAGCCTGTCTTCGTAGTTTCTTGTGAAGTTCCACAAGTTTAATCTCTGGGCGTAGACTGGAATATGTCCGATGGCCCACATGTACTTTTCCGGCAGCGCAAACGGGACGTCCGGGTGCTCGGCGCGCAGCTTCTCCATGGCCGCCACTTCGCCGGCGTCCGGAATTAAGTCCTTCTTTATCCCGGCGAGCATCTCCTTGTCGATGATGGTTTCGTCGAACTCCATAATCGCCGCGCACAGAATCTCGGGGGACGGCAGGTCTTTGCAAATCCTTTGCTTTCCGACGGCGAGTGCTGCGTCGGTGACAACGACCAGCTCTTTCAGTTCTTTCTTCTTGATACTTTTCTCGTCGTCGCCCTTCATGGATTTGTCCGCGGCGGTCATGGTTTTGGAAAACCTCTCTACAAAGTCCAGCATAGCGGTGCTGTCTTCCTGGAGGAGTGTCGGGCAGAAATCCTCGATGCCTTCCCACACGGTCTCCCCATCCTTAATGTTCCGGCCGAAATTTAACCGGCTCCACCACAGAGGTTTCATGGGTTTCGGTGGTATTATACCGGGTTTCTTCAGCGTCGGGTCAATCGCGGTTTTATTCTTACCTCCCTTGGAAGCCGTGGCCGCTCCGTCCTTTGCTCCTCCTTTTGCTGCTGCTGCTCCCTTCGCTGGTGCCGCCTTTCCTTTCCCGGGCGGTGCTGCGCCGCCCTTCCCCGGTGGGGCTGCTGCGCCTTTGCCGGGTGGCGCGGCGCCTTTGCCGGGTGGTGGTGCTGCGCCCTTACCGCCTTTCGCTTGAATGCCAGCGAGCAAGCCAGCTGGAGCACCCTTGCCCGGTGGTGGAGCGCCTTTCACGACCGGCGGGGCGCCTTTTGCCGCGGGCGCGCCGGGCTTACCGCCGGGAAATGCGGGAACGGGGCCGGCGACGGGAGACTGGACGGCAGAAGCTTGCGGAGACATGGAGCCGCCTACGATTTTCACCAACCCCTCTGCATGCAGAATGCCGTCGCGAATGCCGTGGGCACCACCCTTGCCCGCGCGGAAGAGAAGCTGCTCCACTGCCAAGGCGGCGTCGTGGAGTTCGAGATTCAGCCTGTTTTTTTAAGTAATATCAGATCAAATGTGGTTGTGAAAGTAGATTTCTGATTAACGACAGTACAATGCCGGCAAAACGGAAAATGATGAAGTAGTTTTTCAACTACAACACAACCAGGCCAGCACAACTCAAAAATTCTCTACCCTCCCGCCATCCTGCTTTCCTGCAATTTCGCGCGCAACTTGTGCATTCCGACGGCTTCGAGCTGTTTCCCGTAGGTTTCGCACTGGTCGTCGTGGAGCGCGCCGATCTCGTCTAACCGCTTTCCGTTGATCCACTGCTGCAGGAAGAAGACCCGCTGTTCCAATTGCAACTTGTCCCCCGTCAACTGCTCCATTGCGTCCCGTTGCCCGCCGAGTTCCGCTAATGCGTCGTGGGATTCGCCCAGCGCCTTGTTCAGGGCGTGGATCTGCGCAATCAGGCTCGTGGTGTCCGTCGCACCGTGCAGTTGCTCGGCCATCATCTTTATGAATTGCAAAAGTACTATCTACAGTAGTAGAATCTTCGCATTACAAATTAGCTCAGTATGACAAATGGAATTTGTCATGCTGATTTACCGTGGGACGGAGATCTGTAATGCGTGACTGCGATTACTACTAGTACTGTACTTTTGCAGTGCATAATCTTCCATTCCTTCTTGATGCCGTCCGAGACCGCTTTAAACCCATTGTCGTCCGCGTAACTGATCGCGGACTTCCCGTACTCGTCTTTTTTATACGGATCCGCGCCGAACTTCAGCAGCCACAGGGCCACCGGGAGGTCTCCCTTTTCGCAGGCGTCGTGCAACGGCGATTTCCCCCGCGGCCACCGCATGCGGTTGATCGCGCCATACCCCTTGGACATCACGTCCTCTAAATTTTTCTTCACCTTCTCGTCCGTCACGCTATCCGGGATCTTCTGCGGCAAATTTTTCCGGTCCGGCGCGGAAAAAACCGGCGATTCGGGCAGTTTCCGCTTGCTCCCCGCCTCGTCCGCGAGCTGGTCCCGCTCCGGTCGGGGGCCGGGGGACAACGTCAACGCCTCATCGCTCTCCTTCTTCGCGCCCATGGTCTTGGGGTCGTACCTGCGCAGGTAGTCCGCGACGATCTCGTGCTTGCTCGAAACCGCGTAGTCCAGCGGCGAGTTGCCGAGCTTGTCGCGCGCCTCGTAGTCTTCGCCGACGCCCACAACTCTTTCGAGAAGGATTTTCACCACCTCGAGGTTTCCGCACTGCGCGGCCAAGTGGAGGGCGGAAAACCCGTTCGGCCACTTGATCTTTTTCCAGCCCATCTGCAGAACGGCTTCGATCCCGGCGCGGAGGGTGGGCGTTAAATTCTCCGGGATCTCGACCTGCAATTATGAGTTTGACAAATGCAAACGAGACCAGAAACAACATTTTCAACATCAAACCTTAACTTCTAAGCGAAAATCACAACCACGAGTAGCTGTGGATACAACCACGAACGTGTGCATCTCAATCATCAAAAACCTCCCATCATGAGTTGTACCTGTCTCGCGTAGTCTATGTTCTGTCTCTTTTGAATCGCCCGTTCCGCCTGCTGCTGCCGGTAGAACTGGTTTCTCATCTTTTCCAACACCTCCACATTGGCCTGCTTTCGCTCCTTCCGTGCGTAAT
This sequence comes from Amoebophrya sp. A120, assembly GCA_905178155.1. NCBI lineage: Eukaryota > Dinophyceae > Syndiniales > Amoebophryaceae > Amoebophrya > Amoebophrya sp. A120. The sequence continues at coordinate 3,411,530 of CAJINV010000011.1, read as the reverse complement.
CCAACGGTCGCTTGCCCGTCGCGTCCCTCTCGTTCATATCCTTCGCTAGCAGCGCCAGCAATTCCACCACGTTCGGAGCCTCCATGCACTCCGCAGCGAAGTGCAGACAGGTGTACCCCTTCTGCCAGTGAATGCTGTCCCAGCCGTAGCGGACGATGGCCCGGAGGGACTGGTTCACCAGCGCGTTGTCCACATCCACCAGTTCGACCATTTTGCACATCGCCTGGTGCGCCTTCCGCAGATCCGCCTCCACTTTTCGCCTCCTCTCGTCCATTTTGCGCAGGGTTTGCTTCAGATTCTCGATCGAATCCGCCCCGGTGGCCAGGCCGCCCCCACCCTGCCCGCCGGACAGTTCCAACCGCTCCGTCTCCGCGCAGGCGGTGGCGAGGGAGGATAACAGCGAGTTATCAAATGCAAAAATGTCTGGGTCTGGAAACTTGTCATGCTAAAAGTGGATGATAGCCGGACTGCAATACGCAGCTGCTAGCATGACAAATTTTTGAGCTGCTATGTGTTGCGTATTTCGCATGAGAAACAACGTTTTTGCATGACAGATAGGAGAGCCTTTTCGTGCCCATGCATCACAGATTCTCGAGTCATGTCAGACATGCATGACAAATGTAAGAATCTTCCAGACCCAGACATATTTGCATTTGATACGAGTCTTCCACCAGCATTTTCTTGCTGTTCGCGGGCGCGTTCGCGCGTTTCTTCTATCAAAAGGAAAGATCCCCCCTCCCCATATCAAAAACGAAATTTGTGTTGCTGTATTTGAATACACAAATCGTTGTGTGTTGCTAGAAGGCCAAGTAGAGGCGCAGTTGGTCCCTCGTTTGGAGGCAATTTGTCATGCTATTTCCCGTTTCCAGGGTTTAGGGTCTCTCCCCTGCTAGCATCTCTTCCCTGCTAGCATCACAAAGCTGATTTGTGACCACAAATCTGCATCACAGAATTCCGTTTTGTTATGGGGAGGGGGCATTTTTCATTGTAATATCTTCCACTTGTTGGTTTCTGCGCCTGCGAGTTCCGAGTCGAGGTATTTGAAGATCTGCTGCTTCACGTCGTCCTGCTCGACTAGGAAGAGAAACACGACAAGAACCAGGTTGTACAGCGGGTCCTCGGAGCTTAACTCGATATCGCAAGAAAAAACTGTTTCACTGTAAACTTGTAATGCAGAAACTGTATCTTAGACGTGTTTGTCTTGCTACACATGCAAGACACTAGATTTTTCGCTGTGTTTTCCCTTTGGAATCTCGCATGGCAAATTTTCTCTGTGATGTAGAACAAACTTGTGATGCAAAACTTGCAAGATCCTTACAGTGAAACACTTTTTTCGTACGATACTCGACCATCATGCTGTAGTAACTGCTCACCGTCGCGTCGGGCTGCCGCATGAAGGCTTTATTCAATGCGAGAGGTACGTCTTTGTGGAACTGTTGCAGCATCGTACAGAGGAACGCGGACGCGAGTTTCCGGGTGTTCAGCGTGTAGCGCACGTCCCGCGAGCCCATGGTTTTTAACAGCGAAATGTTCGCTTTGGACCGCATTTTCCCGAACAGGACGCATACGAGAGATTCTAACAAATCCTCGTCCAGCATCAATTCCTTTTCGGTCCACACAATCCCCGCTTCGAACTGCAGCAAAATGGTCAAAATGCCGATGATCACACCCACAATCCGCTCCATCAGCTGCACGTTCTCGGTCTTCTGCACGTTGACCAGCGCGTTGAAGAGGACTCGGATGCCCTTCAGCGATATCACCTCAGATGCGAACCATTCGCCGATTTGACCTGTAAAGTCGTGTTTGGAAATCTCCTTGGTGGAAAGATGAACTGGGAGCGATTTGTCGTTCACTGCTTGATGAAATCATGAAGTTCGCTATGTAGTGAACATGCGGCATATTGACAAGTGTCGCGTCGTGCTCATTCGATTCCTCCTTTCCTCATGAAAAGCTAACAAAAATTATGCAGTGTGCTAGTACCCACTATCCCGCAATTCCTGAGTAACGAGTCGCACCAGCGGAGCAACTCGTCCTGGGAGCAACTCGCACAAATTTTGGCACATTTCCAAAATTCCTTTCCGAAAGCCAGCCCCGATGCTATGGGGCCGATCTGGGTGCCACGGGGGGCGCCCAAAAAGCGAAGAAAAAGCGGGCCCATAGCATGCGGGTTGGCTTTGCGCGTCTGGGGCGCTTTTTATTTTCCGCGTTTTTATTTTTCACGCCGGCGCTTTTTGCAAAGCTTCCCAGGCTCTCAAACCGGCGAAAAGGCGGCCGCTTTCGCGGCCGCCCAAAATGCTCCGAAATCGCTTCCGCGCCATGCTGTTTCGCTGTTCTGATTTTGGGCGCGTTTTTTGCGCGCCCCTTTTTGGGCGCCCCGAATCGCCAGAAACCAAGGCGGCGGGCGCCTCAGAAGGGCGCCCGTTTTGCCGGCTCCCCTGCGTCGTTTTATCCAGTGCGAATCGATAGTTTTCGACCGGGCCTTTTTGCCGCAAACGCCCCGGCCGCTTGATAGGTGAAAACTTTTTATGCTCAAAAACACCTCCGGCCGCTTGAAAACTGCCGGTCGTTTTTCACGGTAGGTGTCAAAAAAACTCCCTGGTTAGAACCGTTCGGTGACCTCACTACATACAATATTTGCTGGAGACTGGGAGCGCTTTGAAGACTTCAGTGCTTGATGAAATGGAATTCTTTGTGTCAATGCATGTTGACAACAAGTGCCGTGTGCTCCTTCCTCATGGTGCCACTATAATGAAACATGGAAAAGGAAAACAACAAGAAGCTCATCTTGACATTGAGCGCAAAGAAAACAAGCCAAAAAAAACATATGCAAAGTCTGCTTCTACCGACTATCCCGCAATTCCTGAGTAACGAGTCGCACCAGCGGAGCTACCTCAACCATCCATGAAAGCCATCTTGCTCGGCTACACGCTCCAGCTATGTTACAACGCCGCCACTAGAAAACCTACCACCCCCAGAGAAGCCGGCACAAAGGCGCCCAAGGATCAAATGCTCACAAGAAGAGAAACTTACCTCCATCCACGATCGAAATCGATCGGACAAAGAAGCCAACGCATCTGTGGAACCCTCAGTGCCTTTGACAGCCGCATGTCGAAGCCGACGACCCCGCCACATCTCGTGGGGCCTAATAACGACGGGGCCTGATGCGAGGCGCTTGGGGGCTCTACAAGATGGCTCGACGATACGGAATCGAAGGGCAATCGCTGGCAATTGTGGGCCAAAATTGAAACCCCGAAGAAATTTCAAATCGAAATCCACCAACCAATCCAATTTCAAATCGAAATTGGCCTCCCGGGCCCATTTCAAATCGAAATTGGCAACTCTGGTCAATTTCAAATCGAAATTGAGGTCCGAGACCAATTTCAAATCGAAATTGGTTTGAAGTTAGAAAAAAGTTAGAAAGAGGTAGAAAAAAGTTAGCCATATTACATTCCAGGTCCTAACTTTTTTCTAACTTATTTCCAACTCCTTTCAAATTTGATCTCCGTTTGAAAAACAGAAGTGGAGAGGCCAAACACATATCGACAGAAAGTCGCCGGTCTTCACAGCCGGAACGCGCCGCCTTTAGGATAATGCATGCGAGCGCAATAGCAGCAGAGGCGAAATGTTGCCACAGGTGTCAGTTGCCTCCAGTCGTCGTAAAAAGCTACCGCCCCCCCAGCCAATTCCTCCAGCAATGGCATGTCCCTGACAAAAAGGGAGTTCGGAAAATGGGGGCGAGCGAGTGCCCGAAGCTCATTGCTTGGCACAGCGAAGAATAAATACGGCGGCCGCCAGCCTCTTCCTTGCCAGAACACGAGCCAAAAGAAATGGCTGCCCTGTTGGAGTGTGTCTCCAGAAGCGCTCGAGCCCCGACCCCTTTCGACTGTGAATCGTGCACCATGGGAATACGGGCGGAGGCAACACCACGGGCAAGGTTGTGTCCCTGCTGATGCTATGAACCACATGAACAGGGATCACAAAAGTCAAGCACGGTCCTCCGCGCGATGGCCTACACACATGGCCCCGCAATCGTTAGAAACCTTACCAGGAAAACCCGCTTTGCCGAGAATTCTCGTGTCACATAATGACCGGAAGAGGGCAGACGCGACACAATAAGCGGATCGCGGCCACTCTAGGCCAACACACCTGCCACAAGCCCAAAGGCTGCAATAGCCCGCAGATTTGAAATCGGTTTGAATTGGATTTGAATTAGTTTTAGTGTCGTGCTCTTTAGAGTTAACGCAAAGTAGAAAAGCCAAAAATAATTTATGGAGTCTCCTAGTAGTACCCACTATCCCGCAATTCCTGAGTAACGAGTCGCACCAGCGGAGCAACTCGTCCTGTGAGCTTTGCTCGAGCTTCTCCCCGGGGGCGGAAGCCGCAAACCCCGAGGAGATTTCGCTGATTTTTTGCAGGGCGGTGTTGACAAAATCCGAGCCCCCGACTAGTCGGACGTCCGCGTTATCTTCCAAAGTGTAGAAATCTTCTTCCCCGATGGCGTACTTCTGCAGGTGCTTCGGCGCCATGCGAAGCAAAACTTGGTAGTTTGCGTCCTCGTCGTAGGGCACGTCGCGCACGCCGCACAACCGCTCCACCTGGTCGGACACCTTTTCCCTCCGGTTGAAGGCGTATTTCACGGTTTTGTTCAAATAGGCGATTTTCACGTTCAACGTAAACGCCTCTTCGCGCACCGCGCTCGCACCCCGGATCAACTTCGTAAAGTCCGTCACCGAGCTGCGGTTCGCCCGCTCCGCTTCCTGGGCGGCTTTGGTCGGCGTCGCTAGGCCGCTGGGAACCGGCGGCTTTGGGAGCACCATTTTCGCGCCGGGCAACATGCCCGGTTTGCTAGCCGTGCTAGCGGGGGTTCGCGGAGGGGAAGTGGAAGCCGACATTTCGATTTTTCACTTACGCCGGTGCCGTTCAGTGGTCAAAATGACCACCCCCGACTGGTGGAGCTAGTATGGTGGTGCAGTTCGCGCTGGTGAAAAACCTTTATATCCCGGCCTACGCCCGCTGCTGGGTACTATTGTACTTCTCCTTAAGTGCGGAGCTGCGGCGCTTCTAGCACGTGGTACCATGATTTTCGACGTTCTTTTCGATCATACACCAAGAACCACGGATGGAGATCACATAGATCTCGTCCTCTGCAAATCCAAAAATTATTGCTTCAGAACTCTAGCAAAATACTGTATTTACTCCTACTCGCAGATGAAATAAATATGCATCTCTATGTTATGTTGGTATCTACTTACTTGTTGCGAAACTTCATTCAATAGTGCCTGGGTAAACAGTCGCGACGTTTCTTTGGGGATAGCTAATTTTGGGTAAAGGTAGACAATGTGGGGGATTTCACAATTATAGGAGTAAATTCGCTCTGATGAAGGGGTAAAATTTTGGAGCGGCTGATCAAGATCTTCCGTACGATTTCACTTACCGAAATTGGAGTTGTTCTCTGCGCTAATGCTAAATCAGGTCGGCTAGAACTACGAGTTGTAGCAGGGTACTTACTAAGACGTCCGATCATGTAGCACTTGTTACGAAAGAATTATTAGTTCTACTTTAATACGGCAAAGCGCACGTGGTAAGCAGGGACTGAAGCTGCACCCGCACCGAAGTTGTAAGTAGACTATGACACGCAAAACCGACAAGAATTCAGTAAACGAAACGACGTGCCAAACCGAATTTTATGTGGAGCAACTCAGGACCGATTTAAGTGACAAACGAGACGACGAGTCAAACTGTTTTTTACGAACAAAAATTGGGCACTGGATGAACAGTGGCCATGCATCCTAACTAACGCAGGTGCAGAAGGCCACATCATGAACTGGAAACACAATGAATGGCGCTGTTGTGTGAATTTCGTCACTTTTGTGCTGCTTTGCCGTGATGAAATTGGACTTCTGTCGCTGTGCGAATACATGTCGGAGGAAATCATCTTTCGCAATGGGAGTGAGCATGAACTTACGGTCACAGTGTTTACTAGATTATTTCATAAAGATAAACTCCAAAGACTTCACCATCTCACCTTCTGCGGTCGTTCCTCCGATCCCTTTCGCGACTGTCCCGTGCAGGAGCGCGGTCGCGATCGCGGTCCCGTTCTCGACTGCGCCCGCGACTTCGACTCCGCTTGTGTTTCTCATTGTAATTATCGCGTTCATCGTCGCGGTCGCGATCCTTTTTTCTGGTGTCCTTGTCACGCTCCCGGTCAAGCTGTTACAAGTAAAGTTCGAAAACTTCGAATGAATCGCATTCGCAAAAGTCAGGCTCATAACGAGCAATAACTTTAACTACACAAATCAAATTCAGCATTACACGTCACTGTCATTAACATTAATTATCGAGAGAATCAGAATTTGAATGATTCGAATAAAAAACTTTGTAAGTACAACTATACCTTTGACAATTCCGCCAATCCCTCCTCGTGCTCTGTGTCCCCGAGCGGTAGTTCCTTGTAGTCGATCCAATAAACCGTCGGTGAGTCCCCAAGTTGAAACACGCACCGGTTTTTCGAGACTTTCTGCAGTTTATCAATCCCCGTGATTTCCAACAGTTTAAACTCGTCGCTATTCCCGATCCACCGGATGGGCTCCTTGTCCTTCGCTTCCGACGCTTTTCGATTCAACACCTTCTTCCATTCGGTCATGGACCAGATTTTCGTCACACCGTCGATCGCTTTCAAAAACAGCTTCCCGTTGTTGTGGAGCAAAGCACAGTGCTGCTTGGCCACACTGCTGTGCATGTTCAGGACCTGGCCGTCTAAGTGCGTGGCGGAGCCGAAGATCAGTCCTTTTTCCGACAAAACCATGTGCCGCTCCATGTACTGCTGTTTTTCAACTTCCTCCTCCTCCTCATTCTCGGAGTTATCATTTTGCGTTGTGTGGTTGTACCCGTTGCCATTTGCGGTTGGTTTGTTACCGCGGTCATTTGGAGGATTTATTTTTCCGTTTTTCGTTTTCCCATTCGCCAAATCCGCCAGCGTGCTGTGGACGGAGTTCTCGCCCTCCAGCTGCAGACCGGATTTCGGGAGCGTATGGATGTGTCAGAGTTGAAATCGACAAAGTTGAAATAATTTGTCATGCATAAAATGGATGCCAGTTGGAACCCAGTTGCCAAGTGGCGCATGACAAATTTCGGTGGTCCCTAAATCCAGTTTGTCATGCTGTTTAAGCAAAGAAGAGCGATTTTCTAATGCTACTTTAGCAGCTCGAGCTGTAACCCCAAACAGGCTTACAATCGGCCTCACTTGCCTGCTCTGCAACACACGCGCCTCGGGTCATGCATTTTATGCATTACAGATTATTTCAACTTTGACGATTTCAAACCTGACGCTTCCATAGAGCGGGTGGAAGCTGTACAGGTTGATCAGGTTGCGGGTCCGGTCCGTGCCGAGCGGCTTGGTGCACTTGGCCGGAATATCAATTGCAAAAATGTCTGGGTCTGGAATATTATGGGACTTGTCATGCACGTTTTGCATCAGCCATGATATCTGTGATGCACGCCGTAGCATCACAGATTTTTTGAGGGGTTCTTGATGCCTATTCCGCATGACAAATGCGCTCTCCGCGTAGGAAAAATTGCATTCCCTTTGCTGCTCATGCAATACAGTTTTTTTCTGGAATCCAAATGCAGCATTACAATTTACATCCTTCCAGACCTCGTCCCAGACATATTTGCAATGCATACGGAATTTCGTACTGCGGCAGCTCGTTGAAAATCTGTTTCCTCTGCGTTTCGGCCTTCTCCTTGCGCCCGAACTGCGGGGCTCCGGACATGAACGAACATTGCATCCAATGCCCGAAACACATCTTGTAGGGTTGAGTTTGTCAGTCTTGATCAACAGTATGGCTAATGCTAAGCAAAGGACTTTGATCGAAATTTTGTCTATCTTTACTTGTGTCGGATAAAGTTAAAGAACGCAAAACCAAAGGAGTGAATAGAAAAACTTTTTTGTGTCGCTGGCGCTGCTGTAAATCCAAATGAAGAGTAGAGAAGCTTGCGTGCATGATAGATTTGTTCAAGTCTTCATCGATCGTGGAACTCGTATTTTTTCCCAAAAGCTTTTATACAATTTCCCGATCCAGAAAGGGCAAGTAAGTAATTTCTTGGATCGTGTTTTGCGGACCACTGTGATCTCAAGACGTGAGTAAACCAAACAAACACTAAAAGTTTTGGGATACTCTCCACTTTGTTCAAAATCAATCTTTTGCTCGCATTTGTCGGCGTGCGAGCTTGTTTGTAATCAAGCAGATACGGACGATGGTTCAGGTTCTAAGTTTGTTTTACTTAAAAAGTCTTCATCAACAGGCAGCCTGACGCACAGCGAGGCTTCATCAAGATTGAAAATTGCAAAAAAACGCTGACAGAAGTTTAGTAAAGAAGCAAAAAGTGCTTTCCGCGGCCGTGACCTTTGTCAAAACGGAAACCCGCATAGTTTGAAGACTGGTACGACTCGTCGTGGTTGCAGCGCTACTGGTTCTTGAGATGGAGGTGGTGCTGGTGGTGGATCGTCTAGAAGGTTATTTGGTTCAAAGATTTTGTTCGGTGAGCCAGATGCGCACTCCAAGTTCGCTCATCGACAAGTCCGCGGGCTTTTTCTTCCTGCTGCTGCGCCTCGGCTGTCGCCTGTAGCTCTTCTCTCATTATTTTCATTATACCTTTTCTCCGATGGAAGAAGAATTTTTTTGTTTTTGACCAAAGCGAACGCAGCGGCTTCCAGTAGTGGTCGACATCACCCTCGCCCTCATCCGTTGCCATACCCAGCGCTTCCGCGCTTTCGGTGAGCATCAAAAAATAATGATCCAGCTGGGCATCGGCCATCTCAGACTGCTCATCGGTCATCTTCTCGAAGGCATCATGGCTGAAGATGACACCCCAATTGTGTTCCCTTTTCGACTTCGTGTTTTTGTCGTCCATATCAAATGCAAAAATGTCTGGGTCTGGAAGATTGCCAAGTTTGTCATGCATGTTTCTCATGACACATGACGCCTGTAATGCATGACCTAGCATCGCAGACTTTTAGAGGGCTTCCTGATGCACCTTCCGCATGAGAAATGCCCTTTCCGCGTAGCACAAACTGTGCCCCTATTGCTGGTCATGCAATACAAATTTTTTTAGAGTCCAAAAACAGCATGACAAGTTGCAATCTTCCAGACTCAGACATTTTTGCAGTTGATAGTCCAGCTGGTGCAGTAGATGCTCGAACGGACGGTTGCGGTAACATGCTTCAAGTTTAGTCCTCTCCTCGACGTCGTAATCGTATCGGAGGTTGTGGACGTGATCAAAATAGTATTTGTGGGAACACTCGTAGTAAAGGCGTGCGTTGTATACCGGCGTATTTTTCTCTTCATTCACACGTGATTCAATATGAGGCATCACACTTCTATCCGAGGAAAACGAAAACCGACTCGAAGTCGTCGAGTCGAAGCTCCGTGCGTGGACTACCAGAATATGAATCGCGTAGAGGAACTCGCGCAGCACACCGTACGCCAGGCGTTTGTATTCGTCTCTTTTGCCGCCGTCGTCCCAGCCGCTGTCCCCCAATCTGTTCACCTCGGCGCCGTCCAAGCTCCAGAAGAAGAAAGCCTCGTGCTCAACGCCCTTTAGCGTTGTGATGAAAGCTGGCTGCGGGGCCGCTTTGGGTGCTGCGCTGTGCCGAGGCAATCGCTCCTGTTGTTCTTTTTTGTGCTGGTGGTCGCGAGCTCTCTGAAGCACACGGTCATGTTCTGCTTGTTCCGCCGCGTGCTGCTTTTCTATCTCCTGCTGATGCGCATGCGCCGCCTTCTTCACTTTTTCCACGAGCAACTCTGCATTCTTCCACACAAGCGCGGGAAAAGCCTTACGGGCAATGAAGACTCGGAATCGATTGTGCACACTACAACCACCACCGTTCCCTCGACCTACAATGTTGCCATTTTTAAAATCGTGGAGAAACTCTCCCTGGTCCTCAACATCGAGTTCCGGGTCCTGCAGGTCAAAAGCTCGCTTGAACGTGATAAAGAATCTCGGCAAGTCGTTGTACATGAAAGAACGCCCCTGCTCATCTGTTGCTTTGTGACGCGTTTTGATTTCCTCGTCCCAATGCCACCGCGGGTCCTCACCTTTTTTTTTGGCGTACAGTTTGGCGTACAAGTAACCGAAGAAAACTCGTTCCTGATCTTCGACACCAAGTGCGGAGGCTATCCCGTGCACTACATCCAACAGCAGCTCTCGGCAGCGTTCATTTTCTGTATTTTCATTACGGTCTTTCTCTTTTCGCCACCGTAAGTCCAACGCAAGCGTGCTGTGGTGGAAGTTTTTGCCGTTCCGCGCCGTGTAGATTTCTCCGACCATCAACTTTTGGAGAATGTAGACAACCTTGTCAGCCAGGTTATGCTTTTGGAGGACGCCCTTGATTGTTGGTACGGACTCTGCGAACTCATCAATTTTATGCCCCAAGTGGTGATGCTTATCGTGGAAATGCGACTTCAAAAACCGAAGATCATTTTCGTCAATGGAAGGGTGGCTCCGCCGTTGCATCATGAACAACTGCTGCTCCAATTCCAACGCGGAAAAGCTCTGCTGGTCATGCTGTTCCTGAATCGAGACCGTATTGACCGAAGCGCGGGAGAACCAATCGGACTGATGCAGCAAACACTGGAACAGGTCAAACCTTGCGGCGGCGGGGCCCAGTAGAGGTCCAGGTAGTACTCTTTCCGGGGTACTAGGGTCCTCCTCCGGCGGGGGGAGGCCAGGCGCCGCCAGACTTGGACACTGCAGGCCCGGTTCGTAGACCGCAACCAGCTTGTCCCCGTCGAGGTCGAACGCATGCTCGAAGAAACGCTGCGTCTGGTCCAGCCAGTTGGGTGGTCCCATTTTGCCTTCGTCCCCGTCATTTTTGACGACGAGCGACCCGTCCGTAGTCGACAGGAAGAAAGACATTTCCGGGAAAAATGCTGGGCGGATAGGAAGGCGTGATTGGCAAACCACCCGGCCCGCCGCAACTTGTCGCTCCGCAAAATCTCTAACGAGCGAGAAGCGAAATTCTCCACTGGTCACATTCACGAACCGTCGCATCAGAGCGACGCTCAACAGCTTTTCCTGCGGGGCAGCGAGATCGTCGTCCGAGCTCCAACCGACTTGCATATCCTCGTAAATTTGGCGGATGCACGTGTCCACAATCACCTCACGTTTTTGCCTTCGGTTCAATCCACGTACCAGTTCGCTTCGAGATGAACTACCTGCGACCGAATCAACAACAGACGCTGCATTAGTTGTAGCCGTAGCATTTTTTAGTGCCTTTTCTATCGTGATGTTCTTTCCGTCGTCTTCGTCCGAAGATACAGCTGGTCCTCCTACAGACCACGGTGAGAAACGCTCGCCGTGCTGCAGCTTAGCATCGGTTCCACGACGAACCAGGTTCGATGACTCATCTCCCTCGGAAAAATCCGTCTCTATGCTCGTACTGCCAAGGTTGGTCGCACGCCCTTGTTGCACAAACGAAACCGTTCCCGAAGCTGCTGTTGCTACCACTTGCGACGGACCGCGCGTGGTCCCCTCCGTGGCCGGTCCCGCTCCTGGTGCAACTCCAGCAGCGCTGCTTTCTGGAACAAGCGAAGATAGTCCATGATGATCTACTTCAGCTGCAACTTGTCGAGCAGCGAACGTTTTCGCTCCTCCACTTGGTGGCGGTAGCGCGGCCGCCGCAGAAGTGTCAGTTGACTCCTCAGCATTCTCGTCTGCGTCGGCAGCTTCACGGCTATCCTTGCCAGCTACCGCTAGTGCCCGCGTATACGTCTCTCCTGCGTCGACCTGGTTTTGAGAGACCGCGTGTGCCACCCACCCGGAGATGAACAAATTGATGCCAACGGCGCAGAGACAAATGCTTGCAAGGAAGAAACCACGAATGCGGCCTTGCGCGGCTCGATTCTCCATCTCCTCTCTCGCGGGCCTTCGTTGCCGCGGCTGCAGCAATTCTAGCATCCTTCTTGTAGTACGGGTGTCGAAGATTTCATATTCGCGATCCCGGCTCTGCGGGAGATCACCGCGGGATCCCACAGGACTACATGGTCATTTTTTTGCGCGACAACTACCTCGTCGAACCGACAAAACGATTTCAAAATGTTTGTCCTTCGAAAAGGTTACAACCGGCAGCACTCAGTCGTCGCAGTGCTGCTGCCAGAACGAGGATACCAACGCACCGCGAACAAGACGCCGGGAGCGATGGACGGAACATCCAATAAGCCGGGAGCGATCATGGACGCAACATTCATTACATGACCCGGTGTCTCTTTTCTATAGATCATTTAGATACTCTTTTTTCATTTTCGTATTCGTCTTGAAGTAGAACAACTACATCAAGTCTCAGCCAAATTTTTGTGTCCGCAGTTTTATTCATTTTCGACAACTACGAACGTGATCAGTGCAAGGCATCAATGCACACAAATATCATTCGCATCATCACCCTGAAGGGATGAGCCGTTCCTTCCTTACGAAACTACCCCCGCATGACCCCCGGATTCACGCCTAGAGGACAACTGCGAGGTCAATCTGGCTTGCGCTTGGCGCTCTCTCCGCACCAAACCAGCGCTTTGCGCCGCGCGCTTCTCCGAAACTCGCATTTGCTGCAGAAGGTCCGCGGCCATGCTCGAGAAATCGCCCTGGTAGGTCGCCGGAACGCCCAGTGGGAGGTGAGGAATATCGTGCATCTCGTGTCGAACGAGAGCATGAGCACCGGAGGGTCCTCGCAATCCATGTTGATATTCAACTCGACCGCCAAAGTGAACGTGCTGGTCCTCGTGCATATTACTATTTTCGTCGACTAAGACGTCAAAAGCCATTTCCTTCTGCCGACTCATCATTGCAGCCTCCTGTTCCAAAGACAGGAAATTCTTGTTGCTTCTCCCGACTAAATCCTTCTTGCCGAAATCGTAGTCCTTCCGCAAAATCAGGGGCGTGGCTCGGCCTTGTTCCTGCGCATAGTTCGTTGTATTCTCATCTCCTTCAGCCGCGACGGTTCCACGAGCGTCCTCCTGCTCAACGATGGTGGGAAACCTCGCGGAGTCCTCGTCCCTTTTACTCGCGATTCTCGTGGAGTCAAATTTCACCGGAAGAACGGTGAGCTCCGTCAAATCATGGTAGGCTGCTTTTTGCTGCAGCGGGATGAAAGCGGTTTCAACGACTTCCTGCTGGCTCATGATATTTTGCGGCTGAAGTTGTCGCTCCTGGGCCTGATCAACGTTACTCGTCGACATCTGGGACTCATACTCCTGCAGTTTTGACTGCCAAAAATCAATCGCGAACAGCTTGCTTGGGTCCCTGCGGCGAAAGGTTTTTTTCCGGACGCGCGGCGGCCTTTCTTCGACGTATTGCGCGACCTGTTGTTGCTGCCCGCAGCTGTGGCTGTCTGAGCCGCTATGATCTTCTTTATGGTCGTAAACTACCGGCTCATCGTGCAGCCCCCCGTCGTGGTCAACATTTTTGCGTGTACAACTGTCCACTTGAAGCAAGTCGAGTCGTGATCTGCGACGGTAGGTGTTCCTCGCAGTTGCGCGCGGAGGTCGAAGTGCTGCACCGGGCGCGGGGGTAGTTGTATGCAGGAATGATCCGCTTTCCTCATGCAGACCCACCTCGTCCCGAACTGCAGCAGCAGGAGCAGATTCGTGCGGTACAGGTGCAACAGGTGCATCAAGACAGGGCACTGAATGTTGTAGGGCGCTGCTTGCTACCGAAAAACAACCAGCCTTCGTTCCTATCTGGTCAGCAGTGTTGGCGTCATCTGGTGCTGGTGCAGCTCTGCTTGTTGTCGTTAGCATAGGCTTCCGGTGGTTTTTAAGGTGGACTTTGACATGATCGTTTTGGCCCTGAGTGGAGTTCTCCCCTCGTGCAGCTTTTGTGCCACTCTGTCGACCACTCGCGTGTGCCGAATGAATATCCTCAGTTGGAAGTAGAACCGGTGAGAACAATAGTCTACCCCTCGAGGTGGTAGTATTTCTATTTCTGAACTGTTGCACAGTTTTTCGTGCGTGCTCCGCGCTCGCTGTCAAGCAGTCCTGAAAGAGCTCGTGAAGGCGGGGAGAGTTCGGCGGGATGGCGGGCGGCACAGAAGCAGTTACGCTCGGGCTTTGATGTGCAGCTTGATCTCCTCGTCCGGCGGGCATCTTCAAGGGTCGTGCTGGCCGATGGTCGGCAGCGCGATGACAGTCGCCGCCGCCGGTAATGGGAAAATAAATATTTGCAGCACCATAACTTGAATTTTCACCGTGACAAGAATTTTCTCCCTGCGAAGGTGTCTGAGCCTGGCGCCCGTGAGGTCGTTGAGTCCGCGGACCATTCTGGCTGCCGGGTTCGATCTCTGGGGCCGTAGACGTTGCCCCTGCAGACGTCGCCCCGGCAAAAGTAGTCCTTTTCCCCGACGCGAGAGGCACCGTAGCAGCACGAAGGAGCGCAGCCTGATCCACTGCAACTTCCGGTGCTGTTCTTGTTCCACCAGGCTCCTGAAAAGCCAAAGACTTCCGATACTCCGCGTAGGTCTCCGCGTTGAGCGCGCTTGCGATGATGGAGGCGGGAAAGCTTCGCCCTCTGCCGGCGAATAAATGCGGCCCCGAAAGTCTGGTCGTGCTTTTTGGAAAAGTACCAAATATAGCCGCCGGGGCGGGGGTAGTGAGGTCGTGGGCGTTTTTTTGCCGACCGCAGCCGTGGCCGCGGCTTTGCTTTTTATGGGCTCGCCATACCGCCGTGAGTAACGTTATGCCGCACGGTATGGCGGCCACGTGGGAAACGTCGCAAACTTTGGCACATTTCCAAAATTCCTTTTCGAAAGCCAGCCCCGATGCTATGGGGCCGATCCGGGTGCCACGGGGGGCGCCCAAAAAGCGAAGAAAAACCGGGCCCATAGCATGCGGGTTGGCTTTGCGCGTCTGGCGCGCTTTTTATTTTTCGCGTTTTTATTTTTCACGCCGGCGCCTTTTGCAAAGCTCCCCAGGCTCTAAAACCGGCGAAAAGGCTGCCGCTTTCGCGGCCGCCCAAAATGCTCCGAAATCGCGGCCGTGCCATGCTGTTTCGCTGTTCTGATTTTGGGCGCGTTTTTTGCGCGCTCCTTTTTGGGCGCCCCAAACCGCCAGAAACTAAGGCGGTGGGCGCCTCAGAAGGGCGCCCCTTTTGCCGGCTCCCCTGCGTCGTTTTATCCAGTGCGAATCGATAGAATCCGCCCGGGCTATTTTGCCGCAGACGCCCCGGCCGCTTGATAAGTGAAAACTTTTTATGCTCAAAAACACTTCCGGCCGCTTGAAAACTGCCGGCCATTTTGCTGTCTGGGTGTCAAAAAAACTCCCCGGTTAGAACCGTTCGGTGACCTCACTACATACCATCCGGGTCGTGGTCACTTGCATGGTCCTCACGGGCGCCGAGAAATCGAAACTTATTCTTACTTTCCCCCCGACGAGAAGCAGCAGGAGGAGCTCCCGTGCCTAGTTTGTTGGCGCTCTTCGCACGATGCTCCTCTACTCGCCCCGCCAACGGCTCTTTCCTCTTTCTGAGTAGAAAGTTTTCATTCTTTTGAATTTCCGCCACTACCCGCTCCTTGTTTTCGACGAACTCCAGGATCAACGCGTCCCGTTTCGTCGGCGAATTTTCCCTCGCACACGCGTCCACCAGCTGCTTCGCTTCTTCTTGAAAAAACGCAGCCACTTTGTGCGCAACGCGGGAGAATTTCTTCTGCATGTTCGCCCGCTTTTCCTTGATCCTTTCCTCTCGCTGGGCGAAGACGCTTTTTGTTTGCTCCAAAACTGCGGCTTCGAGGTTCTGCAACTTCTCGGTCAGCCCAATGTCCGCAAAATATTTGTCGAAACCGCTGATGTATCAAATGCAAAAATGTCTGGGTCTGGAAGCTTGCAACTTGTAATGCTAGCTCTCCATACCTAGGAAATCTGTATTGCATAGCCAACAAAAGTCGCGGCCTCTTTTGTACACGCAAAAACGCAGTTTATCTCATAGTATGAGAAAGCGTTCTGAAAAGTCGTCATGCTGTGTTGCATTCGGAACTGTTTCCATCATCCACATTTTAGCATCACAAGCTTCATCCAGACCCAGACATTTTTGCAATCCATATGATGTTGACCCTGGCCCGAAAAGCCGCAAATTTGTCTGTGTTACAAGTGGTAGAGCTGACCACGCCAGGCTGATGTGAAGCAGCCTGCGGTCGTGGAGGTACCACTGCCGCAGATGATGTTGAAGAGACCCTGTTTATTTCCGCGGGAACGACGAGACCGGGGATGACAGAGGGTTCTTCGACATTTTGAACCTGCGCCTGTTCTTGCGCTGCAGGGGTGTCGTCATGTGTTGCGCATTCCTTCTGCTCTGTTCGTCTCATCACCGAACTTACTCCCGCTGGCTCGAGCACATTAGTAGTGGCCGCAACCGGAACTTCTGCAGGTTGTAGCGAAGGGTGAGTTTGTGCAACAAGCGGTATTGGTAGTACTGCGGGAAGAACGTCGGCTTCTTCGCATGCACTAATTGCAGCACTTGCACCTCCTGCAAACCCGACTGGTTCCGTGGTTTCTTTGGTGTCACTGTCAGCCGCTCGGGATTCGTACGCTGGCGCGCATTCTTGTACCTCCTCCTGTTTCGCTTCTTCATCGAAAACGTTCGTCTCTCCCGCGACCGAGGTGGCTGTCTTTGCGTAGACATCTTTTCCTGCAGCAGGTGCTACAGTTGCAGTAGAAACCGTTGGCTCGTCCACAACGCCAACTGCAGAAGCAGGTAAATTGTTCTCATCGACGTCGACAATTACTGTTCCTTGCGGCACCGCAGACTCGACAGACTCGGACTCCGCCACAGAAAAAGCACCAGTAACGAGCTGCCGACTGTCCCGCGGCGTGACGGACGGTTCGCGCTTAATATTGCCAACGGGAATCGTCATCGGCGCGGCGGAAGATACCGAATTTTTTCCAAGCGGCGGAAGGTCGACGTTGACCGCCGCATCGCAAACAGGCGGCGGCCTGGACGCCACAAAAACTTGTTCCGTCTGCATGCTCCTGTCAGTCGCTGTCCTCACCTCCTCCAGTGCCGACGGTTTGCTCGGACTTCTCGGAGCAGAAGCTGGCTTTTGAGGATGAAACAGGGGATTCGTCAAGGCGCTTGCATCCGCGGGGATAATGTGCAGGTGCAACTTGGTGTCGTTCCTTGACAGCCGCCCGGCACCACCTGATGTTTCTCTTCCTTCATCCACGAATCTCGATTTCCTTTCTGACGCATTGAAAAGTCTTACAATCGGACAAGTACTAAAACCAGTGCGGTTATATCCATGGCCGCAGAAGGCTGCAATTCTGTGATCTTGATTCATCTACATCTTTGTAGCTCGCGTGAGAAGTTGTATACATTCATTCATAGCATAGCTCAGAAGTACCTTTTCCATTGGTCTGCACCACCTGACAGATCTGGAAGTTGCTCAGCACAAAAGCCGTGGCGGTTTCCGGGCTCTTTTCACCCGAACTCCGCTCCACCAAACTGCCCGCGCAGTCCTGGCACAGGGACTTCCTGTCACCGACGAAAAACGCTCTTTTGCAGTCAAACGCCTCTCCGCAACTGGTACAGCCAAAACAGGAATCGTGAAAGGAGACGCCAGACACAACTTTCTCCCGCTGATTCTCCCCGATGGGTTCCCCGCACCCGCCGCAGATAGGGGTGAAAGAGCGTGTCGTTGTGGACTCGGAGTAGATTTTTACTTTCGACGGGGGCGATGTGGAGGTTGACGAGGACCTACTGCCTGCTCCGAGTGTTGTAGTTGTGGCTGCGCGAGAACACATCAATGGCGCGACCGTGGTCATCGCGGGTGACACCGCTCGAGACGACGTAGTTGACAGCGGAGGAGCAACGGTCGACTGCTCTGATACCGGTGTGCCGGCTTGATGTAGTTCCAGGTGGTGGTCGGTCGCATTTATTTTCATGTTTTTCTGGTGCTCCTCGGCGTCTAGCTGCTCTCTGTTCAGTTCCCCCCAAGATTGTTCCGTGACCCGTCCTGCACGACGAACTGTACTACTATCCTTTGTTCCAGTGCTGGACGTCGACTTTTGCCCTACTGAAGGAGCAGCGCATGATACGGGCTGATCTGCAGAGCTGCGACGATCGTGATCTAACCAACCATTCCGGTCCAGCCCGTACAAAGATATTCTTTTCCGGTCTTGTTCAACGGACGGTTGCCGCTTCGGGGGTGGCTTCGCGGGCAGCAGAACCTCTGTGTCGCTGGATAGATCGACGTCGTGAGCTGGAATATCTGCGGCAAAAACCTTTGCCTCCTCGACGTCGTCGGCGAAAGAAACCCGCGAAGTGGTCCTTTTTGCAGGAGGTGGGGGTGAAAGAAACTCCACAGAAGTAGAACTACAACCGGGTGACGACGAGCCACGACGACGTGCACGTGTTCTATTTTGCGGGTCGTGTACATGATCTAGTACTTCTCCGTCTGAAGATGCGAGTACCGAGCCCTCGTCCTCCACCCCGCTCCTTCGTCCATCAACAGAAATTCGCCTGCTGTCTTTTCCTTTGCTCCTTGGTTCTTTGCTTGTTTTAGTATTCCGGTGCCGCGGCCTCCCCACGTCTTCACGGCGCGACGATGACGAGGAGTTCTTGCTTTTTCTCGATGCAGTTCCTGGGGCTTCAACTCCCGAAGTGGACCTACTACGTTCCGCTTTGCCGTTCGAGTAGGGAGCTTTATTTCCGGCGTTCGCTTCATCTTGCAAGATGAAGTCGTCGAGGGAACGCGATTCTTGTCGCCGTTCCTGCGTACTCGACGACCGCCGACCAGATCCAGATTTTCTTCGGCGGCCCGTCTTGCTACTCCGCCGAGACGAAGACGTTGACCGATCCGATCGCTTCCTCGCACGACTGCGGTGCTGCTCCCGTCGTGCCGGGATATCGTCGTACTCGCGGTCGTTAAGGTGGTCATTGACGCTCTTGGTAGCGACATCTTCTCGTTGTTTCCTTGCACCCTTTATTTTGTGTGACGGAGACGAGGCTTCAACATCCTCTCGAGTGCTCCTGGAAGATCCTGTTCTTGATTCACTTCTCCTACTCGAAGATGCTCCCCTGTTCGAGGATTTTTTCTTTCGGGAAGATGAGCCTCCAGAGGCAAGAACTTGCTGACTCTCAAAATCCTGTTCTACTTCAGGGTCTGTTTCATCTACAGCCGCTCGACCTGCTCGTGGTAGTGCTAGGTCCGCACCGTCCGGATGAAGATCCCGCTCCCCCCTCTGCTCGTCCCGTCCCTCCCCTTCCTCCACAACAGATCCCGACCGCGAGCCTCGGGAATAAAACTCCGCTTTTTTCGGATCTTTCTGCGTCGCACAATTCACAAACTCTTCCACGACCAGATCTTCCACGTTGTTCGAAGCTGCCTCGTCTTTACTTCGTTTGTTGCGGCCACTCTTCTTTCTCTTTGAAGAACCGTTTCTAGAAGTAGACGACGACTTGCTGAAACCTCGCTTATTTTTCCTTTGCGGCTTTCTTTGATGTTCTTTATTCCGGTGCGAATTCCGTATGCGGGTTTCGACTAAATCGTGGTAAAAATCGTACGAATCGGTCCGCGGCTTTTTCACATGCTTATTTTTTCCACCTCTTTTCCGATCGTTATTTGGCGGCCGTGGTTCTACTACTTCTTGTTGTCCAGTTTCTTGTTCAAGAACATCCTTGTCAACAATTACATCATCTCTCCGCCTGCGCTTCCGCTGGTATTTGTGAATGTTCGCGTCTATGTAGGCTTTCTGGTACCGCTCCTCGTCCTCCCTGTCCGTCTCCTTTTCGGAACCTGCTCCGGGAAAGCCAAGCAGCTCCCGGCTGGCGCGACGAATGAAGTCGCCGATCGACTCACGCGCCGACCGGCGGGAACGATTTTTGCTCATCCTGAGAAGAATGACTTACGGCAAGAAACCTACGACCACGGGGGCTCGTGGTCCTCGCGGGGCAAAAATGGACCACGAGTGGACTCAAAACAACAAAACATCCTTGTTGTTCTCACGAATTTGTACTTGATTTCGCACGACCAGCATTGTGAAGCATGATGCGAAGTGGACTGCCGGTACGTTTAAACGATAACGTCGAGGAAGTTGTCCTCAAACATAGTAACATGCTCGCTCAACAGTTCGTAAGAGAAAACGCGACAAAGACCAGATGAAACACACATAACTGTCGTGGTGAGAAAGTTGTAAGTCAAAGCGAAGAAATTGAAGGAAGCAAGTGTTGAAAAAGAAAATTTTTTCGCATCAAGCCATTTCAGGTATGATCAAAATGTGGGCCTTTTTATTTTCATCAAACTGAGTTTCCCGCGTCAAAGGCGCTCGCCAGTGCGAGAAATCTCTCTTCGGCATGCTCCAAACGTTCCAACTTTTTGTAGAAAACCCTAGCCCGCCGCTTCTCGGCGAGGTACTCCCGCCAACAGGCCATGCGGTCTGCTTGTTCCACTCCTTGCTGCTCACGGCGCCGACGACTGGAGTGGGACAAATCTTGGTCGGAGGTCGTGTCACAAGAACTACTCGAGGGCATGTGACGACGAGGCCGACATGCTATGGAAAGATGAGAAGTAGAAGACCTAACGGAGCTGTTGTGGTCATTCATCTGCACAGCATCTGGACAAGCTCTTCTTCCAAAAGAATTTTCTCGGCCGAAGCTGCTCCTGCCTACTTCACTCCTGCAGTAGAAATCCACCCTGCCCGGATGTTTTTCCCCGGACCGGAGGGAACAATCTGAGCGCTTGCTTTCCTCTCTTCCACCGTGGTCGTGAGAAAAGCGCCGAGTATGTGCATCATCCACGATTCTTGCGTCCGCCTCATCGTCGCTGTTAGTACTTATTTCTCGCCCCGGTGTTGACGCATCTTTTTGTTCATCCCGAGGGGTGGAGCACGATGTTCTTCTGCTCGACGCACTACACGACGGGGACGAGAGCGGCCAGGTAAATTTTCCGCTCATGGCAGACACGTCGAACTCATTTTCCTCGTCGTCCGTCTCTATCAAGCGAGTGGATTCATAATCCGTCTGTTTCGACAGGGTTGGCGCTAGTTTTGATGCGCGCCGCGATTTTTGAATTATCGACTGGGCGACTACAGGTGATGTGGCACAACTTTTTCCAACTGCGACAGCTTTTGTACTAGCAGACGATATTCTTGTAGTCTCAGAGAGCCCCCGCCGTGGTAAAAATCGTCTTGCATATGCATCGTCCTCCAAACTCGGATTTTGCCCCGGCGAGACGTCATCTTGCAGCTCCCGTGGTAGTTGTCCACCGTAGTTCCCGTTTTCTTCCAACTTGACGTCGAAAGAAGTTGCCACTTGTGGTCGTCCCCCCGCACAATCTCCATCAAAGGGCCGTGGCGGAGATTCCTTGTGCGCGATGGGGCTCAGGTCGTCCAGGCTCCGCAAAAAGTCCTCCTCGACTTCGGCTTCCCACCTGGCAGAGAAAATTGTTTCGGACTTTGACAGCAGAACATCTTCGAGCCTGGTGGCAGAGTTCTCGGTGGTGTTGTTTTCCTTTTCGTTTTCCGCATCGACATAAATGCTTCTCTCTGCTGGCTCCTCTGGTAGTTCATCGTGATCCAACGGCTCCTGTGCTCCTGCAACTACACTACCGCTATGAAAGCCTCCAACGCGATGATCCTGGTTACTAGACTTAGATGTAGATGTCGATAGTCTATCTACCGGATCTATTTGTTCCAAGGAAGTAATAGCACCGGCTAGATTTTTGTCCTTACTATCCATGGACTCCGGCGCAAGGACCAAGTCACGCAGCGTGTGCCGGCTTTCATCCCGGTAGAAGCTGTGCAGCCGGCGGTTGTGCAGCTGTGCGTTGCTCGCAATCTGCTGCACAATGTTCTTTTCGAAGGACGGCAGACTTCTCTTTGTGTCGGAGGCTCTAAAGACGCTTGCGCCGCTGTTTCTCCCCGAGCTCTTCTCATCGTGCTCGTCGGTGTCAACAGCTGGAGGGTACAAATCCTTGCTCTGACTCATAGTACCAAATATAGCCGCCGGGGCGGAGGTAGTGAGGCCGTGGGCGTTTTCTTGCCGGCCATCGCCTTGGCCGCGGCTTTGCTTTTTCTGGGATCGCCATACCGCCGCGAGTAACGTTAGGCCGCACGGTATGGCGGCCGCTTGATAAACATCGCAAATTTTGGGAAATTCCCGAAATTCCATTCCGAAAGCGAGGCCCCATGCTATGGGGCCGATCCGGGCGCCACGGGGGGCGCCCAAAAAGCGAAGGGAAACCGGACCCATAGCATGCGGATTGGCTTTGCGCGTCTGGCGCGCTTTTTCTCTTTTGCGTTTTTATTTTTCCCGCCGGCGCTTTTTGCAAAGCTTCCCAGGCTCTGAAGCCGGCGGAAAGGCGGCCGCCTTCGCGGCTGCCCAAAATGCTCCGAAATCGCGGCCGTGCCATGCTGTTTCGCTGTTCTGATTTCGGGCGCGTGTTTTGCGCGCCTCTTTTTGGGCGCCCCAAATCGCCAGAAACCAAGGCGGTGGGCGCCTCAGAAGGGCGCCCCTTTTGCCGGCTCTCCTGCGTCGTTTTATCAAGTGCGAATCGATAGTTTTCGACCGGGCTTGTTTGATGGCAAAGCCCCGGCCGCTTGGTAATTGAAAATCTTTTATGTCAGAAAACGCTTCCGGCCGCTTGAAAACTGACGGCCGTTTTGCTGTCTGGGTGGCAAAAAAACTCCCCGGTTAGAACCGTTCGGTGACCTCACTACATACTAGCCATATCATTGCTAGTAAGGCGTTCTACACTGGAAGTATGCTGTCGTCCCCCGATCATTCCAAACACCTCAGGAAGGTGAGAAATCGCCACTCTGCTACTGTGCTGGTCAAGCCGAGAGACCACATCCCCGGTCTCCTCTGTCTGAACGCCGGCCGTGGAACTCGGTCGGGAAGAAGTCGTGTGCTGGCCAGTATCAACGTATGGTGCCTCCTCTTCTCCTTCTGCCGAGGTCCTTGCGGCCTTGGCGTCACTTCTTGTACTACACGACCTAGAATGGCGATGCTGCCCTTTTTCGTCAGTGCAAGTGATCCTCTCTCGCCTTCCTTCAGCAAGTTTCTGCTCCATTTCTTCCGCGTTCATCTGGAAATCCTGCCAATACTGGCGCAGCAGCGCTTCGACCTGTCGTTCATACTCTCGGCTCGCGAGTAGGTGCCTCGCAGACCGGAGCCGGGGGGGCAGAGATGGTCTTCTTCGTCTGCCGTTGCTTGAAATTGAATGAAGATCTTCTCCCGCTTGTCTTCCTGAAGATTTATTCATCTCATGATCTTCGTCCACGATCCCGTGTTTGTTGATGCCACGCGAGGACGTAGCGGTATTGAAACCTCCCGGACGTCGAGACGAGGCTTCTTTTATTCCTCCATCAGCTCGCTCGTGGTTTTTGGATTTGCTTCTCCCGAGCTCCAACAGCGGCAGAACAACATTCTTCACAATTTTCCGCAACAGTCCTACGCGTTTCGCTTTCGATGCATCCGGGTTGTTTGTTCGTGTCGGGTGATAATTACCCGTCGTCCCCGAGGAAAACCCACTGACAGCAGTAGCACTGCTCGCAAAAGAGGACACCGACGATGATGTCTGGAGATCATTTTTTCCCTTTCCAAGTATATTGCTGCGGCTTTTTTTTCTTCTGAGCCGTGCAATATTACCGTGTTTCTCGCTACTTGACTTGGAAGCTGCTCCTGCGTTACTACTTCCACTCGACTGGTAGGTCCCACTCATAATTTCACTGTCCGGATCGAGGTGGTCCTCATTTCGTGCCCCGAGCAAGGATGAACCGGCCGACCTTCTTCCACCGCCTGAAGAGGAAACTTCTCCTGAGAGCGTGGAATTATAACTCCGGCTACTCCGCTGAGACCCCCACCGCTTGTAGAAGCACGGAGTTTCCGGAGTGGAAGCCACTTCCTCGTTGCTGGATGAAGGGCTTCTACTACTTCCATCGTGAGACAACTCTATGTACTTGTCCTCTACACTGCTCGCTAAGCCCTCCTCATTCTCGTGGACAAACGGAAGAGCTACGGGCGAGATGACGGCAGGTGTGCCTGCAAAGGATGATGTTGAAAGGCTCGTCGTTCTTTTCGTGCTTGCTCCACGCACTTTGTTGTTGTTCCCTAGCGCAGCAGCACCACTTCCCGTGATCCCTTCTTTATCACCTTCCGACGTCGGCGATCCGCGACGCAGCGACGCTACCAACTCTTCCGTGTCCCCCCGGAAGTACAGGTCCACATCCGTCTGCAAAGTCGCTTCTATCCTCTGCGGACTGGAGTGATAGCCCAGAATGTCGGTCGGTTCCCGGCTTGCGTACAGAGACATGATTCTGTTCTACTTCGGTTTTTGCAGAGCAGGCTTTTAGGTTTAGGTTTAGGTAAATGTAATTACAGGTAGGAAGGCAGCATGCAGGCGAGAAACGTTCACGTCCAGAAGAAATATTTCCACATATTCATTTGCAGCCGTCTCTAAGTACTTACTTATTTGTGAACCGGGAGCGAATTCCTCCTTTGAGGGAGACCAGGTCGTTTTTGTGGAAACAAAGTGCAAGAAGTATGTAAGCAGTCCCGGAGGGGGAAGTAAGTGAGTAGAAACGAAAGTTCTGGAACCGAACGCGAAGGTCAAAGGTCCAGGTCATGGAACCCTTTGAGCCTTCACATCGAGTCACGACTGTCCGGCTGTACCAGAAAAACGAAACGACAGGACACACTACTAGCATCGGCAAATCGCAAAAGGATCGTTCTTCGCTTCGCGAACGGTGTGGCGTTGACCATGCACCAGGATCATCTTCATCATAAACTCCTAAGATCGACTTCGACACGGCCACGCGTATTTTTACCGCTACTTAATATTCCTGAACAAGTGCAAAACCGCACAAAACACCTACTTATATGCATTTCCTGGTGCGCGACGGACCCAGGAGGCTTTGTTTCTCGTGCACATGGTTCAGTTTCAAACACTGATGAATGCATCAAGCAAAATGGAAACCGAAACATCGTCATTTCATTTGTATCGTCGCAAAATCAACAACAAGCGGTGTGCTTAGTTGAGTTCAGATAGGCATACATGTACATCACAAATTTGTAATCCATTTTACAGGGGCAAAGTGAAGAACTATCACTATGTACAACATTCTTCCAGCCAGTGCAAGCCCGCCCGCCAAAGAAATATTAAACTAGCCGTCCTCATCCGGAAGTAGAAGCCCCCTTCTTTATTCTCGGAGCGACGAACAGCATTTCGCGCTGGTTCGTGGCCGGATCGAGGCCGTAGACAAAAGCGAAACTGTCGTGATGTCCAGTCTCCACTTCCACTGACTCCTCTGGGACGTCGGGCCGGGTCTTCGCGACCTGTGATAGAAGCAACAACGCTAGTGATAGTGAAACAAAAACTCTACACGAATCGAGGAGCAGTGACTACAGGTACAGTGCGTTGAAACAATAAATGAAACATACTCATCATGGAAAGAATCAGTTCAAGAAAAGTACCTTTTTCTTTATCCTGGCGACGAAATGCGCTTCGCTGCGGGAGGTGTGTTTGTCGGTGCTCGAGTTTGAAGGCAAGGGGTTGTGCTCTTGTTGTGGATCCGCAGTAGCAAAAGTGCTTATTTCAGCTTTTTTGCCACTCATGATATTCTCAAGAACAACCGCAGTAGGTTCTTCGCGCTGCCCCCTGTTGCCGTCGTCCTCGTCGTGCAGCTCTACCTGATCTTCAGTGCCAGAACTTGTCTTTTGTTCTTGGTAAAAATAGAGCCGGCTCGCGCCGTCGTGTTGAACAATGTGGTGGAGATGTTGTTGACGCTCTACTTTCGCAGATGAAGCTGCCGAGGTGGACAAAGGTGGCGCTGCTGCACCAGTTCTTGTTTCATCTTCTACCTCCGTTTCCAACGTGCTGCTTCCCCCTGCTTCAGCGTCATCTTCTCGAAGTAGTTCTAGATCAAGATGATCGCCGGTACTAGTTTTCTCTACTACACTCGTTGGAACGACTGTCACGGAACCCGCAGCACCGACCGAGAACCTCTTTTTTGTTCTTGCTGAGACATTGTCCAAGTTCTGTCCCAATTGAAGATGAAAGTCATCCCCAGCTTTGTTGATCTCGGGCGTCATTCCACCTTCGTTTTTTTCCTGCTGAAGTTCTACTGCGCCGTCGGGTTTGATGCTAGAACTTTGTTCGGCTGGAGGAAAAGAGTTCTTGGTTGCCGGGATTTTTCCTGTTGTAATGTCTTCCTGCTTCAATTTTTCATCCACCGAAGGAAGTGTCGACGTCGCAGCTGGACTGCTGGCGAGAATCTGCTCGATTCGGGAAACTTCTGCTGCTACTGATGTGGTTCTTCTACTACTCTCTGTCTTTGCTTCGTTCGCCCCTGCAGCACTCCCCGGCGTTTTTTGCGCGAAAGTTTCAATTTCCGGGTGTGCGAAAAATATGTCGTGATTTTTTTCGTTGTTTGCGGTTGTACCATTCGCAGCAAGGTCTTCTTCTTCTTCTTGTTCTCCAACTTGCTTCGTCAATGTGAAGGTGTTCCGACTCGATGTTTCATCTTTTTTCTCCTCTTCCTCGAGCCTTTTCTGGTACTCCAGTTGCGTGGGGCTCCGCACGGAGAGATCCGCGCCGTGGAACAGAGACTCCGACCCGTAGAAAATGTTCGTGAACTTATTATGAGATGCAAATATGCCTGGGTCTGGAAATTTGTGATGCATGCCAGTGAATAGAAAGCGCACTGTAATGCACCGCCAAGCATGACAGATTTTTTGCGCGGCTCTGTGTTGCCTATTCCGCATGAGAAACAGTGTTTCTGCATGACAGACAAGAGGGGCTATTCCTGGGCACGCAATACAGAGTTAAGAGTCATGCCAAACTAGCATGACAAATCTCGCAATCTTCCAGACCCAGACATATTTGCAATGCATACTTTTTGCTCGCCCGCAACTCTTCCTGCCGCTTCCGCTTTGCGGCCCGCTGCTGGAGCACGGTCGCTTCGTCCTGCCCCACGAAGCTCTTATCAAATGCAAAAATGTCTGGCGGGTCTGGAAGAATGCATGTTTGTCATGCTTGTCTGGCATGACTCTTAAATCTGTCATGCACGTTACCCAAGAGCCCCACTTTTCTGTGATGCAGAAACGCAGTTTGTCATGCAGAATAGGCAACACCTAGAAGCTCAGAAACTTGTCATGCTGAGCCAGCACTTGTGGCCTCATCATGAGACGCCACCCAGCGTCACAAGTTTCCAGACCCAGACATTTTCACATTTGATAGCTCTGGTGACTGAACAGTGCCGGTGAAGAGGCACCCGCCGACCCTCGCCCGCTCCTCGCCCCCGGGCTAGTTGTACTCCACCGTGAAGTAGACTTCTTCGCTGCACTCGAAGCTGCGGAGGCCCCCGCGCGCATCGACGGCGAGCGCAACGTGGGCTGCAGCAATATCAAATGTAAAAATGTCTGGGTCTGGATGTCATGCAGATTTTACATGACGCATAACTAATGCATAGCCTGGCATCACAGATTTTCAGCGGGCTTTCTGATGCCTATCCCGCATGAGAAATACCCCCTCCATGTAGCACAAACTGGAGCCCTCTTGCTGGTCATGCAATACAGATTTTTGTATAATGCAGAGACAGCATCACAAGTTGCATTCTTCCCGACCCAGACATTTTTACATTTGATAAGCAAGGCCGGTTTGCCATACGTCACCATCGCACCATCCGCACCAAACACCGAGGTCACGACCGGTTTATTACCGTGCCGAATGCGCTCCAAAGAACTACTTCTAGAACCCGCGCGGAGCGGCCGCGGACTGCTGTGGCACGGCATGAGCTGCGGAATTTTTCCGGTTGGGTCATCCACGGTCAAGAACGTCGCGCGCGGCCGCGAAATTGGGCTCGCCGGAATTGGGCTTTGCCGGCTAGTATTAACTAGAGGTCGCGCCGTGTGTCCCGTTTTTATCGGTACGGAGACGGTTACATGGTCTCCCGTTCGTATAACCTGCTCAGGTGTTACAATCTCAAACGTTACAATAGAATATCGAGATCTGTGATGCAATGGATGCATTATGTAGCCAACTCTCATAGGTTTGCGCATGACAAGTTCCGCAGTCCCAAACCGCACTACAATCTGGCGAAATTTGTACTGCAGAAAGTGGAATGCTGTCCGAGTCTGTCATGCTCGTCATGCAAGGCAAAATCCAAACTCTATTGTAACGTTTGAGATTGTAACGTTTGAGCAGGTCATAGTTCGGTCATGTACCGTCTGGATCTGGACGGCGTGAGAAGGTGGACTGGCGCCGTCACGGAAGGATGTAAGATGAACCGGGCTGGCTCTACTACTACGAGGAGAGGTTCTTCTACTAGTTGTACTTCCCGCGGTTACTTGGTTCTGCTCGTTCAGGTGAATATGTAGCGTGGAAGGGATAGCCGGAGCGAGAGACGGAAAAAAAGTCTTCACCGGGGCAGACGGCATTGTCGTGTAGAAGTCCGTGCTGCTCGGATTTTTACTATCTTCTGGGAGATTATTGTCATTATTTTCTTTCGCCGTCTGGTCGTACTTTTTATCATTATCATGTTGCTCTACGAGGATTTTAGTGGGTAGCAACTCCCTGTTGCGAGCCAGCACTTCGTGGATACGGTCGCTGAACCTGCTGGTCGAAGGAGCTGCAGGCGGAGCGGCCATGATCGTGTTCTTGCGTACTACGTTTGTTGTAGTTCCTGTCCCCAGCTGTGATTTTATTTCGTCGACCTCCTTTGGAGCAGGAGGTGTCGGGATGTTGTTCACTTGCTGCCCATGTTGTTGATGTCCACCCAGAACTACACTCGAAGACCCCCGCGGGGGCCACGCGTAGTTCTCCTCTCCGAACCGCTGCCGCACCAGGTCCAGGGCGTGCTGGTTTCCCGGTCCGGCGGTGCTGAAGCCCCGGGAAGCGCGCTCGGTTTGTAGCTGCCGCTCCTGGGCCTCCTCGACGTGCTGCGCACCATCCCCAGACAGCACCGTCGCGACTTGCACCTCCGGGGAGTCCGGCCGGAGCGAACCCTGCCCGAAGGCCACGTAGTTGAAGATGTCGGCCGGGCAGAGGAGGTTCTGCTCCGGTTGCAGTCCCTGGGCAGCTCCGCGGGTGCTGTATTGCCGTTTGACGGAAGTAGACGAGGGCATTGTGTTTATTTTGGTGGACGACAGGGCGGCACTACTTCTTGCCCGGAATTGCGAAGTAGATAATGAAAAATCCAGTGCTGGGCTGGGATTGTTCGGCGAAGCAGCTGCCACTGCGGCAACTGTCTCGCGCAGCCCAGCTCCTCCAACTCCGGCAGGAAGGCCCTTTCCAGCTCGTCCCGTATTAAGTCCCCGCGAAGATAGGAGTTTGTTACTAGCGTCCAAATCCTCCGTGCCCCCGGAGATGCGCCGCTTCACTTGCTTCGCTGCTTGGGACCACCGCGCGCTGGCCTGGTGGTGCAGTTCCGCGGAAGGAGAAGAAGGCGAACAAGTAGAAGACAGTTCTCCTGGCTTCACCATGTCAGACGTTGTATTCGGTTGACGGCCCGCCAGCAACATCATGCGCCCCTGATGAAGAGAAATGCCTTCGATGATACTGCTCATGCGCTGCGCCCGCTTTTCGTCTAGCTCGCCCGCCTTCCGTATTGTGAGGAAAAATAAGCCCCCCCTGCTCTGAAATACAGCCATATGCTCCTAAAATAAATTTGCAACGCTGATTTGTGACCTCAGATGATCGCGTCTGTCTTGCAAGACCAAGAGCAGGGCCACTCCAGCCAGCCCGGTGCATTTTTACGGAAGCGATTTGTGCTGACGCTGTTAGACCTACAACTCGACAGAGAGCGGCCTGCGTAGTGCCTACCTCAAAACACCCCTGCCCAGGCCTTGCATCCACCTGCAGTGGTCCGCCTCTACATCAATACACAAGTCCTGGATCATCACCGATTTCCATTTCAATTAATATCATTGGAAGGGGGGATTTTTCCTCACGGTATTGCGCTCGAGCAAGGACTGGATTAAGCGCTCCGCGGCAGGAGCGGTCCGCTCCTGCAGGCTCGCCATTTCCAAATTATGTCTCCTGGTCCTCTCCTGCAAGTTGCACTTCGCTGCGGTAGTACTGATAGGAATGGAACAATTGCGGGTCAAATAAAAGATGAAAAAACTTTACAAGCACGACAGCGAATGTGCTGGGCGAAAGACGACCAAAGAACAAGCGGCAAAAAAAGAAGGTCGTAGAAGCACAAGACTGCCCGGCTGGTGCGCTTCATTATCTCTTCTACGAACGATGGATATACCGAGTGGCTTCGTGTATGGAGTACAGTTGGAAATCCTTAGGTCAGCACTGCTTCATCACTCTCGAGCACCTCGCAATTCGAAAGTGAAAGCCAAAGCTTGACAAGACACAAATCGTGCGCCAGTAAAGACGAAATGGAATTACGATTACGATCCAACAAAAAGAAGCGCATGTAATCTTCCGATCGAGCGACAAATTTCCTCTTACACCACGACCGGTCGGATTAGCCATCGGAAGGCACGAAAAATTGATGTTAAGACGATCCAGGGCGACTGTGTCTCGACTTTCTGAAGTTTCAGAACATCGAAAGCCGTTTACTTATATCGGCTCCTAGCAAACGCAACGCTGCATGCCCGCGTGGGAGCAGCTATCTATGATCGCCAAGCAGATCATCGTCGAGCACGTAAAATGAATCGGCGCTACTGAAGACGAGACATTATCCCGTGGTGGAGATCCTCCGAGCAAGCTCCTAGTGGTACATGCAGTCTGTCAAGAACTGAAAGAAATATTCATCTGCTACTTTTTCGTCTTCTTGGGTGACTTATTTTGGTTGACCCACCGAACGAGGAGATTGGAAGATATTTGCAGTTCTTGCCCCGGTGATACAATGTCTTTGCGTGGTAAATTACGTATAAGAATTCCATATCAATCTATCCAATGTCGTCCGGGTAGGGCGTGTAGGCCTTGCGGAAGAAGTTGTTCGCGACCGTGGTCAGGTAGGTCATGTCCGTCTCTGGTAACCTATTCGGATAACTCTTCCACAAGCACAAAGCCTCCTTCAGCCGGTCCGTGCTCCGACTCGCGACGCGGTATCCAATGAGCAAAATATTCACCGTGACTGTACAAGTACCCATATTTGTCATGATCTTCATGCATGGGATGAAAAGCACGATGAGATCTGTAGTATTAATGCGACAGTATTATACTAGCTGTCGCCAGCACGACTTCGACTGCACTAAAGTGACCCAAAGTTGATGTCACGTGCAACAGAAGTCGCCAATCACTGTTCTTGGTTTGTGTACAACAATGTCAACGACCGCAAAACTCTACAACTGGCACATCACGTGCTGGCTAGCCCCACTTATGCGGCAAAAATATGGGTTGTTCCCTTCTTGTTGTACTATCGGTTTATTTTCCTCAGGATACGAGGACGATTCCGTTCAAGTGGTCAACGATCCACTTTACCAGCATCGCGTACCGGTCGATCTCGTTCCGCTTTGCGATCTGATCCACATTATGAATTGCAAAAGTATCGCACTCGTATAAATGCATTACAAATTTCCTCAGCACAAGAGATAAAATTTGTAAAAGTGCTGATTTACCTTAAGTGAAAGATTTGTAATGCATGATTGCAATACGAGTACGATACTTTTGCACAGGATACACATGCTTCAGGTTCAGCTGCCCTCGGTTGTTGCCCCCAATCAGACCGTAGGCCATAATGACGCACTTATTCCAGGGCTGGTTGATCGAGCTGTAGTACTGGTTTTGCACCGCGTGGGTTTCCACCACGGGCAGATCCACGTACGCTGGGTTCTATCGACGTCGCAAAACTATCTTCGACGGTGCGCTCGTACAAATTGCAACAGAATACTTCTGCATCACAGATTTCTTTTTACAATTTTTGCCCGATTCATTGTACTACTTGACAAGCTTCGTTTTTCGTTTTCCTTTGCTGGAGCATAAGATTTATTGCCACGCAATTTATTCGGTAGTTGTACTGTCGTACGACATAATTTTGCGACTTCCGTAGGTTCATTTCCATCTGGTGCATCTGGGGTGGGTGGTCTGGAAACTTCATTGCAAACTCGTTTACGTGGTGAATCCCGAAGTTGCTATACCCAATTTTCTTCACTTTCCCACGGTTCTGCCACTCGATCATCGTCGCGTACGTTTCCTCCCGGCATTTCCGCCAGGAATCCGGCCGCAGCGACCGCTTCGCGCTTGTCCCTGTACTACCCGGAAAGAAGTCTTCTGCACCTTCTTCCTCCGGCCCCTTGATGCCACCGTACATGAGCGGCGGGTTTCGTGCCGGCGTTCCGCCACCACTACTGCCCTCGTCCGGAAGTGCCGTGTTCGCGCCGGCAAACTCCTGCGAGTTAGTACTCCTATTTTCAGATTCCTCCGCCGTCATGGCGCAGTCCGCAGGCACCCGGATGGGCAGCTTGCGGTCCTTGTTATTCCCTGGCCAGTGCACCAGCACGTAGTCGAGCGGGAAGGTCTTTTTGTACAGAAAATTTTCCTCCGTGCCGAGCGTTTCGAACGCGTTGCTCAGTGCCTTCTCCGTTTCCCGGCGGCCGAGCGGCATCACCTTGGTGACGATGACGATCTCCTCCCGGGGGATTTGCGAGTGCTTGATACAGGTTTTGATCTGCTCATTGTTGTCGTACAAGTGCGCCGTGTCCAGCACGCGCCCACCCGCGCGCAGAAAGGCCACGCAGGTATCCAGGAAATACCGGTCGTCCATGGTGCCCGTGCCAAATGCGATCTTGTGCACCGCCGTGCGCTCCAGGATGTGCCCGCCGAAGTCAACCAGGGTGGCGCGCGACGACGACGCGTCCGACTGCGGGGCCACAGACTCGGCGTTTTCTACGTCTGCTTGCTCCACCTCATCTCTCTCTTCACTCTGTATTTTCGGCGAACCTTTTGACGCGTCGTCGAAACTGGCCAGCATTTTGTCGGCAACCATCTCGGGCTCGGGTTTGGAGTTGCGGCCGGCGAGCAGTTCGCGCGATATGGAGGTAATTCCTTCGGGGATGTTTTCTTCCCGCTCGGTCAACTCCTGCAGGGCAGATTTTTCGTATTTCGTCACGATTTCGACCACCGGCACCGGGCAGCTGGGGGGGTATGCATTGCAAATATGTCTGGGTCTGGAAATTTGTGATGCAAGGAAGGGAATACTAAGCTCACTGCAATGCGCTCCCCAGCATGACAAACTTTTCCGTGGTTCAGAGTTGCATACTCAGCATGGGAAGCTGCGTTTTTGCATGACAGACAAGGGCGTCTCTTCGTTGGCACGCAATACAGAGTTTAGAGTTAGACTCATGCCAGACTAGCATCACAAATCTCGCAATCTCCCAGACCCAGACAAAGTTGCAGTTCATAGGGGGTAATCGATCACCATGCGGGTGGAGTGGTCACTACTTGTTGATCGGTCTATTTCTTCCGCGGAGGTGGAGGGCAGCGCATCTTCTACAACTTCCGTCTGCGCAAGAACAGAATCCTCGTTCTTGTTCCCCACCACCAATCGCGCTCGAAGCAAGATTTTCATGACATTTTTGTGGTCCCGCACCCGCGCTTTCTCTTCGGGATTCGGGTCGGGAAAGCTGGAGTCAAACACCTGCTGCAGCACCGCGTCCCGAACCAACCCCAGGTGAGCGGTGGTGATTTCCGGTACATCAACTTCGACGCCGGCCGCTGGGTTTATTTGTTCCCTGCTCAAGCTCATCTGTATGCGTTGCAAATATGTTTGGGTGTCATGCAGGTTTTCCATGACCCATGAGGTCTGGTATGTAGGACGTAGCATGACAGATTCTGTGAGAATTCTATCATGCAAATCCTGCATGAGAAACTGCCTCTGGATTGGCATTAGGTCAAAAGCGGACAGCTTTTGGCAATCATGCAACACAAGTTTTTTACATGATTCAGATTTAGCATGACAAGTTGCTTTGTTCCAGACCCAGACACATTTGCATTTGATACTCTGGCGATCCCGATCGGCGATGCTCTTCACCTGCTGGAAGATCGCAATCACGGTGTTCGCGACGCGTTGGAGAATCTCGTCGCGCAAGCGCAGGCCGTTGTTCAGTTCCTCATCGTTCCGCACGTCGACCACCGACATACGCCCGTCAAACAGAACTGCCAAGTACTGCTTCAGCTCCTGCAGCCCGTCCTCTTGCAACATCCGCGCCGTCGCGTCCAAAATCACGCTTTTCAATATCTTGCTCTCCAGGCTTATTTCAAGCTCATGCAGGTGTTCTTCCTTATCCTCGTCGAAAACGCTTTGTCTCGACCCCCCGGCGTCGTGCACCATCCACTCGGCGGCGAGGTACCCTAAGGCCATCGTCGGCGCCGCCAGGTGGCTCGACGGAATCTCCGCCCACGCGCTGGCGTCGGCCACACGCAGATTTTTCACGCCCATTACCCTGAGATCCTGGTCGAGCACGCGGGTCACCCCGGCCGAGCAGCAGGGGTGCTGGTAGAGGCGCGCGGTCGCCCGCGCGGACTCGAGCGCGCCGGGGGAGAACGCCTGTTCGGTGATGGGCTCCGGCTGCGTACTGCCCGTGGACGCGAATTGGTCCCCCATCCACTTGCCCATCTGCGCCAGGTAGTCGTAGTCTTCGGGAAAGATGCGCGGGTACTCGAAGGTTGGCGGCACTTCGGGCCGATTCGATTTCACGAAGACCCGGCCCGTGGTCTTCGGCCGCATCTGCACAAACTCCACGGTGTAATGCAGCGCGGTCGTCGAGTCTTTGTCTTTCTTCTCCTCATCCTGGTTACTACTATTTTCCGCCACGACCTGCGCACTTGGCGTGCCGGGTTTCTGCAGCTCGCTCTCCTCATAGCAGGTAGAAAACAGCCGCAATTCTCCCTCGACGGCGAACTGGTCAGCGGCGTCGGTAAAGCGGGAAAGATCTTCAACAACTGTGGAAGGATTTCTTTCTGTTTGCAATGATACATCGCTCGTTTCTATTTCCTTGCCACTACTTCCATTCGGTTGTTCGGCATTATTTCTAGATGGCACGATGACGCCGTGCTCCTCGTAGGTCAGCGTGCTGGCGTCGTCCTTCGAAGCCTCCGCTTCGTACCGCAGTACGTTCTCCCACATGGCCTGCTTTCGCTTCTCGGCTTTCTCCGCTTTTTGCTCTTCGGTTTCGGGCTCGTCGGGATTCTGTCCTGACTCTACCTGCGATAAACTACCACTGGAACTACTTGTCCTCGCATTACTACTACCTTCATCTTCCCCACTAGAAGTACCAGCCGCAAAGCCCCCGACGTCTACGTCTTCCTCTTTCGTTATGTTGAGAAAAATTCCCAAGCGCTCACTGCCCATGATGCCGGTGTCACAGTCGTCGCGGTTCCCGAAGTGTTTTTCCATCATCACATACCCCACCCAGCATAAGTGGTCCTTCAAATATTTCCCCACCGCGTAACTTGCCTGCGTGACCGGGATCTATCAGAGTGCACAACTCCCCCTCCCCCTCATTTGTATAGCATGAACGGCAATACAAGCATCAGCAAGAAAGCCGGTTTTGCATGACAAATCTGCACTGGATTGTAGTGCTATTTGGGCTACCAGACGAGCTTGTCATGCAAACAGTGCCAAGAGGCAAAGGGTTGGCTTGCCATTTTGCACGACAAATAAGGGGGCAGGGGAGTTGTGCACTGTCATAGGATCCCGAGGCGTCCCAAATCATAGGGATCGGCAATTCCGGACAGTATGGCCTGCTCAAACCCTACAATCTCAAACGTTACAATAGAATCTGCAATTTGTATTGCATGAAGAGCATGAGGAACGCAGAGAGAATTGAGCTTTTCGCAATACAAATTTTGCCGGATTTCAGGTGGGTTTGGGACTCCGAAACTTCTCATGCGCAATCCTATGGGAGTAGGCTAGATCATTCAGTTCTTGCATCACAGATTTCCAGATTCTATTGTAACAGTTGAGATTGTAAGGTCTGAGCGGGTCATAGACAGCGTCAAGATTTTCGGCGTCCCGAGCGCCCCAGCGGACAACACGATCTCCCGCGACGCGTACACGCGCAGCTTGTTCAGCCCGTGGGGCCCGACCTGCACCTCGATGCCCGTGGCGCGCTTCTATTGCAAGGAAAAATCCCCCCCCATATCAAAACGGAATTTCTGACGCTTGATTTGTGTACACGAATCAGCTTCGCATTGCAGGAAGGCACTGCGGCCAGATCCCCAGGCTAGGTAGGGGCCTATGGGTCTAGTTGTTCAGCATGGCAAACGGCTCCCCTTTAGCTTTAGGCCCAACAGCTGCATGAAAAATCGCTTCCATAATGGGCCGGAAGCTTCTGCCCTTGTCTTCTTGCAAGACAAATGTGATTTGTGACCTCAAATCAGCAACGCAAATTTTCGGAAGCATACCTGTTCAATATGGGGAGGGGGGATTTTTCCTTCTGATAGCTTCTCGCTGTTGTTCTCACGACCTCCGTCGGGGGCGAAGAGGACCCTGGTCACGGTGGCGTTCAGCCACACGTCCAGATTCGGCAGCGCCTTCTGGGTGACCAGCGAGTCGTAGCTGGTTCGTCGGGTGTAGTCCTCATCGGTGGTGAGCCACCAGCCGCGCCGGTAGCCGGAGTGGTCGAGGAGGTGTGTGGCGCGAGACTTGATGCTGCCTGAGGTAAGCTTGGTGCGCTTTTGCCGCGTTTCCTGTTCAGAGTCAGTTGAGAATGATTTTTATTTCATACATGATGAAGATCTTCTTGGTGGGCACAGTAGAAGTTGCACCTCCTGCGGAATACTTACATTTCATAGTCCAAGAGATGAAATGTTAACGGAATAGCAACACCACCAGGGTGAAAATTATCAAAGCATCAAATTCAAGTTATACATGATCCACGACCGACGACTCGTCTGCCGTCCCGTCGTCTTCTTCCCACCCCGCCATGGAAAACAACCCCCGCTCGATCAGCTTCAACAGAATCACCTCGGTGTAAATGCCGCTCCGGAACTTTTTGTGGACCACCGGGAGGTGTTTCTGCAGGTACTGATACGCAGTCGCGAAGGCCGTGCTGTTCCACTTGGGGCCGAGGTGCTCGAACTCCCGCAGTCCCGCGGGCGTGAAGAGACAGGAATTCAACATAGAGCTCCCACCTGCCACCTTTCCGTGCACCAGGACTTGGCGCCACTCCTATCCACTGCAAAAGTAGAAGCACTAGGGTACTCGTATTATAGAAAGTGCCAGTCTTGCATGACAGATCTTCTCCTTTACCACAAACTGCATGACAAGTTTCAACTTTCTTGAGGAAATAATTTGTCATGCGATTATTTATACTAGAACTAGTACAAGACTTTTGCATTGCATAACTCCTTCGGGTTGTTGATGAAGGTCCGCTTGTCGTGGAATTCCGTCGGGTACTGCCACGCCTGAAACTGATGCGCGTGGTTGCTGAAGTGCTCGCACTTTTCCAGCGGCTCCGCGGCACTCCCGGCCTCGATGAGCAGGGTGTGAAACCCGTGCTGCGCGAGCCGGGAGGCGACCACGGACCCCGCGCTGCCCGACCCGACCACGACATACTCGTAAGAGTTGCCGAGAACGAGTGGCAGGGTAGTCGCGTAGACGAAAAGAAGCAGAAACGAACTCACCTGAAGGCGCCAACATCTTGTGAAAGAAAACTTGTCGATCGTCGCAGAGGAACGAAAAAAGTTAGAGCGAGAGGACAAGAGTGAAGATAAAAGTAAAACGAGAAAAGAACGCAGAGTAAAATCTTTAGATGTTGTTGTAAAAATCCTCATGATATTTAACACAGGCGAAAAAGTTGCTGTAGAAGCTTGTTGTCCTATTCTAACGCGAACTGGTAATGCAAGTACACTACATTATACATGAAACGAATTTTACGAAGAACTCTAACCTAATAGAAGATTTGGGTCGATATCTACTTCTCGCCTTGATCAGGTGTATCAAGCGTGTGCGTTTTCTCAAAAAAAACAGATCAATGGGGTAAGATGGAGCCCTGGAGTTTCATTCTGCTAGTAAGTAGATCTTGTAAAAAAAAAAACAAGAACATGAGAAGCAGATCGAGGAAAATAGAGTTTGCCGCGAAACCGTCAGAAGTGATGAAAAAACGCAGTCCAGTACGTCGTAACCCGAACACACCTACCACTCCTGTGAGATAAGTCGCCATTGGCGTTACTAGGTCCTGTGTCCCAGTATCTATCGTCGTGTGAGATACTCAACATATCAGTTGAGATCGTAGAAAACGGGTCGTGGTGCGACGCAATAAATCAAAATTCGGGTCTCTGTTCTGGTATTTTTCATCCATTTTGAACTACTCCCTTGACGAGGACCTATGCCACACGCCGCTGACACTCAACGGACCTTCTTCGGCTCTTCTGGAACTTTTGGCTTACTAGTTTCGGACACCACGTTGGGTTTTTTCGCATCTTTATCGGAGGTCCCTGGTGCGGCTGGCGCGGCGCTGCTAGTCACCGTGTTTTTCCACCGCATCAGCGCCTGCACACGCCAGCAGACCAGCCACAGTATCAAATGTAAAAATGTCTGGGTCTGGAGGATTCTGAGACTTGTCATGCACATTTTGCACCTAGAATACCAAGCCATGCACATTTTGCATGAGTCGTGATGTCTGTGATGCATACCCTGGCATCATAATTTTTTTTTGGGCTTCTTGATGCCTAGTCCGCATGACAAATGCCCTCTCTCTGAAGCAAAAAATAGATTGATTTTTCTGCTCATGCAATACAGATTTCTTTGAAATCCAAATGCAGCATCACAAGTTGCATTTTTCCAGACCCAGACATTTTATTTACATTTGATACACAGAATGAGGTTGCAACCGGAAATCCACCAATTGCGCTGGTCGCGGAAAAGCTGCAGCTTGTACCTGTTTTTGTGCGTTATTTTGCCTTGCATAGCATTACTCGTGCCTACTTGAGTGACTCCACTTCTTCAATGCAGGTGTAGTTCTTGCCTCCCAACACGCTTGCGATTTTCTCTGAAAACAGGCGCAAAGAAATCCATCACGTCAAAAGGAATGCTTCGACTCTACTGCTGCTGTACCTGTCATCCAAAGACACATGATCGGTCCCTTCTTTCCGGAGTCGCTCGTATTTTTCTATCACACGGAAGAGAAATGCATGTTGTGGCTACCAGGTTCTTCGGCAACATGCCGCGATGAGGATGACAAAACCTTTTTCTCCTCGCTCCTCTATCATAGCATTACACTGCAAATAAATCTGTTGCACAGCACGCTTGCCAAGCGTAAAAAAAAAATCATGCCAACTTCCAGCACCTAAGTATGTGAGCACAGGCGCACGAACAATTCATTTCCCTGTGATAATCTCAACTCCGTACAGAGACGTGAGAAACCCGACGCAGCTGAGGAGGACAAAGAAAACGAGAACGTTGCACTTCATCGTGCCCTTTGCACTGCAAACGTGTCTGGGTCTGCAAGGATGCGAACTTGTCATGCAGATTTTACATGACCCGTGACGTTAGTGATGTATTCCCTAGAATCACAGACTCTCTGAGTGCTCGTGCTTGGCTTCTTGATGCCCATTCCGCATGACAACTGCCCTCCCCGCATAGCACAAACTGGACTCCTCTACTTGCTGGTCATGCAATACAAACTTTTTTAGAATCCAAACTTAGCATCACAAGTTCCACTTTTCCAGACCCAGACATATTTGCAATACATATGCCCACCTTGACGTCCGCACAGCAGATGCTGCACCCGAGCCGCTCCAGCGGTCCGAAGCCGGAGAGCATGAGAAATAAAGCGACGCAGGCCGTCGGAAACATGACGTAAGCGCAAAAAGTCCAGAAAATCGACATCATGGAGGCGAGGGTGGGGGGGTGGTCTGTCGTGTGATCGTCTTACTATTAATATCCAAGGGAAATGCTATCAATAATACGTGGACCATGGGCTACTTATTCACTGAAAGGAGTTGTAAATCGCAGTACTGTGTCGGAGCGAAGGGGCGGCAAAAATGTTTTGGACAGGCTTAACAAATGCTGGCAGCTCTCCATAAAATCTTAAATGCTGTAGTTGCGAAAGTCGCTGTGTAGTAGTTCGACGTTGTACAAGTGGAGGTGGCGAAGACGAGTGACCTAATCAGGATCAAGCGAAGCAATCAGATGATCACGACAATCAAATCTCAACTTGGCATGATCACACCTGACTGTGGTCACAACAAATACGGAACCAGCCATATCTGACAGACGTGGATCCTCTCATGAGGTCATTCTTCGTGTTTGAGATAAAAGGATCTCTATCTCCTCGAGATGAAACGACCTATGAGGACCGTCGTCATGATCTTCTTGCTTGGTAGCATCATCTCACCGGGGTCGTCAACCAGAGCTATGATCCAGTTTCACTGTTTCCTTTCACCAAGCACTGTGAGTAGTGCAGCTGCTGCACCGATAGTACTTAGAGGGGAACAAGATTTGGTGTGTAAGGCGATAATATTGACATAACTTGTGTCACGGAAATCGCGATCGGTCCCCGTCGCGTAAACAATGTGATCCTCCCGTCAAAGTCGATAGTTT
This sequence comes from Amoebophrya sp. A120, assembly GCA_905178155.1. Lineage (NCBI taxonomy): Eukaryota > Dinophyceae > Syndiniales > Amoebophryaceae > Amoebophrya > Amoebophrya sp. A120. The sequence continues at coordinate 3,371,052 of CAJINV010000011.1, read as the reverse complement.
TCCTTCCCATTCGATAGTGTTTCAGTGTGCATTTGTGCGTCGCCTGTTGCCAAATGAGGTTTCAGATTGGAATAAATTCCAAGTAGGAACTAAAGTGGGGGATACCCCGCGGGGTTCGGGTGATTTATGATTTTGTGGACACAATACAACAAGCAAGGATCGAACTGAGTTCTTCCCATTGTTTGTTGAAAAAATGCAAAACATGTTGATCAGACTATATTGATTTCCCAGGGTTCGAAAGTTGTTCGGGGAAGAAACAGAAATCGGGGTATAACATTGGACTATGGATGCACAAACAGAATGACATTCTGGGTGCAAGCAGGAGTGCTAGCTTGAGTAGCTTGTATAATTTGCTGGTGAAGAGAACTTCGTCTTCCCCAGCAGAGGTCCACTACTTATGGGGGCGTAGTACTGAACATAAAAAGCCTGTGCTGTGCTGTGCAACTGTAAAAACTTCTGATAATCTGATTTGCATTTGTTCTTGCTTTCGTGTAACCTAGTAACCCTCGTTGAAAAATATAAATCTGCTGAAATCCTATCATGTGACTGTGAGATGTTGTATGACTGAAAAATATCGAAATCGCGTTCGTTTACTTAGCTGTGCATGATACAGAATCGAAAATTTAGCTCGTGATACAGAATCGAAAAAGTTTTGATACAGTACTTGTTGAAATATCGAAAAAGTTAAGCTTTCGGAAGTCTCCCTGTGTTCCTCTGCAGCCGTCGCGTTGGACAAAAGGTGTGCCGCTCCTGACAACACCTTTAGTTCTACATGACTGGATAAAGAAGTGAGTCTTGAGTTCTTGTGTTGTGTGCTCTTTTGCTTCTTGTTCCAAAAACGCCTCGTGTACCTGTTATATATTTCATCGTGGTAATCTATTTTTCAGATGTTGGAAAATCGAAAGAGTCTATCTTCGTGTCCTTACGCTGGGAAGATGAGTGAGTGGTGGTTTCGTTCGTCTCATTGTTCATGTTCTTGCGAATTTTTCGAAATGGAACAACGACTAGCTGCAGCTGCGTCCACGTGTAGAACAAGAAAACATCAACTTCAGCTACACGACGAAGATATTTATTGAAAAGAAAATTTCACATCAATACCTTAACCTTTCCTTCCTCTACGCCTTCTTCCCGGTAGTGTAGGCGCGGAAGTGCGGACGCTGGTGGTGGGGGTGCGGGATCCGGCGGTTTTTCTTCTTGTTCTTGATCATTTCCGGGCTGTCCAGCGCGGAAATCGGTTCTTCCGCCAGCATCTCCTGCATTTGCGCCGCAGACAACTATCCTGAGTAAAAGCGTACCCATACCAGAGTCAGGATGGGGATTTTGCAACACAAACCTAGGAGTTTTGTGCGTCACGCATTATAAGTTGCGCTATGCAGTGTAGTGCAGGTTAGCAAGTGCAGCCGCGTCACAGATTCATCTGCTCATCCTGTTCACAGCATCACAACTTCCAAAACACGACTGGAAATGGCTATCATGGGGATGCGCATGATTACAAGTCTTCCTGTCTTTGCAAATCTGCATTACAACTCTGGTGTGGGTACGTTTTTACTCAGGATAACAACGGCACGTTGTTCTCCTCGGCGCTCATGGCCTTCTTCACCTTGCTGGCGTATCAAGTGAAAATATCCCTGGACGTCGGGAAACTTGTGATGCTAATACATGCGTCACAAACAACTGATTCCAATAGTACGCAGCCACGCATGAGAAATTTCTGAGCGGCTCAGTCGCGCGTTACCCGCATGAGAGGCTGCATTTTCGCATGACCGCAGAGGGTTGGCGCCATTCCACAACATGCATCACAAAGTTCAGGGGTATGTGACTTCAGCAATACAAATCTCACATTCTTTCCAGACGACCCAGACATGTCTGCAGTGCATATGGCAACCTGCTCGTCCAGGGCGGAGACCGCGGTTTTGATTTTCTGCTTCTTCGCGGAGGGCTCCGGAGCCTTGCTTGCGGGTTGGGCCGAAGATTCTTCCCCCGCTGCAGGCGCGGGATACGCGACCACATCCTGGTCAACGAACTCGCTCGTAGTAGACTTCAACTCCTCCAGTGCGCGCTTTTTCGAGGTGGCCTGCTTTTCCTCGATGGCGGCGTTCTTTGCGATCTGTTCGGCGGTCAACTCCACGGGCGCCGGCACCGCGGCGGGTTCGGGGGTCTCGACCTCAACCTTCACGTCCTCGACGTCTGCCGTGCCGGATTGGGGCACTTCTGCGCTTCCGTCCGCCGCCGGCATCTGGGACTGCGGAATGGTCTCCGCGGTGGCCTCCATGCCGAGATTGGCGCCGAAGTACTCCTTTTTCTCCGTGATGCTGGTGTTCACGAGCTTCCAGGAGGGGCTGCCCGGGTTCGATTTAGACGATGTTTTGGACGGAGCCTCCTCGTCCTTCTTTGCCGGCGCTTCCGCGGTCTCCGGCTTGGGAGCCTCGTCAGCGGCCGCGGGCGCAGCGTCCGCGGCGGCGTTTTTCGGGGAGGCGGGCTTCGTGTTCGTCGCGGAGGCGCTGGGCAGGAAGTTCTGGGGCTTCGGCGGCTCGCGGTAAAAGGTGCGATCCTGCATCGCTTCGGCGGCCGACTCCCGCGCCTCGCCCTCGCCCGCGGGGCCCTTCTTGCCGGCGGCCGCGTACGAACCCTCGACGGAGGATTCGAACACGTTGTCGGCTGCGGCCTGCTTCAGGCTCGCCCGGAACATGGCCAAAGACTTGTCTACCTCAGAGGACTTCTTGTTACCAGCGGCGGCGGGCTTCGCCGCGCTGCTCTTTCCACCCATGCAACAAGCCATTTTTTTTTCGTGTTTCTATCTACTGGGGATAAAAATTGTTACTTCAAGCTAAGTATCGAATGTCTGTGTGACACTAGAGGACTATGCCACGAAAAACAAGTTCTTTCTACGGGATGTCTAAGTGATTCGCGACGACGCGAGAGGAGAGTTGTGAGGCTGTTGGGATTTTTTGTGCGCCAAACTATTAGAAAAGCTAGCTGCAATTCGAATTCCATTTCAGAACTATACGAAATCTGCCAAAACGTACGAAAGTAGCACCGAGCACGTAGTGGGATTGGACGATCCTTTTACGCACATACGTTGTTTTTTCAGGGCTAAACCACCGGATTTTTTTCTTGTACGAAAGGCAACTACAACGATACTCGTGACGACGAGTAAGTACTGCGGGGTACGATCACGAAGAGCCCAGAAGACGAATTGCTTGTGCTTTTGAGCACCTCATAAAATTGCTTCGAGGACAATTGGAATCATAACGTAGCGCAGCAAGGCATCACCAGTTAAAACCGATGCTCGAAAACGTTTAAACCGATGCTCCAAAACGTACGAAGTATACATAGTGTTCCATGAATGCCTTCTTTGTTTCATGGCCAGAGTTGCCACAGGCAATCTTTAATTTCTCGACAACTTTACAAAAACCCGCACGTAGTATCAACGAAATGCAGCTTCTTCTTCGAAGTGAGGTCATTGTTTCTGCGATCATGCGCGTTCTCATGGTGAAAAGCACGTCGATAATATTCTCTACTTCCTGCACAACCGTTTCTTGCCCCACGAGAACCTCCAAGCGGTCCAGTTCTTACAGGACACGAATAAATCGCCCGACCTGCGTCGGCCAAGAAACCGGCCAAAACCAAGCCGAGCTCCCCACCAACGACCCGTGCCTCTGCGATGTCATCCCCGCCTTCCGCCGTTTCAATGAGCTCCACGTCTGTATCCTCGCCCTCCTCCGGCTCAAGCTCGTCATCGGGGTCCAGTATCCAAGAAAAAAACTGTGTGAGTGTAACTAAGTATGAACGAAGAGTAGCATCACAAATTCGCTTTACACTACAGAAAATTTGTCATGCACAGCCAGTAAGTGAAATAAACACGTATGAAACAGTAAGTAGCCTATGATGCACATGCAGCATGAAAAGAGTGACAGTCATGCATCGTCCGCATCACAAACTTACACTTACACAGTCTCTTTATTGCATATCCAGGCTCGTGTGTCTAGTGTCTTCTTCCTCCGCAATACCGTTCTCATCTCCCGGCTCCAGCTTGAACGTCGCCGCGGCGATGGGCTTCGGGTCTACCACGCCCGCAGCCTCGTGGTGCACGGTAAGTTTGTACCAGTGAGTCTTGTCCTGTACCTTCAACCGTCCCGGCGCTTTCAAACAGAACTCGTAGAAGTCGGGTTGCGCGGACTCCGGTAGGTGTTGGTCCTGTCGTAGTAGAACATTCTGGAAAGGGTACTTCGCGCTCCACAGGACCCGGCCAATCGGATACGTCGTGTCGGAAAGGTGTACTAAAACGTTCCCGGCAGCCTCCTTTTCCATTTCGTCGGACTTCTGCCGTTGAAAAAAACTCGCTTCTTCCTTGTTTTCCTCATTCGCCTCTGTCAGTTCCGGGTGCTGCTGTTTCGCCTTGGCGAGGATCTCCGCGTAGAACTTTTCGCCGAAAATGAGTCGTGGATGCGCACCGGGCTTTTTGTGGTAGGGAAACCCCGGTTTGCACCGCCACATTTGGTCCACAAAATCTGTCACGTCAAGCGACGGCGGAAATTGCTGCGTGATTGAAAGGACAGCTGCAGCGGGGGACGGCATTTTTGGGTTGATCAACTTGTTGTGTTCCGATCAAAAATCTTATCAACGAAGTCGGTAAAAAACCACCGCATCGCAGCCGAGTCGATTTCTATCCCATTGTAGGTGCAGCTGCACTAGCAGTACGATCACACGATCGCATTAATGGGCTCGATGATGTTGCGACTTGTTTGCTTCCACCTATAATTCACGTAGCTGCAGCTCGCGTTATTGATTTCTATCTCGTCCACGAGCGGCAACCAAAACTACTGCCGAGAAAATCTTGGCAACAACTACTCGAGCATGCCGATGTGCGAAAGCGAAATCGTCTCACCTCAAGACCGACTTGTGGACTGCTCGATTGGTACGAGCGAAGATCTCGAATGTAGTGGTCACAGCGCTCTTTTCTTGGACGACGACGATGACATACTGCGACAGCGTTTTGAGGATCAGTGACAGATCTGTTCACCCGGATTTTTCCACAGAGAGAAGGCAGTCATCATCAACCGGAACCACGTCCAGAAATCCGTGTCCCGCGCAAATGCCACCCTCGTCGCTGGAAGCGCGCTTCACCCGCTGGAACGCCCCGCCACAGCAATTTTGCACGACCTGGTTTTCCGCATCTGCGACGAATACCGTGAAGAGACCGAGCTCGGAGATCGCCCGCTCCGTGCTGACCTCGACAACGGTTTGAGAGGAGTTATGTTGGTCCACGACCTGCTGCGCAAAACACACAGACTCCTCCACCACGGCATTAATCCGCTCCATGAGCACGTAGTACTCCCCCTGAGTTTCATCTTCGTCTCGGGACTCCTCCCGCGGCATTTTTTTGTCCAGCGGCAGTACTTCATCTGCGGTCCTGCCGGATTCTCGTAGAAGTGGCCCCGCCTGCTCTACTCCTTTATCTTCTTCTAGTATTTCCACCAATCTCGTAAGCTCCGCCTTTACTGCTTCTCCAAACAGGTTGTTGCCCCCGCCCTCTCGCTGCGGTTTCAGGATATCAAATGTAAAAATGTCTGGGTCTGGAAGAATGCAGACTTGTCATGCAGGTTTTCCATGACCCATGAGGTCTGGTATGTAGGACATAGCATGACAGATTCTGTCAGAGTTCTATCATGCCTATCCTGCATGAGAAACTGCCTCTCGATTGGGTCAAAAGTGGCCAGCTTTTGGTAATCATGCAACACAGATTTTTGAATGCTTCAGCTTAAGCATGACCACAAGTTAGATTCTTCCAGACCCAGACATTTTTGCATTTGATACAGGACCCAGTTGTCGTAATTCGGAAGGTACTTAGTTTTCAGCAAATCTAGAACTTGGGTTTTCCTCTTCTCGTGGGAGGAAATTGTTGAAACCAGCTCCTGCAAATCGACGGTCTCCACTTGGGTTTGCTGGATTCGCGACAAAACGCCATCGCTTTTGGTCGTATTGCTGTCCCCTACTACTTCTTCCAAGTATTTCCGCAAAAACGCCTCGTCCCCGAAGCGCTCCTGGATTTTTTTCGTGCCCGCCAGCTGGGTCAACACCGTCGGGACTTTAATCGCATTTGTCCGCTCGACCGCCTCCCGGATCGGAAACCAACCAGCACTGTTTTCCGGGCCGTAGCCAGTGTATCGCACGAAATAACTGCTTCACTGTTGTAAGGATCTTATTGCAAGTTCTGCATCAACACAAGTTTGTTCTACATCACAGAGAAGATTTGTCATGCGAGATCATTCCTAAGGGAAAACACAGCTAACAATCCACTGTCTTGCATGTGCAGCAATACAAACACTTCTCAGATACATTCTCTGCATTACAAGTTTACAGTGAAACAGTTTTTTGTTGCGATACGGTGTGCCACACCACGACCGAGACTGGCTTGTTGTCCACCACAAGGATACTGTCGTTCAACTCTGCGGAGAGTCGGTGCAACCAAGAGGTTATTTTATCGTCTGCAGATGTAGTACCAATAGTAGAACCTCCACCCGGCACTTCATCTACAGTCGTGCGTTCCACTTTTTCAACATCAACATCGGTGGACGACTTATAATCGCGTGGTGTTGTAGTTGGTCCTGTAGTAAGTGTTCCAGTCTTGATGTGCAAGAACCGTTTTTTATTTCTCCTGGTGACGGGGTCTGGGTCACTTTTCTTGATATTAGCCTCCGGTGGAACTTCCTCCTTCTCTTGTTCCACGACCGTCACAACACACCCCTCGTGCATCACCGCCGCAAAGCTCTTCAAATTTTCTCTTTCCCGCAGGCTTCTCTGCACCCGCTGCTGGTCGTGATCCAGATGGTCGCTTGGGAAGCAAAAAAAGCAGATGTGGTAATCGTCTGGTTGATAGATGTTCTTGGCCGCAGAACCAGATGAAGCCCTCGTGGAAGTTGAACTTTTTGTCACGATCTCTCCTCCTCGGGGAGAGTGGTTGTTCTTCGTGTCATCTCTTTGTTCATCTGTGTGACCATCTGCGTGGTCCACCACCACCTGCCATTTGGCGAGAAAGGCGCGGTGCGCTGCGGCAATCCCAGCCGCGTACGCGTCGGCGGAGCCCGCCGGGTGGGAGAGAGACGCGGTGACGGCGGGCGCTTCGTCGCTTTGTTGCTGCACTGACGTCTTAGTGGCTCTCGCAGCCACTTCAGCAGTCGGCGGCTCGACATCATTTTCCTTGTCAGCACCGCTTCGGAGTTGTAAAAGTGCCCGCCCCTCCTTGTGGATCTCCAGCAAGTCTTGTGCCATGCCGGCGAAAGCCACAGCGATCGTGTTGATTTCCACTAATTTGCACTGTAGATGATGATTCTGGTTGACGCTAGAACTATCACCTGTTAGTACCCCACCAGCCTGCGCCGCTCCTCCAAGCGATTTTTCCATCTTTTCTTCTTGACGTTGAAACAAATAATCGTGTCTCATTAAGTGAAGCCGCGGCTCTTTCCGTGGATCCTTTATTCGCTCGTGGTCCACCTTTGATGCGCCTTTAGAAGCAGTACCCGCGTGATGAACTCCATCTTCTGTCCCTGTCCCACCACCGTAGACGCGGTGAGCGATCCCGAGCAATTGGCGCGTAAACGGATCCACCTCACTTGCCGCGCTGAGCTCGGCTTGCAGCGTGGCGACATCGCAGCTGATGCCATCGATTAAACGGTTGTAGACGGGGACAAGCGCCTTCACGAACTGCACTGCCTTTGCTCGTTGTTCTAGAAGTAGTTGCAGCTCGTCTTGATGTGGTGTCGTGATAATTCCTGCTTTTTCATCTTCTTCACGATGTTGTAGCTCCTGCGCCCTAGGATCTGCCACCGTGGACGTCGACCTCTGGCTCTGATGTGCTTGTGCTGCAGGTGGTGGTGTTACAATCAAGGGGATGAATTCGCCGATTCGCGAGAAACGGGCAGCACCTCCTGATGAAGCGCCAGCTTCTTCTACATGTCGGTCTGCGACTTTTTCAACATCCACCAACTCGCTGGCTTTCTTGCGCAGCTGTAGACCCGCAGCACGGACCAGCTGCCTCTTCCGCGCTCCCTCGAGCAGGTACAGGGCCCACAAGGGCAACTGGACGTCTTGCTCATCATAATGGTCTTGACCCGCGTCGGCCTTTCTCTTCGACCGCAGCAGCAACGGCGCAGGTTTGATCTTGTCCTTTGCTTGTTCTGACGATGCGGAAATCTCGTCTCCGATGTGCTTCCACAAAGCCCGCTGAGACGGTGTTCGTAAGCTTTTTTGAAGTTGCTCGACGTCCCGCGAGTCGACGTCCTCGAAAAGTTCTGGCTTTATTGCCCTCGTCCCGTTATCAGATTCATGTTCAACCACCGAGGACATGATGACCGGACAATTTTCCAGTACCGAGACAAGTGATAAGACGAGACGAGCACAGTGGTAAACAAATCGAGAAGTAGACGGACGCATTTCCTACACCTAGTACCGAAAGAAAAGAAACCCAAACCTTAACCTCACTGTGATTCCCAGAGAAAAAAACTTTAGAACAGCACAGCCTTGATTAATCGTTACTGATTCTTCTACCGGCACCAGTGGCGAAGGAAATTAAAGAAGAATCATCGTTCTGAAGCACATCCTCTTTCTTTCATTTTCGTCCGTTTCTGACTCTTGTCGCCTGGAGAGGATACATACCTCGTGCGTATACAATTCGGAGTTATCCTGGGGCGACCAGCGATCGGCCTTTGGGTTCAACAGGATCGGCACCAAGAACAACACACAAGCAATAGCTGCTATTTCGAAAAAATCTTATTATGATGAATTGTAATTATTACATTTGAAAATGGAAAAATTCGCATCACGTTACATTTTGAAATGTAAATTCATGCTGTGCTGCTGTTGGAGGTGTTTAGTTGTACTTAAGTCGTTCTTCGAAGATTTTTTCGTTCAGTATCTTCAACAAACGAAGTCGCAGCCACAACAAGGACAAACTGTGCAAGAATGTGATAGAGCCGCAATTTTCTCTTCGCATAGGGGTGGTGCTGGTGGTCGGTATTGATACGAATCTGAATGACGTCCAACCGAAACTATGATCATCATATTCGACGAGTGTGGTCTTCGACGTGCTCGCCGTCGCTGCTGTCGCTGTGCATAATAGAGTAGAAGAACAAACTATTAACTGACCCTCCATATTAGCCAAACTATCTATCTAAACTCATCGAAAAAGAGTTCCCCGACCTCCGGAGTCTTGGACGTGACCACAGAAACCACGACGGTGGTGTCGTCCGGCTTCCCTTGTCCAGTCCCGCCGCGCTCGAGGCCGGGGAAGGGATACCCGCACTCCTCAAACCATTCCTCGGCCCAGGGGGTTGCCGCCGTGGAATCCGGATTCGCATTTTTCAGTGCTTCCTGCAGCAGCCGGTCGCACAGCTCCTCGCGCTTCGCCTGCGAAATTGTACTAGCGGAGGATGAACCAGGATGCGTCGTCGAGTCCTCGCCCGAGGGTGCTGTTGTTGAAAAAACAAGCTCCGACGTCGACGAGAATCTTTCCGCTGTGCCAGGCGACACGGGACTACACCTCCCAAGTCTACTATTTCCGTCCAGCAAGATCTCGCCGGCGAGCGCGGCCATCCGGGACTCGAACACGTTGTCAAACAACCCGTCGGTGCCACTGATAATCACGTCCCCGGGCTGCAACAGGACCGGGTGCAGGTTGCGGATGTTCCGAATCTGCCGCCACAGAGACGGGGCGTCCTGGTAGGGCTTGTTCTGGTACGTCGGCATCCGGGAGAGCTGGTAGGGACAATTGAAGCAGTGCGTCTGGGAAATGGACCGGGAGACAACCGTGTAGCGCGGCGGCCTGGAAGATGAAGAGCTAGGATTTATTTTATTGTTCCGGTCCTGTTGATCCTTGTGTAGTTGAACATGGTTGATCTCCTCTCCGTCTTTATCTTTCTGTATCTTATTTTCCGGAAACTTTTCAGCCCGCAGCAGTTCGTCGGCCTCTTCCTGCAAATCCGCTGCGGATTTTATCGTGCGCGGGCTGATCTGAATGTTCGTGCCTGGAGGTAGCGTATTAATATCGGAGCTGGTGTCGCCATCTATGTCATTCCTTATCATTTCCGCTTCGAGAAGAACACTTTCACCTTCTCTGCTTCCTTTGCTCACTACGGCAGCAACTTTCTGTGCCGCTAGGCTCGCCCGCTTCATGGCCTTCACCTCCTCGCTCTCCGGGGGCAACCCGCTGCGCACGCGCCGCTGCTGGAGCGCGGACTTGGGGGGTTTGGGCGGCACGGTGATCGTGCAGATGGTTTCCGCGATTTCGGGGTCGCAATTCGGCCGCAGCACCACGTAGGCGCAGTCCCCCATGTTGCAGGGATGCAGAATGTCCTTCTCGATTAAAAACAACATGGCGGTCGTGGAGCCCTGCTGCGTGCACCGCCAAAACGCCTCCTGCAACACCCGGCGCGCGTCGCCGTAGTTGCCCAGTGCCGCGTGCTCGATCATGGACCCAAGTTTGCGGTGAAACTCCTCCTGCACGTGGTTCAGCATGTGCGACTCCACGTTTCGCGGTGACGACGAGGCGGAGGAAGACGCGGAGTCGTGCTGCAATTGCACGAAGGGAAGAAAATCCAGAAACATTTGCGTCGCATTTTGCACCTCGGGTAGCTGCTGTGTCGTTGGACGAGCAGGCGTCGGATCACGACGTTCTTGCGCCTCTAAGTCCTGACCTGCTATTTTGATGTCCGTTCTGCCGTTCTCCTCTAAACTCGAGGAACTCGTTTCCCTTTCCGCAAGCTGGTTGGTCCCGCCGTTGTGCGAGGATGGCGCGTCCTTGCTGGGCCGACCGGACGAGGACGTTGTGCTCGCGCTCTCATTGTTCTGATCATATCAAAAGGAAAAATCCCCCCACCCCATATCAAAAAGAAGCTTCTGATGCTGGATTTCAGTACACAAATCAGATTTGTCTTGCAGTAGAGTACTGCAGGCCCATATCATGCCAATGTAGAGAGGTTTTAGCCTAGGCACTTAGCATGAGGAACGTCTCTGGTGTAGGCCCTGCAGCATTACAAACCGCCTGCATAATGGGGCGGAGCCTCTGCCGTTGCTTTCTTGCAAGACAGACAATATTTGTGGTCACAAATCAGTATCACAAATTCTCTGAGGCGTTCCTTTTCGATATGGGGAGGGGGGATTTTTCCCTTTGATAGATCAGATCCTTTGTCAACAGAAGTTGCTGCTGCTGCTCCCACCGCCCCGGGAGTTGTGCCGATGTTGTCAAAAAAGGTCGCCACAGACCCGCCGGTGGTGTTCAGTACACTTAAGGGGTCTACAATTTCCGCTGCTCCTCCGGATGCGCCGCTAGTGGGGGCTGCGTGTTTATGCCTTGCCGAGGGTCCTCCAGCTGCTTCGTCCTCCTCAGCGAGTTCATTTTTACCTGGATCCGCAACCAGTTGTTCCCCCTGATGCAGCAGCCTAAACTGCTCCATCAATTTCAAGCAGTGCTCAAGCAGAATCCGCAGCAGCACCGGCGGCTCGGTCTCCGGAAAGTGTTCCGGCGCTACCAGCCGGATGTCGTCGTACCAACTCTGAACCATCTCATCCGTCGGGTGGTGCACAGGTTTGTCCACGGAGACGTGGTAGGCCTCCTGGAAGAACCGGCTCAAGGACGCAGCTAGGGATCCCCTTGCCGGCGCCGACTCCCGCAGGGCGCAGTGAAACAGGTCCGCTTGCAGCGCGTCGACGTCGCGGCTTGATGGGGTGGTCGCGGGCACGCCAAAAAGAACGTCAAACGCCTTCTGCATCCAGCCGGCAGCGGTACTAGCAGTACTACCGGTAGGCTGTTCCACGGGAACGGATTTCTCAATCTCCAGGAGCAGACGTTTGTATTCTGCGCTCCACCTGAGTTTTGTATCGTATCCATCGAACTACAACTACTGAAGGTGACTGTAATAATTCCTTTTGCAAGAATCTTCAAAAGGGATTGACTGTCCCTTTTGTGCAGACGGGAAGTGGTTGTGCACATGCACTTAAAGCTGCACGGCCTTCAAACAAAAACAAAAAACACTTAAATTTGTCTGAAGTACCCTCGCTTGTTGGCCCGCCTTTCCCTTAGCAGTGCCCCGCAGTGGGTCAAGAGCTCGTTTGGCAAGAGGCTGCTGTCCACGCCGGATTCCTCAACTGCGCTGACGCCGTCCGCAATACCGATGGCGTTGTCCATCAGCAGGTAGGCATCGGCATTCCGCGCCGCCTTCCGGTCCTGTTTATTTCCTTGCACGTGCATCTGTGCCTTGGCGGGGTGCTGCTGCGACCGCGCGGTAGACTGCAGGGTCAGTCCCCGAGGCCCGCTGCTCGGCGCGCAGCAACTCAACCAGGAACTCTCCATAGCAGGCGAAGGAGTCGTTCGGCGCAGCCAACCGTGCTAGAAGTTGGCTTGTCAAATAAAGCAAGCACGCGTTTTCATTTTTTCGTTCGAAACACCAGTAGGAGTACCATGGTGCGCTTCAATAGTTGTACTCTTCTGAGGAATACAATTCTTCTGTCTAACAGATCGACATCAACTACTCGTGTTGTATACTACGGATGCTGAAAGCAATAGCATTAACCAACGCCCCTGCGATTCTCTAGAATCGCAAACGCAATCGTGAGGCGCAGCTGCTGCTTTCTTCTCTAGCCCCCAATACGTACTGATGCCTTTTAACATTGCCCATACTTAGATGAAGTCGCGTGTTCGGGCTAAGCCCACAACGTCGGCCTGTCTAGTCATCTGTTTATCATGTGATTTGACGTGTTTCGAGCAAAAAAGTCGCAACATAATCCGAGTACCTTGCTGCGCTTTTTATAAAATCCTATCCGCGAACGCCAAAGATGAGAACATGCATCTTTGAGTTTGTGCGAAAGTTCATATAGAAACTAACTTGGGTGTGGGTCGTGTGTACAATAAGTAAAGCAACACTTGAGTGTGCAATGGGTAGTGTGTAAGAATATCGGGATCCTGTTCCGTCATCCAAAGTAGAAATGTAGAGTTGCGGGACGAGTATTAAATGAGATCTTTCGGTTCTATCGTCGGTGTTCCAACGCTCAAAAATAATCAAGCAAGTTTGCCGACGCACGCTCCCACGCGGCACGGGGCCATTTGCTATTTGGTTTCGCCTTTGCACTCCAGATTGCCTACTCATCGTTGAAGTACTTTTAGATTGTCTACTCATCTTATTCATCCACAGGCCTCTACTTCTCAATACTGCGGTGACACAACATTTTTCTCGAAGATCTGTTGCAATGGACGTTTTTTAGCCTCTCAGAAATCTTCTCACTCACTGTACTGTTGACTTGTTTGAAAAGAACCGAATCTTCGCAGCATTCTTGTTTCCCACAAGATTCATCCTCGTCCCAAGTCCGTGCGAAAGCTGAGGACTGTTGAAGCCGCCGCTGTAAAACTGAAACGCAGTAAATTTTATCAAAGAAAGCTCGCCAAAATTCTTTTGTTACACAGAATTTCTTCAATTTCATTCGTAGATGAATGCCAAACGCATCGTCCCCCAAGAGATTTTTTATACTTTTCTTGAAACTTTTTCTTCGCTTTCTCATCAGCTTCAGCACAGAGAAACAAGATCATACATGTAGAACCATCAAGTCCCAACAAGAAGCATGCGATGGTCATAGAAACCATAACTTACAGATTGATCAGACCTATCTGATATTTTTCTCCGCATCAACAGGCCCACAGGACTAGTAACCAACAAACTTAGGTGGTTCTTCTTCTCCGAAAATAAACGTATCACCAGCCGTCTTGCAAATAAGTAGTGCCCGCGCGTCTTCACAACTTCCCCCCGGACCTAACAACCCCGGAAGATGTCCCGACGGCGACTTGCGCTGGCCGCACCACCTGCAGCATACTTTTCATGGAAGTTGTAGATGAGCCATTTTCCCCCTCGCCTGCCTTTTCCTCCAAATCGTCGGCTACAACTCCCTGCAACTTCCCCTCGTCGCTCCGACCAGCATTCTTCATATCTTTTCCACCTGTCACCACACAGTAGTACCCGTGCCGATACACGGCTGCCACTTTATTCGCCTCCACGTCACTCCGCTCTGCCAAAGCCTCGTGGATTTCCGGGTCGAACGAGGTCACCTTTGGCACCGCGTGAATCCGGTGGATGTTCTGCTTGCGGAGCGCGCGCAGCAGCGACTCGTGCGTCAGCTCCACCCCTTCGAGCAGCATCTCCACGGTGTGCCGCTGCATCTTCAGCTTCGCATCTTCCATAATTTGGCCCTGCCGTACAACTACTGGTTCTGCGAGATGAGCAGATGTTGACCGTCTCGACACGATAGCGCGTTCTGTTCCTGGTCGTGGTGTGATCTTCAAGGTGTTAGGCGCCGCCGCGGTGCTGGAAGTGAATCCGCTGTTCTTTCTGCCCTGGATTGCAGCTCCATCTCCACCGCTTGCACTACCTATTGAAGCTGTCGTCCCTTGTCCCTGCAGAAATGTCACCGCGCGCTTGTTCGCCGCAGGGGACACAACTCGGCCAAGATTCATTTCCTCGCGCGAAGTAGATGTCGACCTTCCAAATGGTTCCACCCTGCCTCTATTTCCAGCACGGGCAGGCTCGGAAAGTGCTACGCTTGAATGAAAATCGCTGTACGCACGTAATTCCGTTTGGGAAGGAGGGAACTGGTAATGGTTTTTATAGGAAAAGGTACTTGCTGCACCAGGCGATGAACTATTTTTCCCCGAAAACAGACCTGCAGCACTGCTGTTCGTTGCCCGTAGAAAGTCCAGGTGCTTCTTGATGTTTTTCTGGCAAATTTCCAAATTGTCCGCAACGCCGAAGACCACCTCGCGGTTAAATTTCAAAATCGCGTTCTTCTCCGCTTTCGCAATCTCGGCTTTCGCCTCGTGCTGCAGATTCTTTTTCACCGTATTCAAGGCCTTCCGAAAGGCCTGTTCCTGACTGCCCAGCCGGTGCCGCAGGTAAAAATTCGCGGCGAAAAGGCCCGCAGCGGCAGTGGTTGTGACCGCCGTTATCAGGTGTAAAAATGTCTGGGTCTGGAAAGTCATGCAGATTCTACATGACATATGACGTCTGTAATGCATAACCTGGCATCACAGATTTTTAGCGGGCTTTCTGATGACTATCCCGCATGAGAAATACCCTCTCCATGTACCACAAACTGGACCCTTCTTGCTGGTCATGCAATACAGATTTTTTTAGGATGCAGAGACAGCATCACAAGTTGCATCCTTCCAGACCCAGACATTTTTACAATCCATAGCCGTGCACTGGAGTTGAAACCGGCAGTCCTTCTCCTGCTCGGTATAACCCGCTCAAACGTTACAATCTCAAACGTTACAATAGAGTCTGGGATTTGTCTTGCATCGTGAGCATTACAGACTCGTAGACCGTTCCACTTTCTGCAATACAAATTTCGCCAGATTGCAGTGCGGTTTGGGACTCCGGAACTTATCATGCGCAGTCCTCTGAGAGTTGGCTAGATCATGCATTTCTTGCATCACAGATTTCCAGGTTCTATTGCAACGTTTGAGATTGTAACGTTTGAGCAGGTCATATTCGGTAAGTGACTTTTCCAACTTACGCACGCGCCGCTCCGCCTGTTCAGCGCGAGCGATTGGCGACGAGGTTGAGGAAAAATTGCCACCCATTTTTCCCTTGAGAATTGCTTCTGATCTTCGTCCCCGCACGGCTGCTATAGCACTCACGAACCGATCTGCTCCTGCTCAATAACGGCAGTGAAAGTCTGACTTTGCTGTGTGAACCAAAGACGACAAAGACTAGAGGAATTTAGGTTGTGCGTGCTGGGATGCTGCCTATACAACTAGGGGGTTCGTTCTTTCCATAAGAACAGTGTCGTGGTAGGTCCTGCTGTTTCATTTCTGAAACTCTGAAAAAGAACTGCGTTTGCCCTTCTCAAGGTGAGCGGAACTCTGAAAAAGAGAAAGAAAAATTGGAAATAGAATTCTTGTGTCAGTTTTGCAAAACTCGACGAGTAAAATTTACCCGCTCTCGGCCTCTTTGAGATAAATGGGTGATCAAAATGACCGAAACATGGTGCAGCTCGGATGCTGTTTTGTGTTGTCAACACCAAAAGCAACAACTCTGAAAAATAATCGATGAGCCAGCATTGAATTTCAGAACACGATTCACAACAGCGTGATTGTGAGGCAGAGGGCTGCACTAGCACAGACTCGCTGTACTAGTCGTTGCCCGATGATGATGAATGACATCGGCTACAACATTGAGTTGTATTTATTTTCGTTAGTCGTCGCACGGTAGCTTTGGATTTGGAACATCAATGCCGTTCATCGTCGTCGTTAGTTCGCTATTTACAAGTACTGGTTGTCGAAAAAAGTCGTACAACCAGGTGTCACGTTTTTGTCGCTGAGGAAATAGAATTTCATCACAATGGCAGTTCTAGCCGGCAATTATCCGTTGGGTAGTTCTTGGATGGTGCCTTTGCCACCCCACAACGTAAAAAGCCCCGCCGCTGCGCACTAGATGAAAGTTGCTTTGTTCGTGGTTGCCCAAAGAAAAGTTATAGTAAACTACAATCAAATTTAATGTAATTTCTATTTCATGAAGAATTTTGGCAGGAGAAACCTCGGTAGCAATCAGGACGAGAACCACGCTTGTCTTATATCCCTGCTGGCTCCTACCAAAACTATGATCATTGGCCGCCGAGTATCCCACCTATCTAGTACATCAACGTCAACCTTACCTACTTCGATATTTAACCCGTAGCTTTCATTGAGTACATTATTCGATATTTTTTCTTCGAAGTTAGTAGTCGATTATATCAGACTAAATTTCAGAATAGAAGTATCAAACAAGGTAGCGTCGTAAAAGGTTAGTTTTCCTTTCCGATAGAACAAGTACCGGTCAAAATTATTAACGTAGCACACAGCTCTACTAGAATGAGTTCTTCGCCAGCACGTGATCGCAAGCCTTTGCAGTCGTGGCTTGCAGGAGTACTAGCCACGACACGACGGAGCGCCGTCTGCAGTGAATTCTTAAGGGCGTCTGCCAAAAAAAAATTCGCCGCGACCACCTGCCTTGGGTATCATCAAGGAATGTGACCTACACGACCTCCTAAGTAGTGGCGGACTAGAAGTTCTAGTAGTTGCGAGGTGGCGTAATGAGTAGTAAACCATATAAGTGTGGAGTACTATCGCTCGATGAGGCAGGGCTGCGCTCCGACGGATCAACGTGTATCGGGAAAAGCATTCTGTAGCTGTACCTACTAAAGACCGGTGAGGTCGTGTCTACTTCTAAATAAACCAAGGACGACCAGATGACGGCCACTCGCCTCCAACTTTTGCAGAAGGTCTAAGAGGAGGTAGTACTTCTGACAAAAGGCTGCTACGGCTCGGGGTCTCGCGGTATGTATGATGAAAATGGGATATAGTATTTTTTTGTAGTAGGCACCTGGAAGTTTTTTAATCCTTGCGGCCGTCCTGCTCTCGTCCACTGTGCTGCCTCCAGCGGATAGAATTAATTTATTCTTTACAAAAGCACAGCTGCAAAAGAAGGACGCTTTCGCTTCCACAGTTGAAAATTTCTTGGTCCTAGAGAAAACCAAGAATAGTCGTCTTGAAAAGTTCTGAGTTCACGCTTTATTATTTTTGCTGAGAATGTTCACTAAAAATTACAAGGTTTGTCGAATTTGTCAGTACTGACAACTTGTACGAAAATCATATTGAATCACAAACAGACAGAACAAGGGGCGAGTTTTACTTTATTTACTTTCCCTGTCGCGATAGAAAGTAGTTCATCGAGAAGTTCTAAAATAATGACTAGATTCTTTCCAAAATCGAAAACTGGAGCATTGTCGGTCGCTCGAATATAAATATAATTGGGGTTCCCCTCGTCACGCCCGCGCCATTCCGTTGCGCTTTGGCGCACTGAGCAGGCGTATCGACTCTTCCACGCATTCCCGCGCCCAGGCCTCCAGAGATTGGTTTTTCGCAGCCAAATGCCCCGCGAACCGGTTCCAGTCCTGATGTGACACGCGCTGGTACTGTTGGTGGTTCGGGTTGCCGGTCATCCTGTTTCGTTTTTTATTGCATAGGTATGGTATGACTTTTTGCATGACAAATACAGCTTCAGAATTTGTCAAAATCGACAAAATCGAAACCCAAAACCTCACAATCGACAAACAACACATACGCAACCATCATCTTCACGGATAAATAAGTACTTAATCATGGGCTACCAAATGAAAATTCATTGATCAGCTGTATACTTTGGTGTTGGCTTCTGCACGATGCCGAGTTCGATGAATTTGGCTTCCAGGTTGCTCAGTACCTCGAAGCACAGTAGTCGGTCGTTGGGGTTGCTACTTGCCGAGTTTACGTTGATATTTGTTCGCAGCACGTCATTACCTGATATTGCGGATAATTTTAATTGTTGACGGTTCTTCGTTGTATAATAATCATTCGGATTTTTACAACTCTTATGCTTGTTGACATTGTGTTGAAAACCAGCACTATCTATGCAGATGAATCATGCAGAGAGCACGAACAGAAGCAAGCAAAACCCTTGTACAGATTTTTGAGCAGAGCGCCTTTGGGTGGAGTCCGTCGAAGATAAGGGAGTTGTAATTTGGTGAGAAGCATTCTTCCCAGAACTTTTTCAGTTCGTCACTGTCCCACTTAAACGCCGGCCCCTTCGGAATGCCCGATACCTGGTGCAATTTTATTTTCGGTCGTAGTAAGATTTGTCGTGTAAAAAACCAACTGCAACTTCTATTTCATCCTCACTACTCGTACATGCAAAAAAAACAAAGAAATCAATTTCAGTTGTGAGTTACTAAACTCATACACAATCTTCAGAACAGCTCGAAGCCTAATTATTCTTATCGTTCCTGTACCTCCTCTCCCGTTGAGGTTGTTGGCTCTTCAACGACAGACGAGGGTTTTGAATTCGTTGTTGGCGTGCTCCCGCTCGCCTTCTTTTCTAAATCTGACCCAGCTTCTGCCAGCGACTCGCCCCGCACCTGGATTTTTATTTTTTTTCATTTATACTAATTCTTCGCCTGCTTGTTTCTTTCGGGAACTGCAGTGAAGAAGAAAATCAACTCGGGATATTTGTAAAATAGTAAGTGGAATTATGTTGACAACTACGTCCGTTGGAATGTTGCCCATGGACACTATCCTTCATGTTCATATTAATTAGCGCGTTGGTAAAAAAATCAATGAAACTATCGTTCGTCTGAAAAATTTCTATACCTCCCCCTTTGTGGTAACGTTGGGGTCCTTGCTTTCTTCTCGCACCACCATCTTGTTTGTAGAACTTTTTGAAGAATTTTTCCGTGTTCTCAATTCAAAAAAACCCGCACGTTATTGTCGTTCTTCGTCCGCAGCACACGTTGCAAACAGTGTGCCTCTTCTACCGTAATTTTTGAAATTCGTGTATCGTTCGTTGTCGGGGGCGCCGTTTCGTTTGTCTACTTTTTACTTCTCCTCTCCGAGAACGAGTAGTCGTTCAGCTATCCGTGGTCTCGATATCAAGAAGAAAGCAGGTCGACAGACTTCTTTTTATTGAGCGGCTTTACTATTGCTCCTTCTAATTTGATGGCGAGATAACAAGGCGGCTTCTCCCGGCACGGAAAGGTTCTGCTTTTTTGCGCGTCGTGCCAAGTCCGATGTTGTGCGCACTTGCGACGAGGTTCGAGAGACCGTCGATAAGGTTAAGTAGTGGGGGAGGTAGGGGCGAGGCTATTATTGAATTTCAACTTTCAAGCTTATTTGCGAGTTATCATTTCACAGAACTGTTAATATGATCTCCGCTCTCTGCTCGACGAAGTTCAAGTGTTACTACTACCTCGACGTCGTCTCAACACTCCGCACCTATAGTCGATTGCCTTTGGTGGTCTCAGCGATGCTTCAGAAGAGAGCAGGAGAAGTCTCGCTTTCGGGATTTTTACTTTACGTAGCAGCTGAGGGGAAAAGGAAAAAATGACAAAAGTGAATTTGTAAAAACAATCGATGAATTTAGATGCCGCAGCCGCAATATGTTTCAGAGGCGTGCCTGCTTTATTCCAAAGAAATATGCTAAAGGGGGGATGGTTTCTAATACAAAAGCGAATGAAAGTCAAATTACAATAGAAGGAGGGAATAATCCTACAAGTAGTGCGTGAGGCCGGTTTCTGGCTATATTATCAAAGACACACAGACACGACACATAGAAGAAATGGAAGCTTTTTGCGCTAGAAATCAAGATTCTAGTGCTAATAAATTTTCTGGTTGCATAAGGTGCAGCAAGTGCAGGGATTGTAGGATAATATCGATCAAGCGTCGGAAAAACTCTTCTAGCGCCGCGACTGTCTATTCTTCATGATTTTGTGCGAACAAATTCTTGCACCTTCCCGTTCGCTGTCAAGTTTCAATAATTCAAACGACCAATCATATGAAAAAACGACAAAAGAAAGCCTGTGCTGTTACCTCTGGTAAAATAAAAGCAGGACCTCTGGTAAAATAAAAAACCTCATCGTCACTTTCAGTACGGACATCTACAAGTACAAAGCAGGAGATCGAGCCCAAATAGTGGATAACATTGAGCCGTGTTCCTTGTCCTATCTTGCGGTAGATGGTAGGGAAGTAAACTAATGTAGATCTTTAGCTCGTCCCCGAGCCGGCCGAAGACTCCAACAGCAATGGTTTAATACTAAGCATACTGAAAAGTGAGATCCTCTTCCGCACCAGAACAGACAAGTTATGATCCGATCTAGAAAAGGGAAGATCTTGTGTAGGCTGCTTGCGGCCAGATGTTGAGTTCGAGTTCCTGTTCGTGTTCCTCGCAACAGATTATTATACCAAGTCATTGAGAAGTGTTGAACATCATCAGCAAGGGAGTTCTTGCCATCTGAAGCTCCTGAACCGATTACTTACTAGAAAGGTGGCACATGGATTCTCACCTCGATGTGCCTGCGTTTCGTGATCCGCAAAATGAAAATTCATTATCGACATTTTTCTACAAGTTGGCAAAAAATATTTCGCCGCGAACGTTGACATTTGGTGCCATTCATTATTGATTCTTTTTGACGTTGCTCGAAGGAAGTAATAGATCCGAGTGGGACAAGTTGTACGAAACCAAAATCTTCCCGCGCTTCGAAGCGGAGCGACGCAACTCGCCCTCGCTTGTTCAACTTCAACGAGCCTTAGTTACTACTGTGCGTTCCTTTCATGACAGATTTCCCTCGTCCGCCTGCTCGTCCAGCAGCAGGAGCAATTCCTCCAGAATCGCGGCAAAGTAGTTCTGCTGGATGTGCAGAGGCAGGTCTTGGAAGGTCGGAACGTGCACAAACAGGGTCTGGCCGCTACAGCGCAGACTTTGAAAGTACATATGCTTTGCAAATATGTCTGGGTCTGGGAGGATCCAAACTTGTCATGCTATTTTTAGATTCTAAACAAATATGTGTTGCATGACCAGCAATAGGAGTCCAGTTTTTGCCACTTGCGCAGGGCATTTCTCATGCAGGGAAGGCATCAAGAAGCACTCAGAAAATCTGTGATGCTAGGACATACATCACAGACGTCACGGGACGTGTAAGGCGTGCATGACAAACCTGGCAATCTTCCAGACCCAGACATTTTTGCATTTGATAGTACAGGTAGTTGCACAAATACGTGCCCGCGTGTGTGCTGATATGCACCTGTCGCAGGCCTATCCACTGCAAATATCGATCTGGGTCTGGAATAAACTTGTGAAGATACGGGTTTTCATATAGACACGGCCAAGCATGACAAGTTTTTGAGTCTGTTGCCTGTTCTGCATAGCAAAAAACTCAGTCTGCCATGCGTTATTTCCGAAGAATAACAAAACGAGGTGGTTGGGTAAAAACCATGACAGACTTGAGAATCATGCTGGCCGAGCAGGACATCAAACTTGTATTCTTCCCGATCCAGACCCAGACATATTTGCAATGCGTAAGGTTTCGATCGTGGAGCTTGGAGAGGAGCTGGGTAAGCGGAAGCTGTGTGTAGATCTCGCGCGGCGCAGGGATGGAAGTCGAAGTAGTAGATTTTTGGGTCGCTGCATTTACTAATATCCTTTTCGACTTCCTACTTTCAATATGTCCACCTTTTCGACGTCCTCCTCCTCCGTCAGCATCAACATTTTTTTCAACAATTTTCCCTCGTTTACGAAAGTTCTGCACGTCCGGATTGCTCTGCAGGTCGACGAAATTCAGCCCTCGGCACTCGAGCGAATACTCCTTCGAACTAGCATAAACGCCAAAGTGGATGGCGAGCTCGCTAGTACTATCGCTTTCATCTTCTTCAGTCTGCTCGTTGTCTACAGCATCCAGTTCCCCGCCGTCGTCGCTTTTTCTCGTCGGAGCACCTGCTTCGCGCGGGTGAACTAAATGGGCCGGCGCATCACAGTCACTTACGTCCTCCACGTCCTGCATCACGTCGCTCGCGTTCATCTGCTCAAACGAATCATTGACGCTACCGTGCACGTCCTGCATGACGTCTTCGCTGCCCGCGTTCATCCGTTCAAAAGCATCTTCCGGCTTAAATGAGCCGGTTTGTGTAGGTTTTGCCTCCTCCGGCGGGGGAAACAACTGCAGCAGGCCGATCCGACACGCATTCAAAGGGTCGTCGTAAGGCACAGCGGAGGACGGCGGGCCACCTGCTGCTCCGAGGACCGGAGGTATTCTCACGTGACCCGACTTGTCTCGAATTTTTGCGTCCAGCTCTGCTGTTCTGTGTGCTGCTGAGCCATCAAATAAATCTTCATTATCGGCAGTTATATTCGCTTCTGCTTCTTTGATGTGAAGATCTCCGTCAGGTTTTATTTTCGTCGGCCCAGATGAAAAGAAGATCCTCTGGCCGCTGCTTCTGTGCGTTGCCAGCACGTCGTGCACACTGTTGCAGGACACTTCCACGATCACAGCGGTGAGGTCCATCTTGGACCGGAACCACTTGGTTTTTTCACTCCCCCCGGTGGAAAACACGCGAACGAATTCCCGTAACAGGACCTCAGTGGGGTTCTGACTCACCTCGCCAAACGGCCCGAAAGCCGTCAACAGAACCTTTCGCTTTCTGTTTTTCCCGCCCGGCTTGTCGTAGTTGCCGCAATGATCAGAGGTGGAAGACATCACTCGTGCGTTTTGTAGTACCTGATCTCGGGTCGTCGTGGTGGACTGTGAAGCTAAAGCAGCGCCGTTGTGTTGCATGGTGTGAAGATCCTGGGCGGCAGGCAGGCCATCTGCGCCCTCCGCTGCAGGGAAACCGAGGCTCGCCATGCTGTGTCTTCTCTCAGGTCGGTTTTGTTGTTTTATGCCAGCTGTTCTTGTAGTGGGATTTTCTTGGAAAATAAAAACTGTATTCCATTGGTATGTCTAGAAAGTAGTACTTTCAAATCAAAAAAAAAATGAATTGCAGAAGACTAATTGTGTTTTGGTTCCTTTTCATGATGCATTTTTCATTGCGAAAGAAGAGCTCAGTGGGTGTGACCATTACGATCCTTGATACTATCTAACTATGATACACGGCGTCTGCGCAAAGATAAAGAAATGAAAGCTGCAACGGGTCTTGAGAATCAAAATCAAGGGACGGATAGGAGAAAAAAAACACGGGTAGGATAAAAACGCAAAGTGGACCTGTATCTTTCGGACGCCAATAAAGCACGAAAAGTCTCACGAACTATCGGACAAATTTCCATTCTGGTATCCAACCGATGAAGGCATTATTGCCGCGTCCGCACTTTTACTACTTTCCTGTCCGTTTCTTGACTTTTCAAGTTGTTTTATCCTGGAGTAAAAAAATGTAAAAGTGAACACTTCTTTTGTTTCCCGATTCAACATAACATCAAAACCTGCATAGCAGGCCGAAACTCCGCTACATTTTTTTTTTCCGATCAAGCTCCAAGTCCTGTTCTTGCACATAGAGGTTTTCAATGTCAGCAGCTAATCATACAAACGCGGCGCTGCAGCCTAGCACAGAGGGTATAACAGAGCAGTCGGACTCCGCTCCGCTGTGCGACATAATATTATTAAAAATCGCCCAATCAAGTTGTTCTGACAACGGTTCTTCCAATCAACAAGCTAGAGATTCTGCGCTGGTACAAACGGTGTTGAACGGTCAACATTTCCACGCACGACTCATGGTAGAAAAGTGATGAACCTGCCTCTCCTGCTATGTTCAAACCGGCGTAACAACTTACTTTTGTACTAGCATAAAGATGACAATGATCCTACAACAAGCCAATAGACGCGGCCAACAGCAACGGAACAAGTTCAATCAATATAAGCATAAAATCCGCCACACAATTACTGTTTTAATTTGGTACATTTCATCCAATAGCCGAGGTCACTATTTTTTCTTCCACGTGCCCTGACCGAACGTGGTGTATTGCATGTGTTCCCCGGCCCCGGGACTCTGCATGTAGGCCCGGGTGGCCTTGTTTCGCGTGTAGGTTGCGGTGAAGTGTGGGTAGTTGTGGTTGTTGGCTCTTACTTGCACCTTTTTAACCTCGTACACCGTCTCGCGAAGCTGTTTTTATTGTTTCGTTTGTCACCGCTTTAGCGAAGACACGAACAGGACGATATTTAGCACGACAAAGACAATTTGCATGTTGTACTATCTATAGACAAACTTGGTCATCTTCATGCAAAAATACAACAGCCTTTACTGCCCAGTTGTATCGAAAAACTGTACAAAAAAGCAATATTGAAAAAATGAGTAATATACGTCCTTCGTGAAGCTGAAGTTTGGACCACGCTCGCGTAACTTTTGCCTGTCTATGTCCTCCTTTGCTGGGAAATCACCGGACTTTTTGTACCTGATAGTGATAACGCGGAGAAATAAATTAGAAACTTCAGCATGATCGGAAAGGATAAAACCAAAACACAGAACCAGAAGCACAACACTGCATCAAGTAGACTTGTCATATATAAAAATTAAAATACGCGCCCGGCCCAGGGACCCACTGCGTTGCGCGCATGTGCTTTTGTATCCAGGTGTTTCGCGATTTGATGGTGCCCTGTTCGGCGGAAGGCTTCAGCTCGGAAAACTGGTTGTGCGGCCCACTGCGGTTCATGCCTGCAGTTTATAATTTTTTGCATGCGATTTTTATGTACTATACTTACGACAATAAATCTTCACAAAAAATCCCTTAAGCAGCTGAGAGAATTGAGGAATGCGAACTGCTCATGATCGAGAAGACAATAACAACGAATCCGGAAACGAAAAGGAAAAGAGAAGTTCACCAAAAACATTATACTCGTCTGCAGCTCGTGCTTCCTCCCCAAGGTTGTCCAGCTTGGGGCTTTTCGTAACGTTTGCTCGTTGATTTTCCATCCTTCCCGCCAAGCTGTATCGGCCATCTTGCCTTATGAAACCTCCAAAGCCTTAAAGAAGAAGCACAGTATCCAGGCAGCACGACGACGACGCACAGGTCGTTATTATTTCCTAGTACGCCTATAACAATCGGCTCCTACTGGAATGCTTCTATGCAGTAGAACTACAGCGAAGATGCTTTTGACTTTATGTACTGACTTTACGAATTGTACTCCTGTCTTCTAGGCTGTTAAAGTGATCTTCACGAGGACAACACGCTATCAAGACGATTCGAACCGGAAAGCTGCGCGTGGCCCCTCGTCTTCGCAGCTAGCGCATCCGGTAGTACTTTTCGCTCAAGAAGTAGGAGCGATCTGAACGATCACCAAGCTGTATTGAGAATATCACGTGCGAAGTCGGAAACACAATCAAATACGTCCGATTCCTGCAAAACGAAATTAGGTCGAGGATCTATACGAACGACACGAAGTTGACGCATGAACGGATGTTGAACGATCAAAGGCTGGTGACTTCTAATTAGGCAGTGCCTAATTAGTCTCGAGCGTGCCGCACGCTCGAGAAACACCAAGTGCTGCACCTTGAATATTCATTGGACTCCACTTCCCTTCTCCGATGGTGATTCTTACTTTAATTTTACATGAGCAAGACAACTTGACGCGTACAGGGTTTGACATCGTACAAAGTTACTCTGGAGGGTGGCGGTGGTTCCACAAGAAAAACTAAGGTCGTTTATTTGAGGACAGATCCAATCTTTCAAAAAGTCGATGGGCGCCCGTGCTTGTTCCGCGAACTGCTGCATTTGATGTTCTATTTTTCATCCCGTGCTGTACGTTGGTTTTACTAGTCACGCGGCCCGCCCCGAAGTAGTCGTGATTTTAAGTACTTTCTCCATTTACTAGCCACGCGGCCCAGTTGTACCGCTCGCACCGCGTTCTTCGGGACTGACGGGGGAAGTGGAAAATTTGCTGTTGCGCTGTGCTGCAGTTTTGCGAGGGCCCGACGACGAGGAGCTACCGACATTCTGCAGCGGCGGCAGCTTCCGCCTCCGCACAAAGGGACTCACCTCTTCGCGGGGGTCGAAAATGCCACGGCGCACGGGTGGCGACGAGGACACACTGGTGTAATTCGACAGTAGTCTGCCGCCCGCGGCCGCCGTAGACGAAGATCCCCCCCGGCTGCTGGCGGCGCTGATAATATTTTGGCAGACCAAGATCTTCGCACCTGCTCTCGTACATGCGGGTCCAATTGGAACAACTCCATGCAGGTGGGAGACAAAGACATGGCCATGAGATTGAGTATTGTTGATTATGATTCTCATATCATAACGTAGAAAATAAACTCTTTACCACCGCCGCAAAGCTCGCGTACAGGCTGCGAACGTGCCGGCGTACACCCCGGGACTAGTTTGCAGCGGCCCGTCATCGTCTGATAGTGATAAGATGAATTATGGGTAAAAGTAATTGCATGGACGTCATTCGATGCGCAGGAGCGGGATGATGAACCACCATGAACTAAAACGGCAAAAAGAAAAACAATGGCAAGCTTGTTCGGCACTGTATAAGCAAAAACTAGGTGGTCCTTCTTATGCGCCGCGACTTCTGACAAGCTAAAAATACTTATTACACAGCAAATAAAATTAGACTACAGCGAAAAGGGAGGTAAACAACGCATGTACTGCTCGTTTCACCGCCTTCTTCCTCCAAGACCGCATTCAGCACGCTGGCCTCATCTTCCGAGCAGCTCGGCGGTGGTCCCGACGACGATTTTGTTCCATTCCCAGAAGGACAACCACTACCCACCGCACGCAGCAATGAGGCAGCCGCGCCTTCATCCACTACACTGTGGGATGAATAAACAAGCGGAAAAATAACTCCAGGTGTCGTGCTGCTGACTTCTAAATGGTTTTTCAGCACGACATTGATTCGGTCGAGGAATGTTCTGGTCTCTTTCAGCGCCTGCACCGCCACATCGTGGATGTCATTATTGGTGGTCGCCTCATCAGTATAGCTGGTCTTGGTGCCCTTCGTATTTTTTCCTCGCTCCAGGCCGGTGCTACTACACTCGTCCGCGATCCGGCTGGCCGCCACCCGGTAGTATCCCACAGAAAAAAACAGGCGCCAGGGCATATCATTATTTGTGATGCAAAAATAAACTCACAGAAAAATCTTGTCATGGGCGACCCTATATGTACCAAATATAGCCGCTGGGGCGGGGGTAGTGAGGTCCTGGGCGTTTTTTTGCCGACCGCAGCCTTGGCCGCGGCTTTGCTTTTTATGGGTTCGCCATACCACCGTGAGTAACGTTATGCCGCACGGTATGATGGCCACTTGGGAAACGTTGCAAATTTTGGCACATTTCCAAAATTACTTTCCGAAAGCCAGCCCCGATGCTATGGGGCCGATCCGGGTGCCACGGGGGCCGCCCAGAAAGCGAAGAAAAACCGGGCCCATAGCATGCGGATTGGCTTTGCGCGTCTGGCGCGCTTTTTATTTTTCGCGTATTTATTTTTCACGCCGGCGCTTTTTGCAAAGCTTCCCAGGCTCTAAAACCGGCGAAAAGGCGGCCGCTTTCGCGGCCGCCCAAAATGCTCCGAAATCGCGGCCGTGCCGAGCTGTTTCGCTGTTCTGATTTTGGGCGCGTTTTTTGCGCGCCCTTTTTTGGGCGCCCCAAATCGCCAGGAACTAAGGCGGCGGGCGCCTCAGAAGGGCGCCCCTTTTGCCGGCTCCCCTGCGTCGTTTTATCAAGTGCGAATCGATAGTTTTCGACCGGGCTTGTTTGCCGCAAACGCCCCGGCCGCTTGATAAGTGAAAACTTTTTATGCTCAAAAACACTTCCGGCCGCTTGAAGACTGCCGGTCGTTTTTCACGGGAGGTGTCAAAAAAACTCCCTGGTTAGAACCGTTCGGTGACCTCACTACATATAACATGCTGCTGAAGACACGCATGAGATGAGATTTTGTGTAAGTATATCTATTTTTGCATCACAGGTTGTATGCCCTGCCTGGTTTTTCCTGTGGGATAGATAGATCAGGGCGACCACCCTCTTCCGCCCGGACGGCTGGCGCGGCCCCGAGTGTTGTCTCATGCATAGCCGAATGCGCTAGAGTTGTTAGTTTCAGGTGAAAATTGAGCGCAAATAAATCTCAAATTATATACGTACAGACCCGCGATCTTTATTTTCGCTCGCGCTTACTTCAAGCCGCACGATGGGCATCGCCTCCGAAACAGACAAAAAAAGTCGAATTTTTGAGTTGATGCATAGATGAAAATTTCGCTTTGTGATAATTGTGCACTCCTGAATTTTAGCTGTCCCACATCCTACACCAAGTGCACTAGTAGTGGTCCGCTTCTGAAAACACAACCAGCGAACACGACACCAGCCGTGTTCTCTTTCACACGCTCCCCATCAATAAGTGGTCGCTCTTTTTTCAGTCACTTCTTGCCTCCTACGTTCCCCGCGGTCGTTGGTGAGGCAAGTTACACACATTTGTACACGCTGCAAGAAAACAAATTTTGTTCAGCTGTTAATTCCAGATCAAGATCGCACCAATTGAGGAAACAGTCAACGTCGTTTGTAGATTATACATGCAATAACCAAAAGATACAACATGTAATCTTCGATAGGCTCATCAAGTGCACAATATCGAATTGGTTCTTAGTATCCTATTCATTTTATCGAAACACCAACAACTCCTGTCCTTCCGTTGCCGGTCATTTCTTTTCCCCCCTGGCTTCCGGAAACCGGGGTCTGGGGAAGCGGCGCGCGGTGCCAAAGCCAAATTTGGGCGCGCTGCGCTTCGCCCCGTCCACGTTCAGGTGCTTGGATTGGTCGTAGTGGTTGGGCGCGGGGAACTATCAAAGAAAAAAACTGTGTTAGTGTAGGTGTCTTGGGGCGACGGCATGACAAATCTACTCTGCATGACAGACAAAGCCTGTCATGCGCAGCTAGTAAGTGAAAATACAAATGAAACAAATAGGACTTCATGGTTGGCTAGCATGACAAGTATAACAGTGTTGCATGCTTTGCATCACAGACTTACACTTACAACACAGTTTTTTTCTTGCATAGGAACTTCTTCTGTGCCTGCGTGGTGTAGTCGATCCGAAACTTCAGCGTGTAAGCCGGCGGCTCCAGCGCCCCCCCCTTCTCGTGGAAGTGCCGCAGGTCGCGGACCGGCACGTTGCTGGTGCGGGCCGGGTTCGGGGCCCCCACGATGTACGGTTTACGACTGTTCACGCTCCACTTCGGCGGGGCATTCATGGCGCAGTCCTTGGCGTCCGGCGGGTACCGCCCCGGATCCTGGCCCGGGGGCAGGCTATCCTGTGTAAAAACGTCCCCACCCCATTATAGTCAAGACGGAAAATCTGCTAGACAAATCAACCAGCTTTGGTTGCTTCGCATGACAAATTTGCCCTCAAAGTGTGATCCTGTTTAGCTAGTTCAGCAGCATCACAGATCTAGCATACCATGCTGATTTTTCTAGCATCACAAATTACCAAATATAGCCGCCGGGGCGGAGGTAGTGAGGTCGTGGGCGTTTTCTTGCCGGCCGTCGCCTCGGCCGCGGCTTTGATTTTTCTGGGCCCGCCATACCGCCGTGAGTAACGTTAGGCCCCACGGTATGGCGGCCGCCTGATAAGCGTCGCGAATTTTGACAAATTTTCGAAATTCCTTTCCGAAAGCCAGCCCCCATGCTATGAGGCCGATCCGGGCGCCACGGGGGGCGCCCAAAAAGAGAGGAAAAATCGGGCCCATAGCATGCGGATTGGCTTTGCGCGTCTGGCGCGCTTTTTCTTTTTTGCGTTTTTATATTTCTCGCCAGCGCTTTTTGCAAAGCTTCCCAGGCTCTGAAACCGGCGAAAAGGCGGCCGCTTTCGCGGCCGCCCAAAATGCTCCGAAATCGCGGCCGTGCCATGCTGTTTCGCTGTTCTGATTTTGGGCGCGTTTTTTGCGCGCCCCTTTTTGGACGCCCCAAATCGCCAGAAACCAAGGCGGTGGGCGCCTCAGAAGGGCGCCCCTTTTGCCGGCTCCCCTGCGTCGTTTTATCAAGTGCGAATCGATAGTTTTCGACCGGGCTTGTTTGCCAGCAACGCCGCGGCCGCTTGATAATTGAAAATCTTTTTTGTCAAAAAACACTTTCGGCCGCTTGAAAACTGCCGGTCGTTTTTCACGGTAGGTGGCAAAAAAACTCCCCGGTTAGAACCGTTCGGTGACCTCACTACATACAAAACACGAATGGAAAATGCATATGCTTCTCATGGAGCTCCGCATGAGAAACTTTTTTGGCATGCAGCTTTGCATTGCAAATCTGTCCAAATCTGGGGTGTGGACGTTTTTGCTCAGGATACAGGTTCGCCACAGTTTTGTCGTCCACCCGCGGATTGAAATTGTTCAGCGTCGCGGTGTATCAACCGCAAATCATACCGATCTGGGTCTGGAACTTGCAATGCTTGCAGGGTACAACTGTAAATTCTGTGATGCATATCGTGCAAGAGCACCGCTAGCTTGTGACGTTGCAAAAGAGTAATTCGCTTCATCAAATGCGGAACAATACTAGGAGTAGGATTCGGAATACGCAACACGATGTTCCCAAAATAAAACTCCTCATGCTTCCGAGCTGGGCAATGGAGTCCTCTGCAGCTCATATCGCTGCACCAAGTAGCATGAAAACCTGCTTCCGGACCCAGATGACAACGTATTTGCAGTGCATACGGTCGGCTCGCGGGGAATAATCGGGTGCTTTTGGTCGACAACGCCGATGTCGTTGGGTCCAAGGCCCTGTTGAGGATATGTAATTGTATTTGTCTTCAAGATCGTGCGAGGATTTAATTTTGATCGTCTTACCTTCAATGAGATGATCTTTCGCGCTTTCACAACATACTATAACAAAAAAGCCTCCGAAAAAAAAAATTGAACTTACTACTAGATGCAGCCCAGAACAGCCGAAAATAGAGCTCTTGTACCATCGACTTTTCCCCGACCCCTTTGCGTGGTTTGTTGAACCAGGTTCGCTCCCTATCAAAAGGAAAAATCCCCCCTCCCCATATCGAAACGGTATGATTCCGAAGATTTGCGTTGCTGATTTGAGACCACAAATCACGTCTGTCTTGCAAGAAGACAAGTGCAGAGGCTTCCGCGCCATTGTGGCAGCGATTTGGCATGCTGTTGGGCCTAGGGGACGCCCGTTTGTAATGCTAAACAACTAGACCCAAACGCCCCTACCTAGGCTGAGAATCTGGCTGCGATGCCTTACTGCAAGACAGCGCGCATTTGTGTACGGAAACCCCGCATCACAGATTTCCCTTTTGATATGGGGACGGGGGACTTTTCATTTTGATACTCCCCCCGGTAATGGAAGTACTCCTGCGGCTTCCGCTTGTACACGTTTGTGTCGTAGTTGTAGACCGGCCCGGGCTATCAAATGCAAATATGTCTGGGTCTGGAAGAAGGCACTTGTTTGTCATGCATCTTTTGGATTATGCAAATGGTCTGTAATGCACGCAGAAGCATTACAGGCTTTGCGCAGGCCTTCTGATAAGTACAACCTTTTCTGCGTGAGGAATTCCCGATTTGCTTAGCACTTGCTTAGCACGAAGTGGGCAGCTTTTGGTGATCATGCAATAGAAATTTTTGCCTATTGCACAATCCGCATCACAAGTTCCAACCTTCCAGACTCAGACATGTTTGCAATGCATACGGGACTTCGCGCCGCCGCCATCTTTTTGTCGTACTCGAGTCGCTGCTATCCTGTGCAAAAGTATCGCACTCGTATTGCACTCATGCATTACAAATCTTTTTGTTAAGGTAAATCCGCATTACAAATTTTATTTCTCATACTCATGCTGAGAAAATTTGTAATGCATTTATACGAGTACGATACTTTTGCAGTTCATACCTGCGCGATGCTCCAAATCGGCGCGTTGTGCAGTACCAGTTTCTCGCCAGCCTCGATCTCCTTCAGCGACGGCAATCGGGGGAGATTTGGCGCGTAGATCCATTTCATAGAGTACCGGTCCGGCTCGTTCTCGGGCGACGGCATTTTGGCGACGATGCACCGGGGGGTGGACAAGAACTAGAAAGAATAAGAAAAATTTCGGCACTGGAAATAAAGCGAAATTGTCCGCAGTTTCAGGCAGGGTTTTCACAGCTAAGTAACAACTTTCAACGCCAAATTTTCACTTTCCTTGTTGCTGCACCGGATGAAAATTATTCGTGTTACATAGTCGTTTACTATAGGCTTCGTAGCTGAGTGAAGTTGCTTGCAATAAGAAACTAAGCCGAGAGAACAAGGTGACGCAGACGAGGGCGGTAAAAACGAGAACGAGATGACGATCAACGACGAAGATGACCAGTGCCATTTATGTTTATTATACAGCTTCTCTTGACCACACTTGATATTTTCTTCACCCGCAACTCTCACAACTACTTCTCAACGAACGTACTATTCTAATACCACCCGAAAAGTACTCTTGCGAAAGCTATCTACTCCGTCACTCGATTTGCTACTGTGTTGCTAGGCTGTGGTCCGCTGCCTGCTGGACAACAAAATTCATTCGTTCCAAAGAAGTAAAAATGGCTTCTCCACTGCTGTGTCCTTCTTCCGCTCTGATGTGGTCACAGCTGGCGTTGTATCATCTTCGTCCTTCTCTTACCTTTCACTTTCTCTTAACTCTTATCCCAATGCAGAAAGCAAAAAATATCTTTATTGTACACAGGATTTTCATCTTCAGCAGGCCAAAATATTGTACTTGTTTTTAACTCGTCTGCATAGTGCTGTTCTGATTTCCATTTACCTCTTTTTTCGCTTCATTCTGTACTTGTTGCTCCTTCCTCAAGCAGCTAGCGTTTCATTCGTTTGGTTTTTGTTCCATTTCCTCCTGTCGCCATACTAGCGATAACCACCACGTGTCAAATGTTCATGTTGAACCAGGTCTGCAGAAGCAGGTTCATCAATCGTACAAGAAACCACGCCAGTGAAAACTCTAACTCGCTATCGATCAACCGAGTTGAATTATGATTCTGTTTCTGATTGTTGACACGACGCGGAGGTGGCATCATAAGTACTTATGATGCATTGCATTTTCAATTGTTCATCCGAAACAAAAGCTCTCAAAGACAAGGAGGAAGAAGTAAACTGAGAAGCAATGAACTTTTCATGAAACAAGCGCCCTCATCTTCTATAGGACTGGTTCTGGTAGATCGTTGTCGTAGTTCATCACAACTACTTGAAGCGTAGTTCATTATCATTGCTGCTGCGTTAGAAACGTTTTATCTTTCACATTGGTCGTTGTACTAGCAGTCGTGCCCTTCTGATCCTCGAGTTGCAGCTGCTTTTTTGCGTCCTCCAGTGCCTTTTTTCTCGCCTCGACGGCAAGCGACTTCCATTCCGTATCCTTCAACGTTTGGTAGTACCGGGCGGAATCCTGAAGAAAATTCTGAAAGTTCATTTGGTGCATGATATCCTTCAGCTCGTGCTCACGCTCGACCATATCAAAGCAAAAGAGTTCGTCACGATCACTCATGTTGCCCATAATTTTTGCAATACACAATAACAATATTCTGGCATGACATGCGTAATAACAATGCATCACAGTCCTGAAATAACTTTTTAGGCGATTATTGCCCTTGTGTAGTTCTGGTTTCTTTATCTCCTGCAAGGCAAGAAATAAAACCAGAGATGCCAGAAAAAGTTTCTGATGCAAAAGAGCCTGCAACGGTTAGTGACTGTGACGAACTTTTTTCTTTTCATAGAGCAGTTTCGAAGTGTACTCTTGGGTAACCTGGACCAGCTCCTCGTCTGCCTTCTTACCTGTGGAGGAGGTGCATGTGATTTTTTTTGTATCAGTACAACATGGAACAATGACAATGTCAGGGTAGTGAGTACGGTTCATCTTTATCATTGAAAAGAAAAAGTTCAAACGAATTGCTCGCATGAAATAAAAAAAGCCCGCCTGGTCAATGTTGTACATGCAAGCTGCTCGTCCCGGGCCTTCCTCTCTGCCCGCTCTATTTTGATGTCGGTGTCCTTTATGAAGCCCTCGTTGCTGAGCACCACGTTTTTCAATTCCAGCTGGCGTTTGTCGAAGGACTCTGCGAATGGTGTTTTGGTTTTTGTTTTTATAACTTGATCTGTCGGAGACAACAACGGGCCGAGCTAGCGAACGCGGGTCGCCAGACCGAAAAAGCTGACAACCCCGATGGCGGAGAAAGAGAGGCCCGTTGGTACGAGGTTGCGAAGTATGAAAACGAAAAGCGCTTGTCAGCGCGGGTTCGTTGTGCACACGCACGTGAGCCGACTCATTTTGTTTTCATACGGAGCAACAGAAGTACAAAAAAAAGAAGAGAAGAGACAACGAAAAAGCCTG
Organism: Amoebophrya sp. A120; assembly: GCA_905178155.1. Taxonomy (NCBI): domain Eukaryota; class Dinophyceae; order Syndiniales; family Amoebophryaceae; genus Amoebophrya; species Amoebophrya sp. A120. The sequence goes on along the minus strand of CAJINV010000011.1, from coordinate 3,336,408 downwards.
AGCATCCTGACATGTGCTTGACGGCCGTGGCGAGAAACGGAAAGCAATTCCACATGTAGCACAGGCGTGAAGAGAAAGACACGCCAACCCAGGTTGCTGAAGACAAATGATCCTGAGAGCGAGGCCCAACCAATTTAGAGACATGAAGACGCGAGCAATGTTTGTATGCTTGCGCACGAAACCCAACAAAGGCTTAGTTGCCCGATGAGCTACCACTTGCGTTAACCATAGAAGCACAAACAACGCACCGAAGATGACGCGGCTTCACATGCAGCAACGCCTCGTGTGCCCCATCTTACAGACGCCGCAGCACCAATAAGAGGCGTCGACACGAAGGCTGCATGGTTACAGATGAAGAAAGACAAGTGAGAGGCGGCCGCTTATAGCTAGCCTAGCACTAGAACTAGATGAAAAAGTTGGAACAACAGACACTCACCGCACAGCATGCGTTGCCAAGGACGCGCATAGGTGCGTAGGAAGTAGCCAGAAACTGAATGCGTCCCCTGACGCCGCGAGCCAATGCCGGTCGCCGCATTCGTGCCGCAACAACAAATGGGAACCCGCGCAACGGTCGGCGCTGCGTCGTATAGCCGGCACTTGAATGAAAGTAGTGGCCACATAGCATGCAGCCTGTGAGTGATGGGAATATAGGCGGCGCAGGCCAAAACCAGCTGCAGAGCTGAGTAGAAATAAGTAGAAGGCGCCGGAGATCATGCAGGAAAGAAAACTTGAACGCTGAGGGAGTAGAACCTTGCGAGCCAAGGAGAAGAGGCAACACTAGATAAGACAAGCTGGCGGTTTGTCGAAGGACTCTAGATAAGTTTTTCAATTCCAGCTGGCGTTTGTCGAAGGACTCTGCGAATGGTATTTTGGTTTTTGTTTTGTTTTCATCAGAACATTAGAGGGTCTTTAAACTTTGAAAAAAGACTTTTCTCCTTTGATATCACGTGATATCACGTGATATCAAAGAAAAAAAGGAGAAAAGTCGATTGTGCTGTTGATATCACAGCACGCGTGATATGTAGAAAAATGCAAAAACACAAGGAATTGATGCAAAAACAGAAGGGATCGATGCTAAGACAGAAGGAATTGATGCAAAAACAGAAGGAATCGATGCTAAGACAGAAGAAATTGATGCTAAAACAGAAGGACCGAATGCTAAAGCAGAAGGATATGATGCTAAAACAGAAGGATTTGATGCTAAAGCAGAAGGATGTGAAGCAAAAACAGAAGGACTTGGACCAGGAGCTGCTCGCTCTGGTATCAATCCAGCGGACTTTTCTCCTTTGCAAGGAGAAAAGTCCGGACTTTTCTCCTTTGATCAAAGGAGAAAAGTCGTCTGATCCATATCAAAGGAGAAAAGTCCGACATCGCGGACCCTCTGATCCATATCGAAGGAGAAACCCCGATACTTATCACAGACCCTATCCCACCCAAACCTTAGCCACCGAGCTCGTCTCCGCTCTGTTTCGCAGTGAAGATCAGAAGGAGCTTGCCTCCACTACGTGTTAACGCGGAGATCAGCGGCCGGCTCCTAAGGAAGAGATTTCCTATAAAGAAACGCGGAAAGCCCAGGGGCGAGCGATTTCCTAAAAGAAATCATGCGGAAAACCCGGACGAAGCGATTTCCCAAAGGAAATAATGCGGAAAGCCCAGGAAAAGGGATGTCCCAAAGAAAATCACGCGGAAAGCCCAGGAGAAGGGATTTCCCAAAAGAAATCACGCGGAAAGCCCAGCAAAGGGGATTGCCCAAAGGAAATCACGTGGAAAGCCCAGGAGATGGAGAAGGGATTTCGCAAAGGAAGTCATGCGAAAAACCCAGGAGAAGGGAATTCCCAAAGGAAATCACGCGGAAAGCCCAGAAGAAGGGATGTCCCCTTCTGAAGGAAATCTCGAGAAGCCCCGACTTCCTGAATAAGATGTTTGGAAAAGGGGGCTTCTTCTAGAGAAAACGAGGGGCGAATTGCTGAGCACCACGTTTTTCAATTCCAGCTGGCGTTTGTCGAAGGACTCTGCGAATGGTGTTTTGGTTTTTGTTTTAATCAGAACGTCGAAAGCTGCCCAAAGTTAAATTAAATCAAAGAACCATTGGTAAAAAATAGAAGTACCCGCACGAGTGCATCGAGCTTTTTTTCCTTAGCCGACAAGAAAAGCAGGCTTCCTTCGAAAAAAAAATCCACTCTACAACAGGAACCTCGAGAGGAACAACTACAACAACAATCAATAGACTTCTAGCATAAAAAACTGTCAAGGAACCTGCTTTCTGACTGCATATGGCCAGCCTTTCCCGGGTCGCGACCCGCGTCGCGTCGAGTTCTCGTCCGACGTCCCAGTTCTCCCGCTCTTTTATGCAATACAAATTTCCCGTACATGTACTAGATGCACCGTCGCAACCAATTTCACCAATTTGGAGTGTACTAACACTTGTCATGCTACACTAGGATCGTAGCCAAGTTTTGTCATGCAGCGACCGCACTTGTACGTGTACGGGAATGAATTTCCTGTGGATATCTTTCTTCAAAAGGCGACACCTTTGCGGCTCTTCTTTCATCTGGTCCAGCATCTTCCTCTGCTTCCGAATCTCGCGGTCAAGGATCTTGGGGTCCACAGGGACCGCCCGCGTGGTCCGTACCACCGGTGGATTCTTTTTGTTCGCGTTAAAACCCTCCATGTGGGCGGTGGTCCAAAAGGAATCGACGTGCTGGCCTTGGCGTTCTTGCGTAGACAGGAGTAGTAGACCGGAAAAGAGTACACGTGACTACGAGGGTGGAGGTTCTTTGCAACTTTTACTCGTCGTAGTACTCCATGATCTTCAGCACGGAATGTCGTTCACGGCGTGGAAAGACGGCGGAACGAGGCAAACCAAGTACTTACTAATTCTTGTGCGGGAACTGCGAAGGAACTACCGGATGTCGAAAAAATATCGCCCGGTAAAAGCTGCGTCGGCTGGTGGAAGCGGCAGGTTGGGACAGGCACAAGGAGGTGGAGGCGGGGGCAACAAGGGTATAATGTATCTTTTGAGCAAACTAATATTCTTCCGGGCCGTGGTTCTCTGTCTGCTATACGTGGTTCCTGGACTTTTCAAAAACTATGTCCCTTTTCTACTCAATGCCGCGGCTCTTGCTGCTCGAAAGAGGAAAGACGAGTCATCTTTCGAACTACATCTGCTCGTGTGTAGTACAACGGAAACCGACAGCTACATCGCTGCCAACCGGTGTGCAGCACGAACCTGAGTCACAACTCAGCAGAGACGTATGATATCTTAACGCTCTTGCACGGCGCTCGACGGTCCCTCCCAAAGCGAAACCAACTCTTTCTCTCAGAGTAGTAGAAACCATGACACGACTACGACCACGAACTAACAAGTCGGCTCCTGCGACAAAATCTGTCAATGTGCTCTGTGCGAGCCGAAAGAAGCTGAACCTGTTGTGCTGATGCTCTATTTCAAAAATAACAGATTTTCTATTCGATTCGACTTGCTGGAAAAATGTTGGCAAATAGTGTTTCATGTTATGAGAGAGAATAAATTAGCATGAGAATCGCGGAAAAAAGCACTGTGCATCAAAGATACATACTAACAGAAGCGAGAGTTATTTTTGTGAAAAGTAGCTTTTTCCTTTGCTTTAGGGGTTGAAGTAGAAAAATATCAAAAGAACAAAACGACTGTGATCTTTGGGTCGTGTGGGTCAGGGTATGATATGGAAGTGAATCAACCAAAAGATCAAAGGGGGACCAGAGAAACTATATCTATACTGTGCGTGCACTATAAAAGTGAAACGCTCCTTTTGAAGAAGCTAAAAATCATACTACGACACAACAATAGTGAAATATGAACATGTTGTGTACTATTTCAAAATCGAAGATACGTATTTCTTTTCACAGCAGCTGCCCTCCTCGCATCAGGAGGTGACAGCGATAATTTTTTCCTTAGAATCGATTAATTTTGGTCGTCAACATGGTCGACGGCGTGCAGGTGAATAATTTCCTCGAGTACTGTGCAGCGAACTACTGAAATTTCTATCCTCTTCTCCCTTTTTGGTCGAGGACCGCTTCTGGGTTGAAGAGCTCTTCGGGGATCATGCCCTCCCAGCACGCTGTGACGACGCCCGACATGAGGACCTGGTCCTTCGCGTCGTTAAACTCGTCGTCCGGGTCCCCCGCCACCTTGCCCTGGTTCGGCCCAATCTCCGCGACGATGTGCGCTTTCCGCGGGGACAGCTGCCAGTTAAAAAGCTTCGGCTCCTGCAGCTTCTCGTTCCAAAACGGCATCAGCGTGCTCATCACCGACCCGGTGGCCTCCTGCTCCTCGCCCGTGCTCCCGTCGAACACCCGGGTGACGAAGGTACAGTCCTCGCCCTCGTCCGTTTTCCCCGATTTCGACGGGGCAGTCGCGACGATGTAGCCCACGTTCAGCTTTGTACTTGGATTGGCCTCCACTTCCTTCACATACCTGGAGGATCATGTCGTGGGGATTGTATAATTTTTCAGGACGATATTATTTGATTGTTCAGGTAATTTTCATACCATAGGCCGCACAAAAGTATAGAATAGTATCCAAAAGTCTCTGACGATGCTCGAAAATAAAGGAAAGACCGCTGGTAGTACGGATAAATCGTAAATAAAAGCAGCAAGAACGGTTCTTGTACCAAAGAACAATAGGTGCTGCGCGCTCAACATCAATAAAGTCAACATTTCATCAGCATAGTCTCTGTACCTGTCGCAATCGAATTTCATTTTCCGTATTGCTTCCTCTGATGCGTAGAGCAGGACCAAGGCGTGGTTACTTTTTGACCCTTCCGTGGGCAAGAACGGTATTTCCACGGGGCCGTCGTCTCTGTCGTCTGTTTTATTTCCGCTGTTTGCCTCGACAACTTTCGAGGCGGCCTTGTTGGCCAATCCCTTGAACGCTAACGTGTTTTCCGCCCTAATCTCTGACCTGGCAGCGAACCTATTGGTCTTCTTTGGCCCAGGGTATCCTGAGGAAAATAAACGTCCGCCTGTACTTTTTAGTTGTACTTACCCCATGTTTGATGTCATCTACTCCATGCGAACCTGCATACCACAGGCTCTTCGCGCGCAGCCCCAACATTATGTGACGCATTTATTTCAAGTCGTGTTTCGTGAAACTTATGTGTCAAGAACATCAAATGCGTAGATCAGCCTATAAAAGGCAATTGGATCTGTGACGTCCTCGTCCTCCTCGCGTCTACTGGGCTACTACTAGCTAGGCACTCGACTACTTACAGTGCATAGCGAAAACAAACTTGTGACGCGGAAGTAGACCACCCAACAGTATTAGCTCTCGATTTGTCTTTTTATGCACATTTCCTATGATCTTGACTACGGGGTAAGCACTGACTTCTACGGGCGCCGTTTTTAGTACTCAGGATACCGCGTCATCTTTCGCCACTACCGGCGGATTAAACTTTCCCACGGAGTAGAGGCACTCGAACAGGTAGGCGCCCAGCGGCGACTCGGGGTTGGTCACGGGCTCGAGGATTTTCCTACCGCGCAAACAGGGAAGTTTAATCTCGTAGCGGTGGAGCATGCGGCTGCCGAGGTCGACGGCGACGCGCTTTACCACCATCGTGGCCGGGCCGGCGGTCGTGTCAAAGATCATCACGGGTTTTGGTTTGCTCCCCGGCGCAGCGGCGTTAGGCCCCACGCCACGGTAGATCCTGATGTTCATCGTAGTACCAGATAACGAGAACTAAAATCATTTTATTTTTTGACAAGCAACTTTAATACCGTATCAAACTACACTGAACACGCACGACAGCTCATGGCAAAACCTGAACAACCATGGAGGAACAGCATGCATAATTTCTTGTGGGAGAAAAGATGCTGAGTACAACTAGGGCTGTGGCGGAAGAACAATGTTTATCATTTTTGTTGTCGTGGCGTGGTGCATGAAAAGGCAATAAAATCAAAAATCATTTATACGTGTGCGCCGCGGCGATGATGCTCCTTTCGTGCAGGGGCATCTTTAGCTCCCCCGTCGCGTCGAACACCTGGAAATGGAAGTTTTTCCCGGCCCGCAGCGTGATGAAGGCCACTTCCTTGCACCCGCCCGCCCCTCCAGCGAGGTACTCCTGCGCCATCTGCAGCTTCTGCGCATCCGTTACGTTGTGGTGCACCGCCTGCTCCAGGTGCATGCACACCGCCGGGCAGCCACTTATGGATCGCAAATATTTGCTATTTCTGGGCCCTGAAAGTTGTACTAGAGCTGGTCATATATGCTAACATTGCGGCTGCCATGACATACCAGACTCTCTGATGCATGTTGTTGCACAGGAATCAACGAGTGAACGGATCGAATGAGCAATGGCGCCTCCTGAGAAGTACGAAGAAATTTTTCTCTTGGTTGGGCCATGCAAGAACATGCTTTGCCTGCAACAACATGCGGAATGATTCATAGACACAGCCTATTTATAGCAGCTCCCAAGTTGGTCATGCTTGTTGGATCATGCGTATTTTTGCAAGAGCGCGCCTATCATTGCTCACAGTCCCGCATTGCAACTTTCTAGACCCAGATCGATATTTGCAGTGGATACCCTTGCCCCACGGGCTGCTGCCGTATGAGTTGACCTGCAAAAACCGGATGGGATTCATGTCGCTAGAAGAAGTACTTAATACTACAACCGCCTACAGTGTGATGTACAGGTAGAAATAAAAGGCAGTCAGCTTACAAAAGCCGGCTCATGGATTTTTACTTGATTTGTTCTTCTTCTTCTTCTTTTATTTGGCAAAGCACAACAACTTCTGGCTCTGAATGCCGTACTGTAACAAGACAAGAATATCTCGCTTCGTGAGAGTGCTTGAAATAAGGGAAAAAATGAGGGACGTCGAGGGAGAGCTTGTACTAAATGTAGTTGCATGCAGCTAAAACATCATGATATCAAACTCTATTCCTGGGGGGGAATCAGACTATGGGGGGGTGATAGGTGGTTTTGGCAGAGGTCCTAGATGTGGTGTTGGAAACAAGAAAACGTAAACCATCCACGGCTCGCTTTCGCTGGTAAGCCTTACTTCATTTTTCCACAACGATAAGTACCGATCGTAATCGTATTCACAATACCGATTTTTATATATAACAGTGTGCATACAGCAAAACTCATGGCACAATAGTTCTTGTTGCACATGGTTCTGTATTATCAATTTCGCACGATAATATTTCGTTTCTGCACGATGACTTTTTTGCACGATATTTCCTTTCTACTGTGTGATATTTCTCGCACGATGATGAATTAGATCATCTACTTTGGATACGAGTACGACAACTACGAAATTAAATATTTTTTACCTCCGATGTAGTACATCTATTATGCACCTCGACGACAGGATGACGACGGACCGAAGCTTGTTACGAACGTTATAAAAAAGTGCCTCTGGAGGACACGTAACCTATCGTGCCTACTTCGGCGTCCACCTTGCCGAAAAATCTTCAGGGAAGCGACATCATAGAGTGATTTTTGAACCGAATAGTACTGGAGAGATTCAAACCTGGTCCGGTGTTCTCGTCTCTGCAAAATGAAAATCCTGGCCACATCACAACAGCATACTACAGAAAAAGTTGCTTGCGTAGCAGCAACGCTACTACTATACTCTAGGTTAAGGGAGTCTGTGGTATGGTTTCCAGCGGTCCTGTCGCAAACCCCAGGCGCTTCCCCAGTGGCCGCCCCAGGATCACCGGCATGGGACCTGACTTCGCGGGGGCCGGGGGGGTGCGTAGCCGCAACACGTCTGTCGCAATTACATAATTCTATGTGCATGTCAGAAGAAAAAGAATTGAATCGGTACAAAGACAAACAGAACAAACAATAAACGCAAAAATATTAGAAGCTCGTGAAAGGCTGCAAGTGGATGAGAGAAAGTCGGTGTGGCGTGAAGTCTGTCGGTGCACGTAGACGCCATACTACTTGTTACTTTCACTACTTAACTACACTGACAATAAATACAAATGAAGCAACATAAAACGGATGCTGCAAGACTTTTTACTTGTGAATGCGAATGGGATAGATCGTGAGATAAAAAAGTCAGATCATGTATTTCGCACTTTTTCGAAAACAACACTAGTGCTCATCGCCTGCAAGTGCCAACAAGATCATCGGTAGTATTACAGATGTACGTTGCTTAGGTTTATCAAAATAACTCAATGACTACTACCCTCTTCTTCGTTGTCCCATGTGCATGTCCCAATTTTAGCAGAAAATATTACTTTTATTTTCGTTTCCATTTTCACATTCACAGGTCGAAATTTGATAAAAAAAAAAGGTCACACCCGAGAAGAGGCCCCCTGCTTGCGAGGCTTTTCCTTTTTCTGCCCCCGCGCGGACGGCATTTTCTCCCTCGGCGTCCTACCAGAAGCGCCACGAATGGTTTTCGAAGCGACGTAGGTCCCCGGCGAAAGGTGTCCCAAGCAAAAAGAAAAACGTTCCTACCTCCCCCTTACTTGTCATGCAAATCTGCAGACCTAGTAAGACGCTTCTCAGGCGCAGCTCCATAAGGAGCACTTTTTTCAAATGCTATGATCTGGGAGGTTCTTGTCATGCTGAAATCACTGGGAAATCAAAGGTGATCGCTTTGTTCTGATGCGGCTGCACTTCTACCTGAATACGAGTAAATTTGCTCCTCCTCGCCGCAAAAATTTATTGTTATGCGCAACGGCCAAACCTTGTTGATTTAAGTAAAGCAAGGTCACCATCGTGACTATGCGCGGAAGAAGTGGAGACGTTTTTACTCAGGATAAGGGGCCTCCCCTATCACAATGAAAAATGCCCCCACCCCCGAAGTTGGGAACATTTGTATTGCAAACCTTTCCAAATGAAACATTCGCCCTCTTGCATCTATCAGCATGACAGGTTTCCCATCGTGAATTGCAAAAATTTGTATTGCAAAAGACCCCAGCAAGAGCGGCGCTTGTCATGCAAGCGATGCGATATACGCCTAGACTCTGCATCAGAAAGATTCATACTCCTTTCATGCATGACAAAAGAATTTCATTTGGAAACTTCGCATCACAAATTTCTACAATTTCAGGGGTGGGGGGCATTTTTCACTATAATATCCCCAACCCTCCACCTCGTCTCCCCAGTCCTGGTACTGGGAGTCCGTGTATCCATTGCAAAGAAGTCTGGGCCTGGAAACTTGTGATGCGGGTTGGCGAATCACGAGGATCATACGGCAATTGGCGACCCAACATGACCAAAACATCTCTGAGTTGCTGGGTGTTGGCTGTTCTGCATGACAGGAAAATGCGGCCTTGAGGTAAGTAATGCGCATGACTGATCGCTGAGTTGAGAGTCAAGCTAGCCGAGCATGACATCGACCTTGCACTTTATTTCCGGGAGACTTTATTTTCGACAATATTTGCACTGCATAATGTGGCCCCGCTTACTTCTGCAGCGGCCCAATAGAAGTCTTCCTGCTCGTCCCCATGATATGTCGCTGCGGCGTGCTCCCGAGACTGTGCTTTAAGAGCGGAGCCCCGGCGGCCTTTGTTTTTCTTCGTCCGACTGCTTTTCCTCCCGCCCCGCGGCTCGGTCGTCCGGCCCGGCCGAGAAACGCCGTAGTCCTCTCCCGCATCCTCCTCCCAGAAAGCGGCCTCCCCCTCCGCGTGCGGGCCCGCCCCTGCGCCCACCATGGCGAGTTGTATTACAATGAAAAGCGCCCCCACGCACCATCCACGGAAGGTCCAGTAGTTCTTCCTGATGCATATAGGGTTTTCATCAAACGGAGAACTCTTTATTCAGGCACCATCATCTGCATTATTATTATACCCAAACAGGCATGAACAATGCGAATGCCGCCAAGCTCTTTCTGCAAGACAGAGCAGATTTGCGTACAACGCAAATCCAGCATCAGAAACTTCCTTTTGATATGTGGAGGGGGCGGAATCTTTCCTTTTGATAAGCTCCAACTCCTCCTCCCGTGGCGAGGCCGCCCACTGCACAGCCCGCATCTCCTCCTCGAGTGCTTATCCGGAAAAAAAACGGAGCCCACACCCACCTCCCAGAGCTGCAATGCAGATTCGCAATTGCAAGAGCGCTTGTCGTTGTCCTCATGAGAGGCATGATTTTCAGTTGTACTTTGGCATTCGTAATGCTGTTGTACATCACACGATATTAAGGAGACAGATTTGTGACGGTCGTGCTAGGCCTACTTACCCTTGTTCAGTTGCACGCACTATGCAGTAGAGCGGAACTTGTCATGCGAGATGCCCAAAACTTCTGAATTTATTGTGTTGCAGATTTCTAAACTTCTTGATTATGGGGTCGTCGTGGGGACGTAGTTTTTACCGGGGATAGAGCTTTGCGGCTAACCACAAACTTCTTCTTGTTCCCCATTGTCAAACCGGGCGCCGGAACGACGCTGGGTGCCGAGGGAGGTTTCGACAAGTCGAGGGTAACCACCTGGCTCGCTCGTTCTGCCGCGCCGATGTAGGCTTCCGGCCGGTGGTGTGCCATCACGGTCTGAACCCCGAAAGCGACACCGCCGAGAACACAAAAACCGCCGACGCAGGCGGCAACGACGATCAGAATCGTCGTCCCATCGTCCTCGGAGTCATCCTCCGGAGCAGGCGAACTTTATGACAATGGAAAAAGAACCCCCCTCCCCGTAGTGAAGCGGTGATTTTTTGTGAAGCATGATGCGTGAAGATCACGAATGGCGTTGCCATCGCAAAAGGCAAGTATATACTAAAGATGTGCACTGTAGTAGTGCTGGCTGGCGTGGGAAGGCTTTGCGCTTTCAGCATGACAGGAAGCTGCAACTGGAAGCAGAAAACAGCATGAAAATTAGCCTCCAAACGAGGCCGCAACTGCGTCCCTTGGCTTGCTAGGAATACAAGTTGATTTGCTTTACGGAAATCGAAATCCCACGTCACAAATCTCGTTATTTCAATCTTGTGGGGAGAGTGGATTTTTTCTCATGATAAAATTTTCTTTTTGTACAGAAGCCGCCAGCCCGACTTGTGGGCTCTCCTGTGTAAAGAGCCCCATAGTTGTCATACAAATTATAATCTGCATGCTTAAAATGCCTCTCATGCGGAGCCCCATGCGCACAGGAACGGCCAAAGCCTGCTGATTTGTGTTGCAGCTTTCCCAACTTGACTATGCGGCATGGGAACGTTTTTACATATGATATGGGTCTCGGCGCCGGTAGACCACTCCAGGCGCGGAGAGGCGCCAGACAGAGGCCAGACGAGACCTTGGCCCTCAGAGAGGACTAAAGAACGAAGATCCCACGACACAGGTTCAGGTTCACCGAATCGCAGGATCAACGTGTCGTTAGGTGGCTCAAGATCCACTTTGGACAATACCAGCTCAAAAGCAGGGTCACCGCCAGTTAGATAAATGGTAGCTGCTATCAACTGCAAAAATGTCTGGGTGTGGAAGATCGCCAGGCTTGTTTTCATGCATGTTTTGCATGACGACCACCCGTGATGCCTGTAGTTCATGGCGTAGCATCTTCTTCACAGATTTATTTTACAATTACAGGGCTTTCTAATTATGCCTATTGTTTCGCATAGGAGATGAAACAATCAATGCCCTCAACAAGCTGGACTCATCTAGTACAACAAGCTGGACTCATCTAGTACTCGCTGGTCATCATGCAAAAATACAGATTTTGTTAGAATCCCAAGACATCACAGCATGACAAGTTGCACTCTTCCAGACCTAGATCTTCGATATTTGCAATGCATAGCCGCTTCGTTTGCCCCGGAGTTGCCGCGCTCCAAAAACCAACCATTGCCCCCGGTATACTGGGGCCTGATGATCACAAGTGGGCAGGATACACCCACGCAAACCGGACGTGGTGTGGGATTATCTGTCACCAACACCATGGTCGTCGTAGTCGTGGTCCTCGTAACTGTGATCATAGCGGTGGTAGTGGTCGCAGTCGTGGCGGCGGTGGTGGTCGTGGTCGTAGTTGTGGTGCTCAGAGAACAAGCCAGTTCGGCCCTCGATGGCGTCGGTGGAACAACAGAACCAGGATAGAAGTGAATCTTCCACCTGCCCTGTAGGGTAGAGGCCGACTCACGCCAATGCAGGCGCGGCGCACGATCGGGCAGTTTGCAATCACTTTGCAATCCGTCGCATTTTACACCGAACTTGAAAGCGCAGTACTGGTCACCATTATACTGAGCCAGGTCAACGTACGAAGATGATGAGCTGTTAGTGAACAAGCGAAGAAATTCGTTAGCTCCTCGACGCACATCTTCAATAAACTCAATTTCCACAGTGCCTTGTTCAAAAAAACAAATCGCGATCCTGTGTAAAAACGTACCCACATGCTGTCTCCCAGGTTGTCCAGCATATGGCATGCATCTACTCATCATCTTTTTCTATATTTATACGGCTTCCCGTGGCCGTGGCAGGCTTCTGTCATCTGGCAAATAATTCAATATTTCCATGTTTTTTACATACTTAAATCAGACTAAGTGCTTTGATTCGGGCTGACGCAGCTTTCACAGCCAAGGACGATGGCACACTGCGTCTCCAACTTTCTCATACTGGTTTCGAAAAAAACCTTTCGAGGACCAGCTGCCTAGCAAATAACTGTATGATGAAAATCATCTTGGTGACTACGCCGCGGTCATGGTCGTGGGTATGCTTTTACACGACGGCATAAATGTTTCTTCTTCCGGAATTGTAGGATAGTAAACTGCGGCCCCACGCGAGATGGTCCACCCTTGATTACCCGACAGCTTGGTAACAGTCGCCAGCTGGTACGTGAACGTCGACGCCGACATGGAACCGAAACCGCTGCACGATGTGAACCCGGCGCAGTGCACGCTTTCGTAGGAATTCCGGACCGTCGCGCTCAAGTCGCCACACCGTTGATGAATTGCCCCTGCAAGCCGCAGTTGTGAACCTGCAAGGAGAAGGGCCACGAAGCAGGAGGTCATCGTCGGTATAGAAACCCAACCCCCAAGCGACTGGCTCGCGGCGAAGAGGGGGCCCGTTCTTCCAACCCACGTATAGAAACCCAACCCAGGGCGTCCCCTCTTGCAAAGCGGCGGGGGCAGTTTCCCGCCCCGGGAACATACTTCTTTCTCTATTTTTCCTCTTCTAATACATGGCATATTTTATTCGGGAATCTGCGCGAGAAATCCAGTGGAGTTGCAAGTTTGGTCTTGTTGAAAATGCAATTGTTTCTAATTGAATCGCATCTTCCGTTCAGACAGGCGTGGCCTCCGAGAGTACTTAGTTTAACGAAATGAGGTTTTGATGTTCAATAGTGGGAAAAGAAACGGAGCGGCAGTACCAGCTCTTGCCGCGGCACAATAGTTGACAAAGTAGTAGTTCCTGACACGGAAGTTTAAAAAGTAAGCACAATCATATTTATAATAGGTGGTGATATCGCTGCACCGAGACCGTGACCGACCTGAAGTTTATTCGAGTACTCTCGTGGAACAGTCAAAATCATTTACGAGTACGTCAACGGAGGGTTCTATGTTATGTTGCGACACCAGTGGACCGACTTTATTCCAGCCGATGTTTCAGCACCGAAGACTCGCAGATAGAAATTTTTGCAGCGGGCGCGCGAGATATAAGCACCCAAGCCAGCCACAAACCGACACTTCGAAGCTTGTAAGACCTCAATCGAAAGCGAGCAGCGTTGCACCAGATTAAACCGATTTGGATTTTTTCATCATTTTCTAGAAAAAATAAGAAAAATAAGTAGCCAGGCGCGACCGAAAATGAATTTCGAGGCGTTCTTCGCCCCGATGCAAACATACTACGTTTTGTTCTTGCCAAAACCAGCCGACCACGACTTTGTTTTTAAAATGCGACGAACAGCGACAGTGATAGTGAAGCGAAAACTTCTAAAAGGCCACAGCATAGGCCGTTGCGAGATGGTGCATGTGAGTTCGCTGGTTTCTGGAGCATGTGATAGATGATCCTGATCGTGATAATGATTTTTGTGATCATCTCACTACAACACTGGGGGCAAGCGTGCTGCAGGTTGTCGTCGCAATCAAATGACGTAAAAAAAAAATGGCTGTCGTGTGTTGTTTCATACAATAGGACCTTTTCCTTGTTTTTGTGCGAGTTCTACTTTCTTTGTCGCCGATTGCGCCGTTGTTCCTATCTTTCGGGTTGTAGTGGGAATCGTCAAACTAGAAGAAATCGGTGATCATCAGCATGTTTGTAGTACGTACAGAACGGACCATCGCCTTACGAACTTCGCTGTCTCTTCGAAGCAGGTTCTTCTTTTTGAAGGCCATTCATCCTTTTGTCCTCCTCGGCACTACCCGTCGGCTGCTCAAGTCTCGCCTGCGACTTCTTCTTGTATGCATTGCAAATATTCATTGCAGACCCTGGGTCTGGAAAAATCTCGTGATGTTCTGCAGATTTTTGTCAAAGTCATCAAAAATAGGGGTGTTCGTGCGATAGCATGCTATAAACGTCTACACCTCGTGCAGAAGTAGCTCACTTCCACTCGTCCCAGGAAGCAATAAAATTTATTTTTTGTGTGGTCATTCCATCGCATGTTCGAGCTTTGTTCTTAAACACTAACACAAGTAGTGCAGATACAAGTGGCGTCACAAATAAAGGTGGACTCAATCACGCATGATCAGATTCTGAAGAGTATCCTCAGACCCAGGTGCTACAACGTCGACCTTCTATTTGCAACGCATACACGACAGCGGAGAATTTCGACCGGCAAGTCTCCGACGACGCAATACATGTTTTTCTTCGGCGCAATGTTCCGCACCTCCCGGATTTGCATCTTGGTGTCGACAAAATCATCAACAGACTCCTTCGGCGCGGCACTCAAAACTTTGCGGACCCGTTGCTTGATCTCCTCCGCGTAATTTTCTTTCGAGGCAAAGCAGTGGCAGTTGATGTTCACGCGCTTGATATTACTCTTCGTCCTATCACGCTGAAAAGAAGTGCCCTATCATACCCGCTCCAGAAATGGAAGATATGTCTTTCTGATGCAAAGTTTCCAAATGGAAAGCTACTACCTCAGTGAAAGTACTACGAGTATGCCCGATCCACGCTCTACTCGTGTAGTAGAGCGTCGGTGTTGGCATGAAAAGCGGCACTGTGATTGCTGGGCCGTTTTGCAACACAAATTTTGACTTTCGCTATTCATCCCCATTGAAAATTTATACTGCTGATACGTGGATGAAGATGCGAAGTGCAAGTGTTTCTAATAGCATTATCAACATAAAGTTTAGTTTTGCAGTAGTACAACAAACGCTTCCAAGTAGAAGTTCTGGGACGGTAGGGGCACGACCACTTTTCAATGTGGTACGTCTGCTCGATTAATTCCGCATGCTCTTGCTCTTCTCCCTCACAGGAAGATGCTGATCCCGTACTCTCCCACAGCACGCCCACGAAAACATCGAGAAAGTCCAGAGCAAGTTCGGGGAGGTTCATCACCACAAACAAAGTGTCGACAGTGTCAAGCACCGACCGCCAAGAAGCTGAACTACCACTCCCACCTGCGTCACGACCGCTGCTGGTGCTTGTGCTAAGATTGTTTTTACTAGTACCAGAGGCTTGATGTAGTTGTTGACCTTGCCCGACGGTGCTGGAACGGACCATTCGGACCTCGTGGCCTCGTGGATGATCTTCGGAGGCCCCTCTAGTTTCTTCAACTCGCTCAGAAGATTCTGGTCGCTTGTCGTTATCAGCAGTAGAAGCCTTCCGACTTCCACTTCCACTCCCTTTGCTGGATGTTGTTGTTGAGAACAGCGTGCTGACAAAGTCCCGGGCGTCCAAATTCGCGATCGCGAAGTTTGTTTGGAAGTTCGCCCCGACGAGATTTTGTTCCACATTCACCTCCATCCACTTGGTGGACTCAGGATTCAGGTCGTTCGCGAAGACGGGAATCTTCTTCCGCGCCGCCATGAGCGCGAACCCACCGATCCCCGCAAACAGGTCGAGCAGGGCGACCTTGTTCATCTTGGAGCAGGTACTAGAAGTATTTGATCCTGCTGTACGAACCTTACCACTTCCGGCCGCTTCAGGGGAGGCAGAAGTTCTTGTGGTAGCAGCAGAAGCAGGACCAGTCTGTGTAGTTGTACTAGTAGCCTCTTTCATCGCGTGCAAGTCTATCAAATTCTTCAGCAAGACGTGCCTTTCCTGGCTGAGGCGGCTATTCCAGTACACCTTTTTGAAATCCAGCGAGAGCTTCAACCCATCCTCTTTCAAAAGGCAGTGGCTGTCGTCCTCCCCGGCCATCTATCCAATGCAAATATCGATGTGGGTCTGCTGGGAGATTGCAAGACTTGTCATGCAGATTTTCCATCTTGATCCTTGAGGTGTGGCATACAGGAGGACCTGACAACATGACAGGTTCGCGTTCGGCGATTTTTTTTTATCTATCATGATAATAACCCTGCATGAGATGAAACTCCCTCTCAACTTGGTCAAAATGAAGTGGACAACTTTTGGTAAGTAGTTACTTTATGCAATACAGATTTTTGCACATTTTTCCCGACTTAGCATGACAAGTTGCAGCAGCGTTCCAAACTACTACTCAGACCACATATTTGCCATGCATAGCAGCAACTCCATCTCGAAGGTACGGAACTCGTTCTTCAGCGTGCCGACCTTGGTGTACACGGACCGCAGACTGGGGTTTTTGTCCAGCAGAATTTTCCCGATCAGGAACTTCCACGGCAGCTGCTCGTCGCGCAGGTTCAGGTGCGCCAAATGCCCCACGGTCTCGAACGACGACGGCGCGGTCACGTCGGTGGGGAGGACCATCCTGAGTGCCTCCTCCGCGGTGAGACGGGCGTAGGGCACACTGTACACCACGCTGTGCAGTGTGCTGACGGATGAGGCAGGAGGTAAAAGTGTTGACGCGTTCTGCTCAGAAGGACGACCAGAACTCTCCACCAGTTTCTGGTCCTCGAAAAGGCACAGCTGCGCACCGACTTGGAGCTCCTGCCCGGCCTCTGAAGCACCACCAACTGGCTCTTCTGGATCGCCGGGCGTTGTGGAGGACGGCGGGGCTACACCTTGTTGGCGTTCCAGCTGTTCCAGTAAAACTTCCCGTCGCTTCACGGTCCCGCTCTTCTTCGCGTCTTTCAGGGTGTGTTATCCACTGCAAATAATTATGTGTCTGGGTCATCTCGAAAGATGCAATATTAACTTGTGATGCGCAATGCGCCTCGCAAAAAAATCTGTCTTGCATGACTTGCGAAAGATCATGCCAAGAACTGCTGACAATGCAAAGAGACGGCTTCTCATGCAGAATCGGCATCGCGCCAGGGGCAGTAAATCAGCAGCCTGTGATGCAGCTAAGCCCTGTATTTCAGATGACTTGCGCTTGCGGAGCTTCGAAAAACTGCTAACAAGCCAATATTGCGCTCTTCCAGAGGACGCAAAGCACATTATTTGCACTCCTGCATATGTCGACGAATTCTCCCACGTGCGAGAAGTTCAAAAGCAACAGTTTCACGTCTTGCTTGCCCGGGTAGTCCATTACCGGGTTTACCTTTCCGTACTTGAGGACAAACGGCTTCAGCGTCGTCTTCCACAGTTGCACCCGACTCTTCGCCACCGCCACGCCCAACAAACGCAAGCTCTTCTGCAGCGTACCCAGCCGCTGCTCCACGTCTCCGCGCGCGGCCGCCACGGGGGCTTGCTCTACTACGCATTCCTGTGCAGCGGGGGCTGCTGCTGCACCGGGTAGTTGATGTACTGGAGCAGATACAGTTGTCTTAGATGAAGTAGGATTTGCATTCAAGTTGCTCCTACTGGACATGACTGCTTGCTCCGAAGAACCATTGCTGCCTGCTGACGCGGCGCTCATTTTCGCCTGTTCCTGGACCTCCTCGCACTGCTGCTCCTGCCGGGCGGGCAACATAATTTTTGTAATTCTCGAAGTTTTCCTACAGTGCGTGTCTGTGATTTCTCAATTGCGTCTTCACGAGTTAATACGATTTTTACAACTGATCTTTGTTTTGAGTTCGACATAAAAAATTCTCATGATCCGGGCGCCATTTCTCCCCTGTGCTCAAATGTTGTCATACGGTCAGAGTAAGTATCCAAGCTGGTTGCAAAATGAAAATGTCTTGATCTCCTCTGAACAAGAACTTTTTCGTGATCCCAAACAAATCTTCGATCGTCACAAAGCTTGGATCACAATTTCGCGAGATCTAGTACTGGTCGTGGCGGGATCTGCGACTTGTTCAAATTTTTCTTACTTCAGGTTAATGTTTTTTTGCAGCTGCTTCTCGATCGAATTTCTGATTGTGGTCACATTGTTCTTCGTCACAAAGCGATCTCGATAAGAACGAGAAAGTGGTTCCGGATCTGAATATAGTACTCTCTTGCCTGCGGGAGCGACCGTTTCGCCACAACTGGTGGATACGGGCTCTTTTCTTCGCTGCGATCATTGTCGTATTCCAACGCGTTAAAAAATCTTGAGTTTATTTTAGTCACAATACTGTAACTGCCCCAAAAAAGATGTAAGCATCCACTAGTATTAGAATCATCTGCGTACTAGTTTGCCCTTCATCTTTCAGTGTTCAGCAACATGAACCTTCGCTTCATCATATTTTGGTGAACATCGTAAATTTCTTTATAGAGTTCACCTGTGAAGAATCAATTTACGATGCTGCTGTTGGAATTCGATCCTTCAACTGTTGCAATTCCGATGCGGCTGTCGCCACAGCACCGCTGTCACGGGGCCTCAGGGCACTATCCCGCGCAGCGAGCGCGGCCTTGGCATCACCTGCTTGTTGCTCGGCCGGCTTTCCATTCACGCCGGTGTCCACACAGTAATCCCAGGTGAAGCCGTTCCGGATGTTGCAGGTGTGGCGATTCACGGGACAGGCCGCCCAGCTGGCGCCCCCGTCGCGGGCCAGGGGCACGCAGAGGTTTTCGCGCGAAAAATCCAAACTTGTGTCCCCGCCGTGGGAAGTCCCACTATACTGGTCTCGATTCCCCCTCAGTCCGTACCGCGGCGGCGCCATCAGTTGCAGCGTGACGCGGTCGCGCAGGGGCACTTTCGAAAGCTGCAGGAGTGGTCCCTTCGAACTTCTACCGTTGTGTCCTCGTGTGTATCCTGTGTAAAAACGTCCCCATCCCAGAGTTGTCCTGCAAATGTGCAATGACAGGAAGATTTGTAATGCGCACTTCCATGAGAGGCATTTCCAGTCGTGTTTTGGAATTTGTAATGCTGTAAACAGGACGAGAAAATGGCTTTGTCATGCGGCTTTCCTTGCCAGCCAGTACTACACTGCAGATGGGAACTTGTCAACATGCAGAACCCCCAAAACATGGGGAGTTGTGTTGCAGACTTCCCATCTTGACTATGGTGTGGGGACGTTTTTACATAGGATAGTGTGCCCTCGACGTCATTGGCGCCGTCGAAAAGGTCGGGGCGCGCCACCGCGTTGTACTTCTCCAAGATTTCCGGGGAGTACGCGCACTCGCACCCGTGCTATGAAAGTGAAAAAAGCCCCCACGACCCCATACTCAAAAGCCAACTTGTGTTGCTGGAATTGTGTACACCAATGAACTTTGTATCGCAGCAAGAGCTTGTCGGCATAAGTTGTATTCTGAGTAGACCATTTCGGTACGCATCCGGCTAGTACCTAGCGGCTGCGCATGAGAAACAAGCCTGACATAGGCAAAAACGCATGACAGAATGGCTGTAGAATGCGCCAGATGGGTGCAGTTTGCCTTGTACACAAGACAAAGCTGGTTTGTGGTCACAAATCAGCATCACAAATTTCCTTTTCGTTATGGGGAGGGGAGATTTTTCCTCACAATACGTGCGTCGTCTTCACCACGCCCGGTTTTCTCAGCGGGTCCAAGGGCGGCACGCAGTAGTCCCAGGTGAACCTCTTGTCTTTCTTATCCGCGGGCATTGCCAAAAAGTGGTCCCGCAGCGTCACGTCCAGTGCCGTGTTGCCCTTTATCGTGTGTAAAAACGTCACCAACTCCCCAGAAGTACTTATCAGGCAAATCTACATGCTTGCGATGTAGTTTCTCATGCGGAGCCCCATGAGAAGCATTTATTTCTACGTTGTGATCATTCGGAATTTGTGACACTCTCATCAGCATAAGACGCTAGATCTGTGACGCTGCCGAACTAGCTAAAGAACACTACTACACTGCGAGGCGAAATAAACTTGTCATGCGCAACAACCAAAGTTTGTAGATTCGTCGACGCAGATTTTCCATCTTGACTCTGGGCGGGTCGTGGGGACGGTTTTACTCAGAATACCCTTCAGCGCCTGGTCACACGTGGATTCCGGCTCCACCACGCACCAGTTGAAAGGCGCGCCCTGGTGCTGGCCGCAGGGCCCCGCGCACTTGCACGCGTGCCCGTTGGCATGCAACGTGGTTTTTGGCATTAGGGTAGTTCCACTTGTCGCGCCGCCCTTGCTTTCTCCGTCAAGAAGACTTTGTTCGAAAGAAAACCCCGTGTATGGATTGCAAATATGCTGTCTGGGTCTTGAATAAACTTGTAATGCAGCTGAGTCGTGAATTATAGTGAATGCTCCGTAATACACGGTCTCGCATGACAAATTTTTGCGCGGGTTACTGTTGCGCTTTCTGCATAACAGCCAGCGTTTTTGCATGACAAGAGAAAGGGTCTGTTTTTGGACACGAATCACAAACTCTGCAGTCATTTCAGACAAGCATGCCAAACGTTGCAGCCTTCCAGACCCAGACATATTTGCACTTGATACCGTGCCGTGCGAACTGCTGGTGGCCCCGTACAAAGACTCTTGCGCGAGCCGCAGAAACCCGCGCTGCAGACTGCCCAGATGCTGCAAGGTGCGCGATAACACCTGTCCGAGGGTGGTCGACCCCGTCACAACGTCCTCGAAACCCCGGTTCCTCCGCAGCTTTGCCACTATTGCGAGGAATAATCCCCCCTCCCCATATTGAAAGCGCACCCTTCTGAAAATTTGCGGCGCAGATTTGTGGCCACGAATCGGGTCTGTCTTGCAAGGCGGCACGCTCAGCCTGTTCGCCACGTTATGCAGGCGATTTGTAATGCTGTAAGGCCTCCAGAGTAGCCGTCTACCATTCCAGGCGCCTACACCAAAAGGCCCCAGCCTAGGCTCAGGAGCTGCGTGCATTCCTCTACTGCAACACAAATTTGATATGTGTATCCAAATCCAGCATCAGAAGTTGCGTTTTGATATGGGAAGGGGGGATTTTTCCTTTTGATAGCCACGTGTTTGTCCTTCACTTTCGCGGCGTGATACACCGAGTTCGTGCCGCTTTTGATACTGCTGAACGCTGCTTCTGCCTGGGAGGACAGATCCTGCTTCGTTTTCTGGTACTCGTTGAGCCAGGTCCGCAGGCCCTTTTGAAAGTCGACGTTGCGCCCCGTGATGCCCGCGTCCTCCGCCATCACGGAGAAGGTTATCAAATGTAAAAATGTCTGGGTCTGGAAGATTGCGAGATTTGTCATGCATATTTCGGATCACGCAAATGGCGTCTGATGCAGGCAAAAGCATCACAGGCTTTGAGCACGCCTCATGATGCGTCTCCCGCATGAGAAACTTCCTACTTGCGTGCCAAGAAGTGGACAGCTTTTGGCGCTCATGCAACACAAATTTGTGTGTGTTCCAGAGTTTGCATCACAAGTTCCAACCCTTCCAGACCCAGACATTTTTACATTTGATAAACGTACCGAGCCGACGATAAAAGTCACCCAACGCGACGGGGTCTACCATTCTTGTGTGGTCAACAAGTTTCTTGGGAAGAGGACATAGTACAAACTGAAACTATACTATATGCTCGGTTCTGCTCAGAAGTCCTCAACATATATAGATACTGTAACTGAAACTGTGTGAACGTGACGATGTACCGTGCATAAGATATCCACATCAATGCGATCCCAATCCAGAAGCGAGTCGAGAAGTTCTTTTCTTACGAGTGCCAGAAAACGACTTTGCCTCCGAGAACGACCTTTCCGCGAAATTCGAAAAACGACCAGCGACCAGTTTTTCCCTTTGCTTCGACAGGAGCGCGGATTATATCGACCATTTTCAGTACCAACAACAAAAGAAGAGCGACCACGAAATAACACGAGGATGCTAAGCGAAGAAAAACCTATTTTCTCTGTAGTTCCAGCTGCAATATGTCAACAAGAATCGAACACGGAGCCGAGAGCAAAATTCCGGCCGCCTAGTTATCTGGGAGCTCGAAGTCCAAAAGCCGAGGAGGCGACGACATCGGTACTTAAATTAATAGAAGGAATTTCTTCATTTCTGGCATGCAGTAAGAAACCGTGACCGGGTAGTTGTTTTTCATCTGAGGGTCTTCACATCGCTTTACTTTCGCAGACAAGGTGGATGGGCTAGGGAATGTTCATTTTGCTGCCATCTGCAAGATAGAAGTCATCTTCAATACATGAAAACAGATCGGACATCGGCACTGATTAGCGATAGCGCCGTCCGGGAAAATAAACAAATTCGGTGGGCAGCTCTGTTAAAACTGGTGTTTTTTTCCGAAGGAAATTTCTTCCCATACGCGCAGGTAAACGTTCAAGAGTGAGTCTACATTTTCAAAGACGAGCTCGAGTTATAAAGTAAAAAAACGACGAAACCTCGTGCTCAAGGTCCGCTCCGTCGCAACGCAAAATCCACGACGGCCGAAGAAAGTGCGGGGCCTCCGCGGCCCCGCGGGATCCCCGGCTTCCGAATTGCGTTCGCCTCTTTCGTATCAGATGCAAAAGTGTCTGGGTCTGGAAGACTGCGAGATTTGTCATGCTTGTCTGGGATGACCAAAACGTTTGTGATGCGTGTCCAAGAAGAGACCCTTTTGCCTGTCATGCAATCATGTGAAAAACGCAACACAAAAAAGCGCAGATGTTTCCCGCCATGCTTGGCTGTGCATTACAGAGCATTCACTATTCCCAACGCAGCATCACAAGTTTCCAGACCCAGACATTTTTACAATCCATACTTCGAAAAGGCCGGAAGCGGCGGCGTTGTTACCGGCGCCGCGTTGGAGTTTTTCAGGGCAGGCAGCTCGGGCTGTGCCTGGTTAGTAATCGCGCCATGATGCCGCGCACCGTGGTGGAACATCTTGGAAAACATCGTTGCAAGCAAGGCCCTCCGCGACCACTTGCGCACCCCGTCCCGGAAATTCTCGCGGTCCGCGCGATTTTTCAAGGGGTTGTGGTGTCTGTCCTCCGGACCGGGGATTTTCAATGCCGGAGGCACCACGATGGGTTTGGTCAACACTGATTCAGTTTCCCGTCTTCAGACGTGTCCCATCATGCCCACGACCCCCTCAGGGTTGGTTCCTCTGGGCGCACCGCAGCCGCGGGTCGACAAGAACGCGTCAAAATTCAGTGCGCAGCTAGCCTGGGCATCTTTCGTTATGTC